>OX451215.1:95015121-95437621 GCA_949628195.1 Phasia obesa
TTTATATATATATATATATATATATATATATATATATATATATATATGATATATATATATATATATATATATATATATATATATATATATATATATATATATATATATATATATCTACCTATTTACAAAAGATTTTGTTTAAGTTCAAGTTCAAGTTAACTTAAAAACGAAATAATTTCTGAAACAAATATTTTAACTACATAAATTTTTATTAACATACATATGTATATATCTCTTTTATTTTAAGCATATTTTAATAAATAATATTAACAAATAAAACACAAATTTTAACATATGTAAGTATATGTATGTTTGCCTGTTAAAAAATTCCTCTTTTGACTCATTACGTTTTTGTCTTCTGAAATCCAAATGAAAAAGAAATATATTTAAATAAATAAATAAATTTTCTTGAAAAATTGTTTGTCTTATTAAAAACAAAAAAGTCATAAATCTTCAAATCTAAAATTAAATTTTCGTTTCTTCAAAGAAAAAAGCACGAAAATATTTTGTAATTTTAACAATTTCAATGTCATGAAATGTTCATCATTATTTCTATTGCTTTTATGTGTTCTTCTATGTGCATGTGTAAAAATAAAAAAAAAACTTTAGATTTCTTAAGTAATTATTAGTAACATTATTAACAATATTAAACATTATTAACAATAACAGAAACAATAAAAAAATACATTTAAACATATATTAATTATAAATAATTAAAACACGAAAAGAAACATCTTGTAAATGCATCAGAGTGTGACCTCTTCGCAAACAATATATTTTGCTTAAATTTTGAAATAAAAATTTAAAATTCTCACGGAATGACTTTGACCAAGATTTTATTTGAAAATTTAACATGTTTTACAAATGCTTCATTTAAATGTCAAAGATGCCGGCGGTCATTTCTTATTGCTTTGAAAATTGCATTCATCTTTCAGAATTAATGTGTTTAACAAGTTCTGTGGCGCTTCATACAAATAGTTTTTTTAAACATCAAAAATCTATTACGAGTTGTTGCCAAATTAAGTCAAAGGATTCAAATCCAAACAACAAAGACGTTATCTTTGAAGAATACTGATGACCCCATGTTTTCTTAAACGATAATTTATAAATAAAACTTCATCTTTATAAACTAAATAAATGTTTTGGGGTATTTTCAAGGCTTTATTAAGAGGAGTTACGTGACATCGTTCCGACAAATCAAATTAAACATAAAATGTGTACAATTTTTACTCAGAGAAATTTTTGGAATTTGATGTTGTACACTAAGTCTGATTTCAGACTTAGACGCTAAAAAAATCTTGCACAATTAAAAATTTTTTTAGGATAATTCCTCAGTTCACTGAGTTCACAGTCCACAAATTGTGGAACTCGTTATTTTCCGATCGTATTTTATTTATTCGATGTATTCTTTTCTTCTTTAAAAGAAATGCCATGAAAAACTTTTCGTCTGAATTCATTACAAAACACTGAAAGTTATTATAAAAAACGCTTTGCTCATTGCATTGGTATAGCACGAACTATTATCGCTTCGCTTGTAGTGCGCACTCTGACATCAGCCTAAAATATATTCTTTAATTCACTTCCAGACAACATTTTTTTTTTAATTTGAGAAAAAAATAAATCTTATGAATTCCGCTTTAAAATGAGTTGTTAGTCAGCTCTCTAGAGATTATAGAACCGGAATTAGAATATATTTCAGCCTCAAGCGCATGTGCAAAAAAGCGATATCTTTTTATTTTTATAAAAAAATAAAACACTGTAGGAGATAGAATTTTTTTCTTAATTAAGAAATAGAAATAAAATAGTTTCAATAAAAATAGAATGGTAAATTTGAAAACTTTTTTTTTTTTTTGACATGAAATGACTCATATGTAACAATATTTAAATATATACATACAAACACATATGTTATCGCCAATTCTTATCCGTTTTTTTTTTCATAATTTTTCAATGTCATAAATTTTACAACTTCAAATATACTTTTCGTGAAAACAGAGCTTATTTCGAAAATATTAAGCAATATTCACGTGGATAATTGGGCATTTGTTTTAAAGAAAAATGCATTGTACCGTACCAAAAACACGCATTACCAAAAGAAGTACTTGCTACATAATGACTTACTTTTTGGATCACCAAATTCTGTTACTCGATTACCAAACACATTATATTGAACTTAAAAAAAATTAATTTGAACTAATTCTTATAGTTAAAAGAATGTCTAGAAAATATTTAAAAGCATAACATACATTGCGTGATTAATTCTAAAGAACTAGTTATTTTAGTCTTACGCCTTGTTAAAATCATTAAGTTGGTAATCCAGTTAGGAAGTCCTTCCACCAAAAATGCTTAGTTCCATACTCGATTACCATTTTTGAAATTTTTTGCTGGGGTATTACTTCTTTTAAAACAACTTTTTTATTTTTATAATTATAATTTTATTAAAAAAAAAACAAAGATTCAAATTGAATCCAAATTACAAACCAAAGTATATCAATATCAAGTACATTTATCAGCTCAACTGATATTTTTCGTTTTGTTTTGTTTCTACATGTCAAAATTTATTTCCATTTTTTATAGCGCCATTGATTTTTGAAAAATGTTTGTTTCAAAAGGGATGGTGAACTAAATATTGAAATTTTGCTTTTATGATTTAAATTGCACCATACAAACCTTTTATGAATTCTTGACTTAATTCAGATTGATCTTAACATAAACAGGTCAATGTATAATATTTTTTTATTTTTATTTAGCAGAATTTATATTAAGCTTTTTATTACAAAAAAGTGCAATTGTATCCACTTTTCCATCTCGGAATTGCTTTTGACACCTAGTAATATTTTTACATAAACAAAATGTCTGTTGTTGTTTTAATGTTGTACTTGTTGTAGACTTCCATGTACTTGATATAAATATACTTTGTTACAAACTAAAAAACTATTTTTTATTTTCACAATATCAAGGTATATTTATTTTACTAGGTAGTGGCGTCCCTACAACAAATATAAGAATACAAGAACAACATGGCATTTTGTTGTTGCTTTGTAGTTTGAAATGTCAAAACAACATAGAAGAAAATTGAGAAGGCGTGTATGTGTTTTATTGCCTTCTCACTTCTACACTATAAAATTTCTGAACACATACAACTTTTGACATGTCGAACTACTAAATCAGCTGGGCGGACGACACTACCTAGTAAGATAAATATACCTTGCACAATATATTTAAATTAAAATGCAAAGGTATATTTTATATTTCATGTTTTAACAAACAAAGCTTCTTATTATAAAGTATAAAAAATATTGTTTTTTTTTAACTCTAAAATTGGTTGGCGGAATAATATAAATATTCAAAAATTGCCAGGATAAACTCCATTAGCCTCCTTCAGGATCTGTAACGCGACCTATACCTTCGTATAGGAAGTGAGAATTCCCGAATTCAAGTTCGATTAAAATTTGTTAGGTTATACACGATAATCAAAACGACTGCACATGGTGAATAAAGCAAACACCAATAGCTGGTGTCTAACTCTTTATCTCTTTATAATTAAGAACTTAAGCCTAAATAATGAATTAATTTATTCATATAAATAATATTGTTCATTATTTTTTTACATTCAGGTATGTGATGGAAAACGATCGATTTAAAACGATCGTTTTAAAGGGTGTGATGAATTTCGATCGATTTTAATAACTATTTTTGAACCCATTTATTAACATTTGGGCTTGAAAAATATATCAGAAGATAAGAATCAAACAATAATGAGGAATTTAGAAAAAAATATTTAAAAAAATGAGAAATTAGTACAAACTAACGTTTTCAAAATCGTTTTCCATCACATACCTGATTATCTACTTTTGGCTAACCAAATAAGCAAATAACTTTAATAAAGATATTTGGACAGCATACAATTGAGTTGGAATTTTGGCATTTATATGCGAATGACAAATTTTTTCTAAGTGTATTTTTTTTTTATTGTAAAAGAAAATCGTCGTTATCTCATTTATAAATGTTAGGCGCATAAATAAAAAATGTATTAATGTAAGAATATACGAATGTACTCATTTATGTGTGTATTTTTTCTTAATTCTCTCAGCAGAATTTTTATATTTTTTATATTGTCTAACGAATGAAATTTGCCACAGTTCATTTAACATATATAAAGAAAAAAATTTAGCTTTGCCATACACCATGGGACAGAGTATTAAAGCTTTATGCAAATGTTGGAAACATAACTCAAATCTTTAGTAAAAGAACAAAATCAAAATTTCACGATGCAATCGTTATTTGCGAAAGTAAAACACATTTCTTATTTTCTTTGCTTTGTATATACATATGTATGTATATATACTTATTAATTCAGCCTTAATTCGGTGAATTACTTAAAAAAAACAAGCCCAATTATTTTGGTTTTCTTTTATTAATATTGTAGTCTAAAAGCACCAATGGAAACAAAGAGCCTTACAAGCTTTCTTCAATATCTCTTAAAAATGCCGTTTTCCTACTTTAACCACTATAATGAGCAAATTATTTATCAAACGCTTGCGAAAAGTTTTGTTCTCATATTGTCTTTTCTATCTAAGACAGGGTTGGTAAAGTTGGTAGAATTGTACTTTTTTTTGGTACATTTAAAACTTAAAAAGTACAACGGTACACCAAAGACTAATTTGGTACAATTCAAAAGTTTCGGTAGCTTTACGTTTAAATGTCTATTGTTGTTATTTTGATTTTTGGTACTTAAAAAAAAACTTATTTTCACCCTTCTCGATTGTTGTTACACCCTGAAACATATTTTTCTCCCAAAATCCCGCGGTCTGGGTTCCTTACTAGAACCACAATTACAATTGAAAAAAAAAAAAATATTTAAATTATCCAGTTCTTCTGTCTATAGTTTATAAAGCGTATGAAAGGACGATATACCGGGTAACCTTGACAGATGAAACGTCTTTTCTTCAATCTCTTCACTATGATGACCTCTGTTATACAGTCCCAATGCAATAATCAGAGAATCTCAGACAACTTCAGAACTATAGTGGTAAATTTAGTTTAACATTTGCTACCTTAGATTGGGATTTCTTAAATCTCTTCTATTTGATCCATTAAGCAAGTTACTGGTATTGATTCCGTGTCCATGCAGACAGATGAATAAAATTGTTCAATATCTCGGTTAAAGGTTGATTTAAAACTTAATTCAGAATCAAAATTTATTTAGTACAATTTCTGTTCGAAAAGTTCAATTTAAAAAGCTGGTTGGTACAATTTAAAAATTTTATATACCATTCCTGATCTAAGTACGTTTAAATAAATGTACAGTTTTTGTTTAAGAGCAAAAACTAATACAAAACCGTTCTCATTGTTTACAAAGAACAAAACAAAACGAAAGCAAACGTTTAGTTTTGTGTATTTTCGTACTCTGATTTTAAAATCATCTAACCTACGTATCCCGTCGTTAAATATTTTCTACAATTTGCTTCTAAAAATATAAGACTAAAATTATCGAGTATCTACTTTTGAGCATTGAGTATTCAAGAAAAGGCTAACATACTCGATGCTTGGTACCCACTACTCAATACTTAGCCAGCCAGTCGATAGTGTGCTACTCTCTCAGTCTGGTGGTTGTGGGTTCGATTGCCAAAGCCTTTCGGTGTTTCACTATAAGATGTGAAGGTATCCGTTACAATTCTCGATAGTTCGAATATAATTTGTAATTGTGCTGTAACATTTAATATTCCCATGAAATTTCTTTTCTTAATGAAGTTAAGAAAAGTTCTGGACCGATGTTTCGAAATCATGTTTTTGTTAGGGAATTTTTTGTTACTGTTATTTTATTTTTCTTCTTTTATATCTTAACGTTTTAACTGATTTTCATAAATTTTGAAGAAAATTTCTGTAGCCTTTATTAAAAACTAGTCGTAAACAAATATACATAAATAAAATTCCAAACACGTAAAGCAATTTAAACCAACAATTTAAACTGTCTAAATGTGACATAAAAAATTTACTGCAGAAAAAAGGCTAAAGCCACAACAACTGGGTAAAAATAACAAATATCATCACTAATAAAGGTTTGTCATGGAGGTATTTTGTCTTTCGAGTTTTTAAAAATAAAGCAAGTTGGCTTGGAGAAAAATTACTTTGCATAATTGCCGATTTCATCGTATGTAATTTATTTAAAGAAAGCCGCAAATATTTACAAACAATGTTAATTTATATGTCTGTAAAATTTCCAAGTGTTTCTATTTCAATTTTATTAATTGGAAACACAAATCAATAAAATAGAAATTGAAAATTTTATTCATTTGTTTGTTAGTCGTTTGTTTTAAGCTGGTGTTTTCTTTCAATGCAAATACCAATTTAATTTTTGCTGAAATTGATTTTTAACTGTTGGATTTTATTCTCTTTTATTTTTTATTATTTTTATTATTTTTTTTTTTTCAAACATACGAGGGGAAATCAATCAGTTTTAGAATCAAGTATGCAAAACTCTTGAGTATTTAAAGCAAAGTGTCTGTATGAAAAATTTTGCAGAAGAGTTGCCACATGTTTTTAAACAAAATTGTCATTTAATAATTTTTCTCTCAGAAGATTGCTCCGATGTCAAAGTACGCGCTATAAGACAAATGTGGCCAAAAAAAAGGTAATAGTTCTTGATATATTAATAGTACATGATGTCATATGGAAATCTTCATTGAACAAAGCGAATTGTATTGTTTATGTTTACACACAAAATAATTCTTGAAACATCAGACAACACAAAATATGCAATAAAGAGCAGATGAAGCGTTGACATGATTAATATTTACACCCATCGAGAAGATTGGTGGGTACCCTATTTGCTTATAATCAAGAACAAAAGAAATCGTGCAACTAATTCCCTAAATTCCTAATAAATTTCTTTGCAGTTACATAACTCTAAGCAAAATATAGATTCCCCAGTATGTACCAGAAATGAAACAACATTCAAAGTACTGAATTTTATCGGGTGAATCCGTATCGAAGCAAGTTAAACAGTAAAGAAGGCTGGATCTATATTATGAGACCTGTTTGTTTTTCTCAAAACAAAATTAATAAATTGAGCAAATAAAATATTAATAAACCAATCGTAAAGAAGATATTCAGCGTTTTCGACCCAATTAAGTAAAAGGCACCCGCATTTATTAAACAGTTATATTTCAAGATAATAATCGCACTCGAAATAGCTCATCTCTAAAACAAAAGCTGGGAGACTATTGCGTATTTCGATTCGAAAAAAATGTTAAAGCATACAAATTCGAATGATTTCCTTTACGAATCGAATTACGCAGTAACCCGCCGACTTACATTACGGAATGCTTAATAATTTAGAAAACCGCGTAAAGAAGACTACCCACCCCAAGAAATACAAACAAAATAACTTTTTTTTAAAGAATTTTTGATAATCCCTCGTATTTTCTTTTTTTCCTTTTTTTTTATACATATGTATTTGCATACATATGTATTTGCATACATATGTATTTTTGTACATTCGTATTTGCTTTCCCACCTACATCCATTTTAAACCATCCATGTGTAACTTTTGAAATTTAATCAACTATGTACTCAATGAATGGTTTTTAACTTAAAATAGCTGTGTCCAAACACGTTGTTTGCGTCTTTACAATATTTTGTTCGATTTTGCTTTGAAAGTATATATGTAATGTAGGGGGAATATCGAAGCAGACCACTTCCTTAATGGATCCCTTTTCGACTCCCTTCCGTCCCCTATGATTACAGGCAACCGAAATGTAATTTACGGCAACCTACTTACATTGAATGATTTCAGACTATCGACTGGTAACTGTCGGCTTTCTTTCTCATCACGCAGTCTCTAGTAATTGCTAGCATTTGTTCAAGGCTAAGGTCCCCCATGGCATCCACCAGTGGTCCTGAGTCTTATGCTAGCCAGTGCTGGACATTCAAACACAATGAGCGCTGCCTTCTCAGCGCCTTTTCTTTCCCCGTCTCCTCTTCTGCCTCTGCCTCTCACTCTAGGCATGAACTATAGAGACTCGGACTCGACGTTGAAGGAACGTTTTGAGGTGCCTGCTTCCGAAAAGGATTTGCCTAAACCCACAGGGCAAGGTGCGTCCAATTCATACACATTTACCTCCATAGCCGCAGGAGTATCTTAATAGACTGACTAGTCCACCCCTTGCGAGGTTTCGTTGTCATTCTATTTCGATATCCTCTCCTGGCCAGTGGCAACCAGAGTTCCTAAAGGTATTAACCTCTCCACCTCTAACGAGGCTTCCTTGTCCATCCCTATCGAAATATCCCGGTTCAACGCCTTAGGAGAACCTTTAAAGATTAACCTGTTCACCCCTTGCGAGGCGTTTTTGTCCATCCCTTCTGAATATTTCTCTAGGCCATTATTGGAGAAAACGTTATCCACCCACACAGAGCTCCTTATGCATAGATAAGTGTACATTGAAACTGGAGACCGACTGGTATCCAGAGTTCGCATACTAACGGCCAAGCACCCTCCTGACCACGCATTCCTGGCGTATGGTGTTTCACCGTGGATTAGGGTGGGGTTCTTCCAGATTAAGGTGCAAGGAACCCTGGATAGCACTGCCTCAAAGCTTTGAGAATGAACCGCAATGACAATTAGTGCCCGCGGGCAGTGCTTTGAAAGTAAATCCACAAAAAATTTTAAGACTTTTACGTATTTATTCTAAAAATTATTGTATATCTCTGTAAAAAGTGTTTAAAATATTTTAATAACAATGAAATTCTACAAAGTAAAAATACACATCAAATACAAATTTTATTCAATTGGTTATTTGGCAGTAAGAATTCATATTTTGTCATTACTTTAAAACAGCGCCATCTGTTGCGCAACCGTGTTTAAATTATCCCGCTTTCAAAAATAAAAGATGCCTTAAAGTATGCAGTACCTTTACTGCTTTTTCTCCACTTTCTCTTGGAAATAAGATATTTTTGCGGAAAAAAAGTATCCCTTGGAATAAGGGATACTAAATTACACTAAATTTTGTTAAAATCCATTCAGTAGTTTTTACGTGATGCAGACACGAGGTCCTTATGCAAAACACGTGCTACAGCAAGCCTCCAAGTAGGTATCTAGTCGCCGCGATTATTCTTTACACATGATATCAATTCCGAGCGCATAGGTTTTAATTTTTAAGTCTACGCTCAGCGTTTTTTGCAGATCTGCCATTGCTCTTATTTTGTTTCCTATTTTTAGACATTTCGATTTTCATCCCTGCATTGGATATCAGTTTTTTGTTTGTTTTCATTTCATTATCATCAAATAGAAATTGCAGTGAAAGTAAAAATATCGCGTATGTACTGTGACACTATTGATTTAATCAAATACAGCATACCAGAGTGCTGGTATTACATTTGTTACAAGTACTTTATTAGTCTCATTAATCACTTGGAGTGTCAGATTCTCATCATAAACAATTTGCTGCAAAGCTGTTCAGAAAACTGTTGTTACATTTTCAGAAGCCTTGGCTGCATTGGTCCTTGAACACCACCTTGTATCAGAAACTCTTTTTAGAACTAGTTCATCACATAATTGCCCAGCGATTGTCGCATTAATTAATTATAATTAATTATATTGTCAAGAATTATAGAAAACAATATTACGCCATGCGCGTTTTTTTCCCGTTAGATGACGTTGTTCGGCCAATGTAATGTGCTAAGTCTGTAATCAGCAAATTGCTTTAAAGAAGTACAAATAAATGTAAGTAATAGGCAAAAATTGGCAACCCTGCAAATAAACTCTTATAATTTATGTTAAAAACTCTCTCAATTTCTAGTTTTACTCTAAAATAGAATTATTAGCCAACAGGAAGAAGTTTCATAGTTTCGTTGACTTAATTTCGTATTAAAAAGAATTCTCCATAATTTATTGATTGAAGGAGGTGTATTCCTCTCACATAATTTTTGTAGAAACATTTTCAAAACTAAAAAACATTACTTGAGACAATAGGCCCTAAGTCAGAGCTATACACTTGCTAATAGATGAACCAGGCCTGCATTCATATCATTGTTATAAAAAATTGTTTGGCAAGATCATTATATCATTTTGTATCTTGTTCGGTTTTATATTTTTGGGTCAAACTTTAAGTGCGGTACTTTGTGGTGTGTTTACTATAGCAAAACTTAGCTTTAACTGATCAAAATAATAAAGAGCCAGCTTGTTCTCGAATCAATTTATTTTGGTTAATAAAATCTTAATTTTAAATATTGCAATGTGAAAATGACTTCACTTTACAATCAGCTTTAATTTCTTTGTAGGTTTTTTTTTCTTCTTTTAAATTTATATTTTCATTAATATGTACGAAAGGTGATTGAACTATAACACAGCACAACAAAATAAAAAAAATTTCATGTGCTCTTAAAACCACTATATAATTTTGATGTATCATGACTACCTTTGTACAAAAATGGTAAAATTTTTAAATTCTATGGATAGATTTTTTTTTAAAAAATTTTTTTTTAAAATTGCAATTTTTTTGAGACGTTTCTTCAAATAATTAATGATAACTCAAAACTACTAGTCCGATATTATTAAAATAAATTCAGAAAAATTAAGATTTGCATAGCCTTTAATTCGTCTATATATCGCGTTTCAATCGGATCAATAGTATCGGAGTTATAATAAAAAACTTAAGAAAAATATATATTTTTTACGTAAAAATGGCAAAAATTTTCGTTTTAAAAAAATCATAAAAAATCGAAAACGGCAAAAAACTTCCAGATTCATTTTTTTATCGCATAGCGACATATAATAGCAACAAAATGAGATATCGACCATAAAAATCGATTGATTTTTTCGAATTTATTCACATTTTAGTGAATTCGCTCATTTTCACAAAATTTTAGTTTTTTGCTTGATATACGCATTATAGCGGGTTTTCAAATGTGTGAAAAACATAAATTTTCCAATTTCAAGGGGTGCATGTCGGATTAATGTTAGATTTGATGAGAAACTTCCACCCACAAAATTTTAGTCGAATTCGACAACGTTAACACGTAGCGCATAGGCCCCAAATCTGAAAAAAAGCGTTTAAATCGAAAATAATTGACAAATTTTCAGTTTTTGCAAAATTAACGCTATTTATTTCCCCTTTTGCAAAAAAGTGGATCCTGGTCCTTAGGGCAAACACAATGAGATTTACAATAAGCTACATGTCTTTAAGTTTTCGAGTTATTACAATTTTCACTGGCCATTATATGTCCTTGAGAACTTGCCGAAGACAATTTACAAAAACATTTTACTTTTAAAATTTTTTATTTTTTTCTTTTTTAACAATAAAATATAAAATTTCGCTAAAATTGACTGATATCTTCCTATTACACAACGCAACAAAATAAAAAAAATTAGATGCTTTTGAAACCACTATACAATATCCAGGTACTGCCAAAGTGTTTTGGATGAATGAGAAATGTATGGCAAAACAAGTACGCGAAATACTGTTTTGGGCAAAACACGTATTTCTGTGGGACACGTGTTACTGTGGAAATACAGTATTGAATGTAGAAAATTGTTTGGAACAGATCTTTATGGCATTTTTATGATTTTTAGAATTAAAAAAAGTAAGCAATAAAGGAAAAGTTTTTTAATTTTTACGATTTCAGTAGAAATCTGATAAACGATGAAATGCTCCTTTTCTGTTGGCTACCTGTCGCCCTTGCTTCATTTTGACAATTGCGGCGGCAAAGTAATAAACGTTCATAAATTTGCGTGCACGCCGAATTAGGTTTTTCCGCTGGCTACCTGTAAAGATTGATTTTTTGCATAGCATTCCTTAATGTTTTTTACGATTCTTGGGAATAGGTAAAAAATAGGACCACATTAAGGGTCTGATGAAACAATTTGTTAAAGCACTTAACAAAGATGGTGAATGTTTCCAGTATATTTCAAGGAAGTTTAAAAGTTTGAGTATGGAAAAGCTAAGAGCAGGAATATTTGACGGCCCACAAATTCGCAAATTGGTCAAAGATACCGATTTTCTCAGTTCAATGTCAGAAATTGAGAAAAATGCATGGGATTCGTTTGTATGGGTTATTCAACATTTCTTAGGAAATAACAAGGATGATGATTATGTTGCGCACGTTGAAGAGATGTTAACTCACTTCCAGAATCTTGGATGCAACATGAGCATCAAGTTACATTACCTTCACAGTCACTTAGATCGTTTTCCTGAAAATCTAGGAGACTTAAGTGAGGAACAGGGCGAACGATTTCACCAAGATATTCGGACAATGGAGGAAAGATACCAGGGTCGCTGGGATGCACACATGATGGCAGATTTTTGCTGGAGTATTCAGAGCAACACTTCGTTATTCAATAATAGAAAATGTCATAAAAGAAAATTCCAAAGTTTGTAGTTTATAATATTTATTTATTTATTTCCTTATTTTATATGTTGTAATAAATTTAAATAATAAAATATAAAATAAAAGAAAATACATGAATAAAACAATGAAATGCATTTTCGATCTATTCCATCGATTTGACTTAGTTACATTTTTTTGTCAATTGCCTTCGGCAAGTAACTTGAAAACTGTTTAACCGATTTAAAAGATATGTAGCTTATTGTAAATCTCATTGTGTTTGCCCTAAGGACCAGGATCCACTTTTTTGCAAAAGGGGAAATAAATAGCGTTAATTTTGCAAAAACTGAAAATTTGTCAATTATTTTCGATTTAAACGCTTTTTTTCAGATTTGGGGCCTATGCGCTACGTGTTAACGTTGTCGAATTCGACTAAAATTTTGTGGGTGGAAGTTTCTCATCAAATCTAACATTAATCCGTCATGCACCCCTTGAAATTGGAAAATTTATGTTTTTCACACATTTGAAAACCCGCTATAATGCGTATATCAAGCAAAAAACTAAAATTTTGTGAAAATGAGCGAATTCACTAAAATGTGAATAAATTCGAAAAAAATCAATCGATTTTTATGGTCGATATCTCATTTAGTTGCTATTATATGTCGCTATGCGATAAAAAAATGAATCTGGAAGTTTTTTGCCGTTTTCGATTTTTTATGATTTTTTTAAAACGAAAATTTTTGCCATTTTTACGTAAAAAATATATTTTTTTCTTAAGTTTTTTATTATAACTCCGATACTATTGATCCGATTGAAACGCGATATATAGACGAATTAAAGGCTATGCAAATCTTAATTTTTCTGAATTTATTTTAATAATATCGGACTAGTAGTTTTTGAGTTATCATTAATTATTTGAAGAAACGTTTCAAAAAAATTGCAATTTTAAAAAAAAATTTTTTAAAAAAAATCTATCCATAGAATTTAAAAATTTTACCATTTTTGTACTAAGGTAGCCATGATACATCAAATGTATATAGTAGTTACTCGAGCATATTTTTGCTGTTGCCCTGTGTAATTGTATTTTTGCAATTATTTTCTTCATGTTTTTAAATATGTATAAGGTCATCTAATGGTCATATAACATTATATTGTTTGTGAAAAATGAAATTGGTCATACATATTACTGTGGAAATCTAATCAAACATATATACTTTTGCGATTATGGTTGTATGTATTTGGAAGACCCCCAGCTGTGTGCTTTCAATGGTTTCATATGCTCACTCATCTATGTGTATGAGCAGTAAAATTGTACGTGTTCTTTAGATAAAAGTAAAAAAAATATATATATACTATTCATAAATATAAAAATAGATACAACAAATATTAATAATTTAACCATGAACTCAATTGATATTCATATACACCATACTCTACTCGTACATGATCACAATTACATTCGAATTATATTTTTGTTCAGTTGTTTAATTTTTTGCAGCATTCAAAACGTAACAACATTTGAATCAATATCTTTTTAATTTTTTTAGGAGTGTTTTTATTTGAGAATCTGAGAGAAATACAATGAAACGTGATCGTTTTTAACAGTCAAGGATAAAGTGGTCATTTGTAAAAGTTGTTGATCATTGGTTACTTTATACTATCAATATAAATCACCAGTGTATGATTGAAATTTCGTGCACTAAAAAATAATTTTATTATATGTAATTTGCAAATATATTAATAGAGAATATTGTGACTAAAATTCAATTATATATTTTAATTGTGACTAAAACTTTAAAAATTTAAATTCAATTGCCAAACCAAACACCTGTTACTTAGCGAGTCATAAATATAATGGAAATTATAAGTAAACTGGAAAATAACAGCAAGAGTATATTTTGGCTGACAAAAACGCCAAAATCTAAATATTGAAAGACTATTACTATTACTTACTATACTATACAACGGGGATACCACTAACTTCATGGGTCCCTTTTCGACCCCCTTCGTTCCTCAATGATTTCTGGTATTCGGCTGGAAACTTACGAATACCTTACTTTAATTGAGTCTCGTGCTGTCACCAGCCTTTTACTCTTGACTGTAGTGATTTCAGACTGGCGACAGATACATGTCGACAATCTTTCTCCTCACAGAGTCTATGGTAAATTCTAACATTTGCTTAAGGCTAGGTCTCCACAGCATCTCTATATAATATTTGTCTGCCCGTGGTCCAAAGCCTTTTTTATGTTAGCACAGTCTGCAAGTATCGTCTTAACACGATTTTTAACTTGGCCAGATGATACTTGAGAGTCCAAAACCTGTACTAACACAGTTTTGTCTTCTTTAGTGTTGATGGATTTTTGTATGTGTTGCTGTATCCTTAAACTTTCGAGAGTATATCGTTTGTTTATCTTTTTCTCCCTGTCTAATATTTTTACGCCTTCAAAATCTTCATTATGTCCCGTTTTTTTTACATGTTGAGCTAAAGCTGTTGTCTCTTTTCCTTCATTTTAAACATCAATTCATGCTCTATTTAAAGCCTCATTGCCCAGCTCACTAATACAGATAGGTCAACGTAGCAGAAAACGAGGTATACCCTGTATAATTTCAGAACCATCTAAAAAGTTGACAACAAGATTTAAGTTATACCAGAAATTACCAGTTAAGTTATACCAGAAATTAGACTAGATTCTATAGGACACTATCCTTTAGAAGTTGAGCATAAAAAACCCCCACGATGCCATGATAAAAATTGTACGAGACGAACTCACTATCTATATGTGTGAAAAGTGTAAAGAACCCGTATGATCTGAATGCATGAAATCTTTCCTTTCATAGATGAACCCTACGCTAATGACCACATACATACAGTGGCACAGAAAACTCTACATACCCCTATTTATTTCAATTCTAAGAAATATAAGCAATATGTAGAAATTTATTTTTAACAAAATAAACTGGCATTAGGAACAGGTAATAATAGTGGATAAAAAAATCAAGGTTCAATTCAATTATTAAAAAAATCAACAAATAATCATTTTAAGGCACAGAAAAGTCTACATACTATATATAAAATATGATTTAATGTCTATATTAAATATTTCTAATTAATATTTTGTGGGTACATGCGTTAAACTGCCACCAACCTATTTTTCATTAAAACCTTCAAAACTTCTCCTAAAATGTGATTCCATTCTTCTGTTAGTGTATTCTTTAGATTATGCTTATTTTTTATATATTTTTTAATCCAGCTCTAGATCTAGTTTTTTCCATAAGTGCTCAATGGGATTTAAGTCGGGCGATTGAAGTGAATAATGCAGTTGGTATATTCTTTTACAATGCCCGCATTATGCTTGGTATCGCTGTCTTGCCGAAAATACTAGCCAGTATTTAGTCTCAATTTGTTTATCCATTTCTTTAAGAAGATTTAAATTAACAAATAGGCCCAACGTATCCCAATCAATACAAAATTGCCCATTGCAAACTCAGGCATTATATTACCACCACCATGTATCACAGCTGGAAGTAAATGTTATAGTAACTAGAAGTAAATTATATAGGAAATAGTTCCATCATTTTTGCAAGGCAAACTCTCTGTCTCCGATTAGTACCAAATTTACTGACGTTGCTTAACATAACATTAGCCCAGACAGGGTTATATTTGTTTACGTGAGCTTTTGCAAATACTATGCGTTTTGTTTTATTAATATCGCTGATGTACGGCTTCTTCCTGGGCATACGACTGAGATCCATAATTTCTAAGTATACTTCGAACTGTTTCTGGGTGAATTGACATAATATGATAAAATTCTACGATTTTGTAATTTCCACTGCTGTGTTTCTTCGATTTTGTTTTATCTTCCAAAGATTCTGGCGTTTTATACGATTAATTACTTTAGGAGGACGGCACTCGTGGCCTTACTTTCAAAGCATTTTATTTCTTTACAGTTTTTTATTATAGTTTGTACAATTGCCCAGGGTTGTCAGATATGGCGATTTCTCGCCAAACGTGGCGATTTTCTATCTTATTTGGCGATCAAATTTTGGATTTGGCGACATTTCGACTTTATGGCGATTTTTAAAATATTTGGCGATATTGTTGGAGATTTTTCATTGACTTTTGGTGAACATTAGAAACTGAATAAATGAATATGAAAATGGATAACAAATTAATTGAAGTTGTTTTTTTATATTTAAATATGATTTTACTTCTGGATACCGGAAACTTTCGGAACATACATTTATTTAAAGTTCACAATAATTCATATTTTAAAAAGTTTTTCATATCCAAAGATAAAACTCTATTTAAAGTTTACAAACATCTTTCGATTTTAAAATGTTTTTAAAATTTTTTATCACAAACAAAATTTTTTATAAAGTCTAACATACTTTTGGATACTTATCAACCATAATAGAAAACATTAACTTTTGTTTTAGAAAGATTATAAAATATATGATATCTAATTATGTACAGCTACATTAGTTTTGTATTTGATGTGGTGGTAATTCCAATGAATTTTTTATACTTATTTTTTACATACAAAGGAAGTTTTGAAGTAAGGATTAAGTTCGTTTTTTTCTCTCTAAGTTGAAAGAATATTTTTTTACAGATTATGTGATTAATTTTAAAGAAAAATTATATTTTTTAATTTATATGCTGGTAATTACTAGATAGAATGATCGATTTTAATAATGAATTCCACCAAAACTCGACTGCGAAACATATGCTATAAATTAAAATAGGGCATGAGGCACACATCTGTTGATCTTTTGAAATGTTGAATAAATTTTATTCCTATAAAACATATTCTAAAACAAATCCCTTAAGGATGGGTATGTTCAGATCAGGGATGGTAAATAAAATTTTCAAATTATACCAACCAGCTTTTTAAACTGTACTTTTCGAACAGAAATTGTTATATATAAATTTTCCTTGTGAATTTGAATTTTAAATCAACTTTTATTCGAGATATAGGAAAATTCTATTCATATGTGGTATGGGGATTATTTAATCCTTTAAATTATTTTGTATTTGAATTATATTTTAAATATGTTTATTCAGGTTTCAGAATTATTTTTATAATAATCAGAATTTACAATTTATGAAAAACAAATTTTTAATAATTGAAAACTTAAAAACTAGATTTAATAAAACTAAGTACATAAGTAGGGAAGTACCCTACATAACTCCCCCACCAGTATAAGGAAAATAAAAAAAAAAAAAATAAAAAAATCAAGTTAATTAATTTTAAAAGTAACAGTTTTTTTATGTTTCTTGTTTGTAAATACCATATCTTCAGAAACATCGTCTGAAACAAGAGCTGGTTTAACGTTATCAATATGATAATCTTTAATAATATTACCTTTATAAATTTTAAAAACTTTTTCATTTCTTTCAATTACACGAAAAGGTCCTTCATAAGGAGGATTTAAACCAGATTTATTATTTGCTTTAACATATACAAATTCACACGTTGAAAGTTGTTTTGGCACAAAATCTTTGTCTACATTATGATAAACAACTTTCGATCTAACTTCAGAAAAATGTTTTCTGAGCTTTTTCAAAGTTTCTTCAATTGGGCTTTCAATATTTTTTTCAATAAATAATTCACCTGGAATACGAAGAGTTTGACCGTAAACAAGTTCAGCTGGAGAACACTTTAGTTCCAATTTAATTGAAGTTCGCAAACCTAGTAAAACAAATGGTAACATTTCCGACCATTTAATTGAATTATGTGAAGAGATTAAAGAAGATTTAAGTTGCCTATGAAATCGTTCAACTAATCCGTTGCCTTGTGGATGATAAGGAGAAGTATGAATCTTATGAGATCCTAGGAGTGTAGTTAGTTCATTGAACAGCGATGAAGTAAACTGTGTACCTTGATCTGTAGTAATTTTAAGAGGAACTCCGAAACATGGAACATAATTTTCAATGAAAGATTTGGCAACAGATCGAGTAGTTATATCTCGTAGGGGGTATGCTTCTGGCCAACGTGTATATCTATCTAGAATTGTTAAAATATATTTATAACCATTAGAAACAGGACGAGGTCCTACTAAATCAATGTGAATATGTTCAAAACGACTCGTAGGAATTTCAATGGGTCTAATAGGCGATTTTGTATATCTGATAATTTTAGAACTTTGACAAGAGTGACATTTTGCAACCCAATCATTTATATCTTTTCGCATGTTTGGCCAAAAATATTTATTTTGAATTAAATTTCTAGTAGCTCGCGTACCTGGATGAGATAAGGAATGTATTTTGTCAAAAATAATTTTTCTTAATATTGGTGGAACATATGGCTTAGGAGTATTTTTAGATACATCACACCATATTTTCAAATCATTCGAAGATACATGTATTTCCTTCAAATTGAACTTAGAATTAGGTTTAGATACAATTAAGTTTAGAGTATCATCATTTTGTTGTTCGTTGTAAAGTGACTGGATATTAATATCACTTGTTGTTATCACATCAATTTTTTGAATGCGAGAAAGGGCATCTGCAACAATATTTTCTTTTCCAGAAATATATCGGATATCATTAGAAAATTGTGCGATAAAATCTAATTGTCTTGTTTGTCTCGGAGAACGTTCTATTTTTGAGTCTAGGACAAAAGTTAGTGGCTTATGATCGGTATATATAACAAAATACCTGCCCTCTAAAAAATGTCTAAAATGTTTGATACTCTTGTATATCGCCAAAAGTTCTCTATCAAAAGTTGAATATTTCTTTTCTGAAGAAGACAATTTTCTTGAGAAATAAGCGAGAGGTTCTTTATGACCACAAGAATTAATTTGTTGTAAAACAGCGCCTATCCCAAAGTTGGAAGCATCTACAGATAGAGAAAGTTGACTGTTGTCATCAAAATGTGCTAGTAGCGTGTTTCTAGAAAAGAGTTCTTTAACCTTTTCAAAAAATTTCTTTGCGTTATCACTCCAAATAATTTCTTTTTGCTTATTTTTATTTGCTGAAGTAAGAATATCATATATTGGACTGAGGGTAGAAGCTAGCATTGGTACGTAACGATGATAATAGTTTATTATTCCTAAAAATTTTTGTAATTTCAACACAGACGTAGGAATTTCATAATCTAAAATAGCTTTAACTCGTTCTTTGGACGGTTGAATGCCATTTTATGAAATGTGGTAACTCAAAAAATCTATAGATGAAACACCAAAAATACATTTAGAAATCTTAATATTTAATGAATATTTTTCTAATTGTGTAAAAACTTGCTTAAGATGTTTTATATGTTCAGTTTCATTCTCACTAGCTATTAAGATGTCATCAATATATGTAAAAACAAAATCAAACCCAAAGAAAACTTCATTTATAAAACGTTGAAAAGTTTGTGCACTATTTCTAAGCCCAAAAGGCATTCTAAGAAACTCGTACATTCCGAATGGAGTAGTGATTGCAGTTTTAGGAATATCATCTACAGCTACAGGAATTTGGTGATATGCTCTCACTAAATTTATTTTCGAAAATATATTTTTGTTTTTGAAATTAATACTGAGATCGTGTATGTGAGGTAATGGATATCGATCAGGTATCGTTATACAATTAAGCCTTCTATAATCTCCACAAGGTCTCCAGTCGTTGGATTCTTTCTTTGGAACAAGGTGCAAAGGAGAAGCATATGGAGAAGAAGATGGTCTGCAAACTCCAATTTTCACTAAATATTCAAATTCTGTTTTTGCAATTTTATATTTGATCGGATCTAGTCGACGTGGTCTACAGAATGGGATACAACCTTTTGTTTCTATATAATGAACAGTTTTGTGTTCGCTTAATCTTGTGTAATCAGGTTCAGCAGTAAGTGATGGAAAACTCTTAAGTAATTCCGCGTATCTATTATGAATATTAATATTAACATGTGGTTTCAATGAATAAATAGAACAAAGTCCCAAAGAGCCTTTCGATTGTAGTGAAGTTTTTGAGTCTATTAATAATCTATTTTTAGCATCAACAATCAAACCAAACTGTTCTAAGAAATTGAATCCTATGATAGGTGTGTCAATATCTGCTATTAAGAAGGGAAATTCAAAATCTCTTCGAAGACCTAAATTGAGTTTAAAAAGTTTTGTTCCATATGTAGGAATAATTGACCCATTTGCTGCAGATAATTCTAAATTTGAATTTCTAGCTAGTGATTTAAACTTAGAGAAAGGAACAACTGAAACAACGGCGCCCGTATCAATTAAAAATTTTAAGTTATTTATAGTATCTAAAATAAATAGGCGGCTTTTTGGTTTAATAGATAAACCATCATTTGCCACCGACATGATGGTTTTCTTTAGTTTAAAGTACTATCTGAAAAATTATATATTATTTAATTCTCCAACTTCTAGTAATACTTCATTTAGATTTCTACAAAGACTAGCAGTTAATTCTGTTAATTGTTGTATAGATGTTTGAAGATAGTTTATAGAATTATTGTCAACGCTAGATATTTGTGGTTTTGAGTGTACTTCATGTATCTTATCTGCAAGGGAAACTTTGTCATCAATATTTTGAAGATTACAAGAAGCTAAATGTATTTGAATTGTTTGTGGCAATTTTCGAAGCCACAATTTATATAAAAATTCGCTATTTATTGCAGTATCGTTGTTTACTAACGTTTTCATAGCACAAAATAATTCCGAAGGTTTGCGATCTCCCAGCTTAGAACTAGAAAATAATTGTTCTAGTCGTGACTCTTCGCTTAGGGTAAATCTGTTGCACAAAGCCTTTTTTACATTTTCGTACTTATTACAGCTCGGAGGAATTTGTATTACATCTAAAATTTTATTAATTATTTCTTGTGGTAAAGATATGATAATATGATGATATTTTGTTGTGTCATCGATGATATTGTTTAAAGAAAACTGAATTTCGGCATGAATAAACCATGCTTCAGGTGATTCAGGCCAGAAATATGGGAGTTTTAAAACACGATTCTGAAGCAATGTAGGAATTTGGTTAAGGTTATTTGTGTTATAATTGTCTGTAGGTTGTGGCATGGGTTCTGTATTATTAGCTTGATTATTACTGCTATCTATTGCCAATGGACAAGTTTCAACAAAAGAACGTGTTAAAACCATTATTTTATCCTGGAAACTGGTGTGGGATTACAAAAATATTTGTAAACTTGAAGATAAATCTTCTTAAATTTGTGAAAAAAAAATAAAAAAATCAAGTCTTAAATAAACAAAATTAAAAAACTTATCTTAACTTATCTCCTTCGTATCTGTATTTGCTTCTTGTAAAATAAACTGTTGAACAAAAAACGCCAATTGATATGCTTCAGTTTTAATCTCAAACCCTTCCAATTGCAGGATGTAGATTCTTTGAATAGAGTTCAGTAGAGTCTTGGTTCTTGAAAAATAAATTCTTGATAGATATTTGCAGGACAATGAATTTCAAAATATCAAGAAAATTTGATTTCTTATCTTCTCGTTCATTAAAATATCTTGTGAAATCCTGATAATTGTTTAATTATTTGTGTTGAAAGAATACTGCTTGATACAAATTTAAATGTTCGATGCAGGATCGCCAATTATGGGGATTATTTAATCCTTTAAATTATTTTGTATTTGAATTATATTTTAAATATGTTTATTCAGGTTTCAGAATTATTTTTATAATAATCAGAATTTACAATTTATGAAAAACAAATTTTTAATAATTGAAAACTTAAAAACTAGATTTAATAAAACTAAGTATATAAGTAGGGAAGTACCCTACATGTGGGCACGGCATCACTACCGGTAACTTGCTTAACGGATCAAAATAGAAGAGGTTTAAGAAATCCCAATCCAAACATGCAAATGTTAAACTAACTTTACAACCGTAGTTCTGAAGTCGTCTGAGATTCTAATGAAATTAATTGAAGGATATTGATGCTCTGATTATTGGTTATTGCATTGGGACTGTATAACAGAAGTTGTCGTAGTGATGTGATTGATGAGAATACGTTTTATCTGTCAAGGTTGCCCGGTATATCGCCCTTTCATACCCTCTCTAAACTATCGACAGAAGAACTGGATAATTTAAATATTTTCTTCAATTGTAATTGTGGTTCTAGTAAGATAGAGAGATTTGTGGGAGAAAAATATTTATCAAGGTTTTACTCGCTATTTTCGTTAAGCTCATCTTTATTTTGATTTATTTCACTTTATATCTTAACGATTCAAATCTATGTGTGAGATAGTTTTCCTATTTTTGTCTCAGGTAATAAAAAAACCGTTATGCTGGAATTTTGCGCTTAAAAGCTGAGTATTTGTGTAATAACAAAAAAAAAGTTTTTTAAAGTTCCAAAAATCATCAAACTTTTATATTCTACCAAATTAGTCATTGGTGTACATTGTACTTTTCAAGTTAAAAATGGATCATAAAAGTACAATTGTATCAACTTTACCAAACCTGGTTCAGATCTCTATTTATTATAATAACCACTATTTTTCATTGGTTTAAGTTAAAATTTTTCTTGTGTTCACTAATCATTTTAAATAAAAAACAAAATTTTTATAAATTTTGGCGACTTTTTTTCTATTTTTGGCGAATTTTAGCTATTTCGATTAAATTATTTTTTTTTTGATTTGTTGAAAATATTTTTAAAATTAAAAAACATTGTATATATTGGAGGGAAATCTTAAGAAAAAACAGTTTTGGCGATTTTGGCGATTTTTCACATCGATTTTGGCGAAATAGGTGAAAATAAATCTGACAACCCTGCAGTTGCCTTGTAACACATAACTAACTCACCACTTTCCCGAAGAGATCTTCCACCTTCGCGGCACTTAACAATAAGCTTTATCAGAAATATGTGGTTTTGCACTTCTGCCTATTTTACCACTTGTTTTGCAAGTGCACTACATAGTGTAAACGCACATTGTTTAAGATTTTTCGAAGTTTCGAAATTATCACGATATCTTTAGAATAAATATACATTTGTCTTGTTATTGCTATTCTTTTCATTAAATTGAAGTATATATGTATATTCAAGTACACGATATTGATAGGAACAACATTAACGTCTTCGTTTATTGCACAAACGTGATTATACTTATATGCACCTCTTTCTTAAGTAAAATATTCCTTTTAATCTTTTTGCTTTTAATTGGAAATTTCTTTGCTTTTTTTTACTAAAATTTTATGGTTCGTTACTCATGTGTAACCTTTCAAGTGCTGGGAAAAGGGCTTGAACAACAAAACAAAAAACATGTTTAATTGACTGCCACAAGAAGAACGGCAACGAAATGCCTGACAGACATTTTAAAGTTATAAACGTGATTTCAAAACCGTTTTATGTATTTTAAAGTACGAATATATTAAAACTCTGAACTTAAATTACAGCACCGCACCGCTCACATTATTATTAACATTTCCTTTGAAGAACATAAGCAAACCCCATTTAAAATCAACATGACTTGTTTATTTCTTCTTTCAATGACCGACTGTTGTGGTTTAGTGTCTCATCTTTATTATGGGCAACATACACCACCCTTGAGGTAGAAAAAAAATCAGTTTTCACCAACCGTGAAACAAATAATTTATGCTAGTTTTCTTCTTCTTCTTTATCATTATGCTTTCAACTCATTACTATCGCAGTCCGTCGGTCGTGGTCATTGTATTCAATCATGTAAACACATTATTAACCGTCACTAAAATACATAAATGTGGAAAATTAAGAAACAATAAACTGGTTTTGGCTTTTAGCCAAGTTTTGGGTCAATAAGCGTTTTTGCACAAACAAGTCTTAATTTTTTGTGTTGTTTTATAAAATTTATTTCTTGTTTCTTAACATCATCAAATGTTAAGTGAAAAAGTGAGTTGTTTTTAAATAAATATTTTAATTTATAGATTTACTTTCTTTTTTTCGCGCTATTAAATAAACAAATTTTTTATTTCCTTGATAAATAAACTGTCTCTATAAGACCTTATTGACTTTATTAGTAGTGTCTTGCAGAAATAAAGAGATGCAGTTAAAGTTAGTAGAGGTGATTATCTACTTATCTATGCACTAGCTGTGCCCACATACGTTGTGTGCGTCCTGACAATATTTTGTTCGATTTAGCTTTGAAAGGAATCCACACCAAATTTTAGACTCTTACGTATTTACTTTATATAAAGGTACCCATCCCTGGATAAAATTCTAAAATTTATATAAAATTCTAAAAATTATTGTAGAGCTCTGTAAAAGACAGTACCTTTAAATTGGTTAAAAAAATCGGCGTACTTTCACTGCTTTTTCTCCACTTTCTCTTGGAAATAATATATTTTTAAGGAAAAAAAGTATCCTGCAATGGAATCAAGTTTCTAAGGTACCTCCTCACAAAATTTGTTTATGTGATGCGAACGCATATTATCCTATCGAGTCTGTATTTTGCTTGATTTTGCATATTAGTATGAGGGTTACTTTAAATACTTTACATATTGTAGTTCTTTAGGTACACAATAATAATTTTTCACTTTGTATGGGAGCTACCACGCCCACTGTACATACCTAGCGTAAATGTTGCTAGACTATGCACATTAATATAAGGGTTACTTGTGCAAAGTTTCAAGACTACTTATTGCAGTTTTCTAGATACACGATAGCAATTTTTCACTTTGTATGTTTTATGGTCCACGCCCATAATCCCAATCCAGTCTGTATTCTCCTAGACAATGCATATTTGTATGAATGTTACTTGTGCAAAGTTTCAAATCTCTACATATTACAGATCTCCAGGTAGACGATAATTATTGTTCACTTTGTATGGGAGGTACCACGCCCACTGTTCCAATCCAGCCTATGTTTCGTTAAACTATATGCAAAATTTCAGATATATCTATTATGGTTCTCTAGCTACTTAGAAAGTGGGCGTGTTCAATTCTTCTTTTCGTAAGAACCTAAGTTGTGTTATGACGAAGATTTGAAAAAAATTGGCCAAATCGTTGCAGCCGTTCTTAAGTGATGCGACTACCAACGAACGACATTTGATTTTATTTGTATAGAAGATTATATAATTACTAATTCTAAATGGTGCAATTTGTATCCATATCTTAAATATTTGACGAATATGTAATGGAATATAAAAGATATTCGTATTAATGGTTTGCAATGGAATTTGTATCAAAATTATAACAAACTTACGCTTTAGTGAACTTTAAACATAACCGTAAAAATTCACAAGGCGTTGGAGTTTTTTTTCTGATCGTTTTTAGCATATAAACAACACATCACCAACGGTAACAATCATTATTTAAAAAAATCATTCATAAAACACAAACAGTTTACCCAGATTTTATGAACTGATTTAATTTTGGTTTTTGTCATGTTTGTTCCCAAAGTAATTAAAAAAAATGAAAACGTGATTTTATATGGTGATACAGTTAGTATGCCAACTCGTACTCACACTATACATAAATATTTATTTTTATTTCTACCAAACAATAATACTGTTCTTATCTTAACATAACTGGAATTGGAATTATTACGATTCTTTTTTTTTTGTGTTTGGCTGTACATGGCGTTACATGGTTGCTTAACTTCCACTCAAATGAGATGATGATGACGACGACGCTGTAAGCGAAAATAAAACCAATTGAGAAAAAAAACTCTGATGACAAAAACAGTAGTTTGACATAATTTTTGTTTTTTCTACTCGTTTCATTTGTGTCATACTTCGTGACTATAGTTTTCTTTCCCTTCTTATTTGTCGAATATCAAGTGTGTATTTAAATCTCGTATCAATTGTTTGTTTAGCAACGACTATTTGTACAAAAAGAATTACTAGTTTTTGGCAGAATTATATATCTTTTTCCTATCTGTATAGTACATCCATATAAAGCACAAGATGTGTTTGTTTGTTTGTCTGAAAGCTATACTTACCTACACCAGTGAACAGATTTTCCGAAATTTATCACAGCTCGTTGCTAGGTATCTAGGCGGTAAAATAGATTATATTTGCACATATGTATTTAAAATTTTGTATTGAAGTGTCAAGAAGAAGCCAAGCAAAAAAATTGTCTGTATTAGAATAGTAGACGTTTAACCTCCTCATATTCATAATCAAAAAATTATTATTATGTACCCAAAAAACAACAATAAGTAGAGCCTTCTTGAGAACCACAAAGTGGAGCAAAAAACCTAAGTAACCATTCGTCATAATGTAACTTTGAAACTTGAAAGTTTGCACGAGTAACCCCCTCATTAATATGCATACCTGAACACTGACTTGAAACTGTGATTAGCACGTTGACTACTAAAGCATGATCAAAAATTCAATACTCAGCCGTGGCTGATATCATGATGTTCTAAAAATAATCACAACGTGCAACTGCAGTGTTGCCATAAGCGAAGCTTTACTATCACACTAACCATCTGTCTTATCTACTACTATCCCTTTCCAAAGGAAGTAACGCAGTTAAAATAGGCATTAATTGCCTGAGTGTTACTTCTCTTAAAAAAAAAAAAATAGATAGAGATTTGTATTGTTATAAACGCCGAACAAAAGCCTGTCTGGATTGGGAAGTGGGCGTGGCACCTACCATACAAAGTGAAAACTGGTTCCTAATAAACTGTAATAAATAGTGTCTTGAAACTCTATGCTCTATTAATAACGTGCACTTTCAAATCGAACTTTCCAAAGTGATATTAAACAAGTGGGATACAATTTCAACAGGGCAAATGGACCACTCAAGATAGAGGAAAATGGCGAAGTTAAAGCTCGGTCATACTTTTACTTACACTTTTACTTTGTCGACAGGGGTAGGTAATTACACGGGGTATGGCTCGTTGCAAATAAAATAGCAATGAGCACTATTGGAGAAATTTAGAAATACTATTTGAAAATTTTGAATAAAATGTACTTTTAAGGCCCCTTAAAAATGTTTTTACCCTTCTGTTTTAGTTAAGTTGTTCCTTTTATGTCTTATAACAGTTGATGTGAGTTTATTTAATCTATACATATAATAAAATAGTAACTCATTTCATTGCATCACGTAAAAACTACAGGTTGTATCCTTAGTATCCTTATTCCAATATAGAAAAATTTTTTCCGTAATAATATCTTATTTTCAAAAAAAAGTGGAGAAATAGCTCTGAAAGTACACCGAATTTGTATACCGATTTAAAGGTACTGCATACTTTAAGGCATCTTTTATATTGGAGCACAACATATGGTGCTGTTTTAAAATAATGAGTAACTCATTTCCTGTCTGTCTTTTACAAAGCTTTACAATAATTTTTAGAATTTTATATAAATTTTAGAATTTTATCCCAGGATGGATACGTTTATATAAAGTAAATATGTAAGAGTCTTAAAATTTGGTGTGGATTACTTTCAAAGCAAAATCGAACAAAATATTTTTAGGACGCACACAACGTATGTGGGCCCAGCTAGTTTAAAATAAATGTAATGTTTTCTCTACAAACGCTGTGAAGTTATTTTATCGGCAACATATTAAATTATTTTATAATCTAACGGAAAATTGTGTTTTTCCAATTTCTTCTCCGAGAAAAAGTGATTTGTTTTAAAACTTAAAAACTTTTCTAAAAACTAAATTAAAAAAAATGTATTTATTGTTTTTCGAAGTGTTTCTTATGAAGGTCAATACACTTTTTCAATCGATTAAACTTAGCGCTTGTGTACATTATATTTTCACTATTAAACTTAATATGTTTTAACTTTAAACTGTTATTTACATAATTTGACATATGTACACATGTTGAATAGCCGCTTAACCTATTAAATTATAAATTCTTTTTAAATTAAATCTCAACTAACACAAAAATCCCACTGACATACATATGTATGACATTTTTAAATGACACAATTTTCTTTATTCATTCAATGTAGGAATTTTACCACAAGCAGGGTCATTTAAAACTCACATACACAATTTATTAATTTCATAATATTACATACATTTTTGATTTTAATAGAAATTTTTTTAATACGATTGGCAGTTATTGATAGGATTAAAATGACAGATAGTTTATCGAATATATGTTATTGCCACTTGTTTTCAATTGTTATTCAGTAAAATTTGGTTTGCGGTCAAGTGAGTTTTTTTTTTGTATTATACTGTTCATATAATGTGTTTTTTGTAACAAAATGTGATTTAATAATAATTTTTGGTAATTAAAATTATTTTTAATTTAATAGTGTGATATTAACCCAAATTATTATAAATTTAAAAATTAATTGTTATGGGGTAAGCTAGTCTCTATGGCCATTTCGCTAAGTAAGCCAAAAAATGCTTAGTTTAACAATTTAGTTTAGTAAATGATTTAGTAATGGCAACATCCAAATTGACATTGGATTTTAATGATTAGAAAAATGAAGCTTATAGTTTTAAGTGTCTTCAATTCTTAAAAAGTTTATTTATATAATTGGAAATGGAAATGAATCGTGAAAAACAGGGTTTCGAATTTTTTATTTATGAGCATTGAATTTCAGCATTTATAAATAATAATTCTCATAAATGAGATTTCTGAAATTTCATTTTTTTCACGATCATAAATGAACAACAAAAAATGATATGCCTACATTCATACATAAGGTTGGTATATGGCAAAAGTTAATGTTTTGTATTACCCGTTCAAATAGTGTTAGGGGTATAAATTTAATTTGTTTTTACTTTACCATACGTAGTATAAGGTAAAGTATAGTAAACATAAAAAAAATCGAGGTGGAGATTTTGACGGATTTATACGTTTATGAAAATCAGCATGTGCCTTTGGTTTATGGAGATGAAAAGCTGTATAAATTTTGGCCATAATCGGGAAGGGGCAAGGGGTAGTTTACTTAACACCCCAAATCGAAAATAATTTTTTTCGATTCGAATATACTATGAACTTTTATTCATTATGTAATATATCTAAAAAAAATATCTGTTTCCATTTGGTATGGTAAAGTTGAGTGTAGACCACTCCAGATTTTTTTCATTGTTGTAGAAAGATGAGAGTAGATATGATATTATAATGATTTTTCTTTGACTAAAATTTATTTAATGTACTTAGAATAGGTTTTTTGCAGATCCAAATGTATTGAAATTTGCTAAATTCAAATATATTTTGATCTACGGTATTTCGCTTTGCGGCACCTCTTACCTTACTCTTAACGTGTTCAAAATTTACAATTGACTTAACAATAGCAAATGGCACTATCACTATTACATATTAAAAAATATTTTTTCGTTCCACCCTAACATACATGAACGGTGAATAGCGTAGAATATCCGTATTATTCATGTGACAAGTAATGAATTAGCTCATTCTCATTAATGTTCTTTAACATTAATGTTTGTGCATTTTTTTCAGTTATGAGCGTTTTCATTTATGAATGTTCATTTATGAAATTTCTTATAACATTTCTAAAACATTTTGTTACTGCATACGCCGGCACGAATGCATAATAATGCGCTCGAATGCTTAAGAATGCGCCGAATGCTTAATGCATTGTAAATTCTCATATATGAGCAATTGCTTGAAAAGCAAAATATTTTCCATTTATTCAGTTTTAAATTGAAAAGAAAAAATAAATAAATAAATCATCTCATTCATAAATGAACAAACATTTCTAATTATTTTCTAGTGTCTCACACATGTATGAAAAGAACCAGAAAATAACTAAAATATACTCACACATGATTGAGCAGTGAGTGAGCATTTCGGTATTCTGGTGAAAACTTTCGGGCATTCATTAGTACTGTGTGTGAACTGATAAGGCAAGCATATATGACCTATCGTGCGAGGTGTAATTGAGCCTTAGTTATACTACCGTAAATTTAATATTTCAGACACATCATTTATCACTATATTAGATAAACTAACTAGCTTTTACTCTTGTTTTCATAAGATAAATCAGCTGTTTATTTTGAAAATGGCATTAGTCACTTTGTTTTTAAATTGATATATTTAAGGGTTTGTCACTCTCAAAATAAACATCTTTGTTATAACGTTGATTAGCATAAATTTTCTTGAACAAAATCGTAGTGGAGCTTAACATCTAATTCCATTTTTTTTTTAATGAAGAGCTAGTGTTAAATTATAATCAATGTTATCACTACCCTGATATTTTTGAAAAAGTGACTAATGCCACTTTCAAAATAAACGGCTCAAATATGATCGACATTATTTATATTATATTTAAAAAATCTCTGTTATTATTCATAAGTATATCCTAGATGTCAAATAGCCCTAACTCAAATAATTGGAACTTTACAGGTGAAGGTAAAAACCTAATAGAAACTGTAATATTCAAAATTTAATTTTGTAGAAGCGTTTGCTTGTAAAACGTTTTTGTTTCACATTATTGCAATACATTTTTGTGACGACAAACTTAATTTGGTCAAAATACGAGTTAGGGTCTTTCTACTTTAGATCATCGTTATGTATTTATCCGGTCATCATATAAAGCTAATAATGTAATTAAGAAAAACAAATGGCTATTAATTTAGTTAAATTAAAATGCTATCACCTAATCAGAATTATAAATGAATTTTTAAATTTATTAAAAATCACTGTTATTAAACATAGATTTTTATTAAACACTTTCATTAAAAAGCGCCAGATAAATTGTGATAAAGATGCAATTTCGGTTAGATTGATTAAGAAATTTGTAATCTATACCATACATTGGGGTATTCAATTACATTTCAATTACAATTAAAATTACAGGTAATGTAATTCTCAATTACACATTACAAGTAATTGTAATTTAAATCAGGGAATAAAGTCAATCACAACTACTTTCCAATTATAATTACATGTAATTGAAAATTTTCAATTACAAATTCCAAGTATGTAATTGTAATTGAAACTAAGCAATAATCATTACTTCAATTATATTCAATTATATTCATAACAATTTTCCATTACATGTAATTATAATTAAATTTTTTCAATTGCAATTACCTGTCATTGAAAAAATCTCAACTACAATTACAAATACATAGTTGAATGAACTTGTAATTGAAAAATTTCAATTACATACAAGTAATTGCATGTGTAATTAATTACAAACTGTAATTGACATCCCCAAGTCTGATCTCTATACATACATATAATAAAACTGTAACAGGACCGGAAAATATATACATATTTCTTTGCATCGATATGGAATTCAAAATACCAATTTTTGGAATGTTTGTCTGTGTGTCTAAGCGGGCATCACGTAAAAACTACCGCATGAATTTTAATAAAATTTTGTGGAGAGGTACCTTACTACAAGAAATTATTTTAATGTAATTTTATAGGTAGTGTGGTTGCTGAGATATTTTATTTTACACAAACTACCACAAAGCTCACCCAGGTTGGTGGAAATTTTTTTATTTAACACTTTCTGCTGGTATCTAATTTTTCTTTATTTCTTTATAATAACGAGTGATTTTTTAAGAGCTTGAGAACTTTTTTTTAAAAAAAACGCATAAAATTTTGGGCAACTTTTTGAGCATTTCGGCCGGAATAGCCCGAATTTCTTCGGAAATGTTGTCTTCCAAAGCTGGAATAGTTGCTGGCTTATTTCTGTAGACTTTAGACTTGATAGTCTAAAGGCGTCAAATCGCATGATCTTGGTGGCCAACTTACCGGTCCATTTCTTGAGATGAATTGTTCTCCGAAGTTTTCCCTCAAAATGGCCATAGAATCGCGAGCTGTGTGGCATGTAGCGCCATCTTGTTGAAACCACATGTCAACCAAGTTCAGTTGTTCCATTTTTGGCAACAAAAAGTTTGTTAGCATCGAACGATAGCGATCGCCATTCACCGTAACGTTGCGTCCAACAGCATCTTTGAAAAAATACGGTCCAATGATTCCACCAGCGTACAAACCACACCAAACAGTGCATTTTTCGGGATGCATGGGCAGTTCTTGAACGGCTTCTGGTTGCTCTTCACTCCAAATGCGGCAATTTTGCTTATTTACGTAGCCATTCAACCAGAAATGAGCCTCATCGCTGAACAAAATTTGTCACATTTGAACATTTCGAACCGAACACTGATTTTGGTAATAAAATTCAATGATTTGCAAGCGTTGCTCGTTAGTAAGTCTATTCATGATGAAATGTCAAAGCATACTGAGCATCTTTCTCTGTGGCACCATGTCTGAAATCTCACGTGATCTGTCAAATACTAATGCATGAAAATCCTAACCTCAAAAAAATCACCCATTACAATAAACTTAATCAGAAATATTTTTTTAATTGTACAAAAAAAAAAAAAAATATTTTGATTTTCAAAAAAGGTCACCGGAAGCGATTGGTAATAGATATTCATGTAGTTATACAGAACAACACCTCCACTTTTGTCTTAAAAGTTGTAAACATCATCTATTTAACCATTCAAACATTGACATTTGAAATAATTTCCAAATGTCACAATTACCAAGACAAAATGTATAAGAAAAGTCTAAAATTCACCAAAAACCAGTATTTACTAGTAAGTACCATTTTTTTTTTACCAATATTGCATTTGTTTTTCTTATTTTTGACATTCAGCATCTGACATTTTCGTTAAAATCGTGCCATCATATTAATTTACTATATCTGTTTTTTCTTGTTTTGGTGTAAGTTTTTTCGTCTTCTTAATTTGTGTGCAAAATATTCAAATGAAAAAGAAAATTAAACCATTTATGTGCATATGAGCTTTTTTGTTTGGCAAGCAAGCGGTTCGTCTAGAAAATTTGTATAGACATAACTCAAAAAATTTATTGCTTTTCATACAAATTTTGTAGACGGGAAACAGCACTTAAACTTCAAGCACTCAGAATTTGAAATATTTCTATCAATAAAAATCAACATAAACTTGTATATTGGCTTAACGTTTAAAAAAAAATAAGCCCCAAATACTTTTTTTTAAAATTAGAACTGTTCTAGCACATTATTATAATTCTCTCGTTATTAGAAATGATTCTCTCGTTATTAGAAATGAATACAGCTGGACTTCTTTTTTTTTTTTCTTAAGACTTTTTCATAAAAAATAGGTCGCAAATGTTCAAAATGTAAGAAACAAATTGAGTTAAGAGCAATTGAATTTTAATGACATTAATATAACAAGTATTTAATCCATAAAAATTAATGCAAATAATTCCTGAATAATGCTTTAAACCATGACTAATTATTTTTTATAGATTATAAAACAATAAAAAACGAAAAATTATTGGAAATAATATTTCAATATTTTAAAAGACATCCATCAATTTATCTATACATATAATAAAATCGTAACTCTGTCTGCTTTTCATTTGTGTTCACATCACGTTAAAACTACTGGATGGATTTTAACAAAATTTTGTAAGGAGGTACCTTAGCATCCTAGTTCCAATATGTGAAAATATCTCATTTCCAATAGAAAATGGAGAAAAAGCAGTGAAAAAAGCAATATCCGGTTTTAAGGTACTAAAATTTTCGGTTTAAAACTGGGATATTTTCAACACTGTTATTTTTTCAATAGTGCATTTTAGTTCATTTTAGAGATCGCTCATTTTAGTTTAAAGTAAAAAAGTGAACTAGTTCAATCTTTTAGTTCACTCGCTCTTTTTTCTTTTGAACTATGATTTGTGTTCTGAACTACTTAGTAATTCAATCTGTTAGTTCAAACGCTCTTTTTTCTTTTGAATGATGATTTGTGCTCTGAACTACTTTTTAATAATCTTATTATAATTTTATTACTAATAATTATCAAAAATAATAAATTCATAAAATGGTTATGGCAGTTCTTCATTGTTGTCAAAAAAGCAAACAATTGTTTAATAGTTCAAATACAAAGCCATAGTTCAAAAATTGAACTGGGTAGGCATAAAAATTTAAACTAGTTCATTTAGTTCAATTGATAGAATAGTTCAATTGAACTAGTTCGTTCGTGAACTACCCAAGTCTAATTTTCAACATACCTTTTTATTTTTAAAAGTGTTGTATTCTAAAAACTATTGCGCAACATAAGCGCCAATTGAATAAAATTTGTATTTGTTTTGTACTTTGTGGTATTACAATGTTATTAAAATATTTTAAACATTACAGAGCTTTTCAATAATTTTTAGAATTTTTTATAAATTTTAAAATTTTTTTCCAGGGATGGGTGGGTACCTTTATATAAAGTAAATACATAAACCTTAACTGAAACACTATAAAATTAAGAGTTACAATTGGTGTAGAATACTTTCAAAGCAAAATATTGTCAGGACACCCACGTCAGGGAGTTCAACTAGTCATTAATATAATTAAAATTTTTTATTAAAATTGTTGTGGGAGAGAAGACAAGGCCTTTTGAGAATACAATAAGACTTTTGAACGTTTATATAGAAAATAACATTGATTAATGAAACCCTATTTTGGTAAACAAAAAAAAAAAAAAAATAATTAATTATAAGAACTACCTTCTGTTTTATGCAATGGTTGGTTATAAGTTTGTATTTTTTGTTGTAAACTTTTTTATATTAGAACCCTTCTTTAACAAAGACGTTTTTGTACTTTTATTTAAATTTTTCGATTACCACAAAAGTAACATATAATACGAGTGCCATGACTCACGATTGTTTCGGTCATGATCCCCTATAAACGAAAATATTAAAATAAAAAAAGAAAAAAGGAAGAAAAACATCGGAAAACAATATAAAGTCACACAACAGAAGAGCAACAACATAAAAAATAAAAGAAATCAAAAAACCAGTAAAAACCGCAAATTATTCACTTTATTGTTGTTTTAAAGGGTGGTTAAATTTTGAAGGGCAGTTGTTGATTTTAAATAAAACACAAATTATTTAGGAAGTTATTGTCATTTCTTTTTATTTTGATATTATTGGTATGGTTGAATTATGTATGGAACAAAATATCGGCCGCCGGGATCTTGGCTGCATGCCGCGGCACACCTCCATCCGATGCTCTAAATTTTCGATGACGCTGAGGCATAATTGAGGCTCTATGCCGTTAATGTTCCGAATTATCTCATCCCTTAGCTCTTGAATTGTTGTTGGCTTATCGACATGTTCTTTCAAATAACCCCAAAGAAAGAAGTCCAACGGTGTCAAATCACATGATCTTGGAGGCCAATTGACATCGCCACCACGTGAGATAACACGGCCATTGACTTTGTCGCGCAAAAGAGGCATTGTTTCGTTAGCTGTGTGGCAAGTGGCACCGTCCTGTTGAAACCACATATTGTCCACATTTATATCTTCCAATTAGGGCCCTAAAAAATTCTTTATCATCTCACGATAGCGAACACCATTCACAGTAACTGCCTGACCGGCCTCATTTTAGAAAAAATACGGCCCGATGACGCTGCTGACAATCACTCTTTGTGGGTGCGTTGGTTTTTCGACAATCTGCTTAATGGCGAATCCACTGTGGTGAAAATGTGCCTCATCACTAAAGATGAATTTCTTCGAAAATTGATCATCCAAAGTTCCCATTTCTTGCCACCATTCTGACTATTGACGATTCCATAGTTCAAATTTAGTTAGTATGAAATTGAGAAATGTCAAATTAAATGAAGGAAAAAACTTGACGTTTAGTTGTGGTTCACATTCAACATCGGCCCTTAATATTTGACCACCTGACATTATTTAGAAATCTTTCAAGTGTTCGACACAATATATGGAATAACTTATAGAAAATATCCACATTTTACAAAAAAGATGAAGGAAGAACTAAAGACAACAAAAATCATTTGGTTTACAAAAGTAACATTAACATTTTTGTTGTTGTTGTTGTTTTTCAAGAAGTGCAAAAGGTTTGGCTTATTATTTTTATTTTTTTAATTTTTTACTTTTATTTTAGCCTTACCCTTTTTATTTATACTGGTTGTTTTAACTTTTGTTTTCTTATTTATGCAGTTGTTTTTTTTTTTTTTTTGTTTATGTTTTTTTTTCTTCTTATAAACAACTGCTGCCAATGTTGGTTTGAGCTGTTTACCTACTAAATGCTAAGACTTTTTTGTATCTTAAAAAAACAGCCAAATGATTTCCTACGTTTGACAAAAATAAGCAGTATGAAAAGCCGTTGAACCACTTAATGAAAACAAAGTCTCTTACTGTTAAACAAACACATTTTGTTTTGAATACCCTACCTTAATATGTGACATTTAAAAGCGAGGTAAATTGTATGCAATGACGTCACTTTGTGGCTAAAGAGACTGCTGGTTGCTTTATGAACGTCGTCAAAACCTGTGGTACCAGTACCTTGGGGCGCCTGCCCGATTTCAATACGCCTATTCTTTTCTCTTACATTTACCCCTTTTCTTATGTAGGAAGAGGGATCAATTGAGCTGAGCATACCTTCCTAACCTATCGAAAACACCTGTTCCTCTGTTCTTTAACTTAATTGAGAAATTTCTCTCATGAAATTATAGTCAACTTGTTATATACAGCGTGGACTAATATATTAAAGTAACGTAATGAAAAAGTTTATGATTATCCTAAATTTCAAATAAAACAAGTTGCCTATTCATATTCACTCTTAATCTATTTGGCGTCAGCAACATTGTTTTGAGCCGACATCACTTTGTATCGACGTCGTCATCAATTCAACCATAATTGGACATTCCCTAACGTCTTACGACGACGTCGACGGTTTATCGATAGCAATGGTCTGCAGAGAAATCTTCTTTAAAAAAATTTAATAATCTGAAAGTATTTAACGTGCTTAATGAGAATCTGCTTTCAGTTTTTTGCTATCACGTCGAGATTTCTTAACAGACTTAGCGAATATTAGTTCCTTAATTAAGTCTTCACCTTGGTATATTTCATCACAACTCGAGACCGGTTAATCTGATTTAAACAAATGGGACACCAGGAGATTACGTACAAAATTGTGTGTGTGTGTGTGCAACAGATTTGGAATTATTCGGAAATTAGTTACGGAAAACAAAATTTTAGGTAAAATTAAAAAAAAATCCCGTATTGAAAATTTATGAAAAGTTTATTTTCAATTGAATTTTCCGAGACAAGTGGGGTACCAGAAGATTACGAGCAAAATTTGTTGTGTGTGTGCAACAGATTTGGGATTATTCGGAAATTAGTTGCGGGAACAAAATTGTATGCAAAATAAACAAAAAAAAAACGATTATTGAAAATTTATAAAACATTTAAAACCAAAGAAATTAAAAGTGTTTGTCATTGTTTATAAATGTGTATGTATATATTTTAAATAAAATAAACTATGGTGCCTATTATGAGCAACTTTTGATCTTCGACTGTAGTCGAAAGAGCTGATCGAACGAATTATCATTTGGTATTATGGCGCACATCCGATGAAAATAATGCTACTGTGAATAGTACATGCTTATCAGCTGGCATTATAAATAAATATTGTTTTACAAATTAAAAACGAAAAATTGCAATAATTATTAATAAAATGACTACCACGGAATTATGGTTTCATGGTTCGTCCCCATACAATTTAGCTCCTGCGTAATTTCTTCCCATTTTGTTGCCGCTTGAACTTTTGTGAATATTTCATTTTTCCAGCTGTTGATTTTGTTCCATTAAAAAAAAGAGCTCTTCCAATTGTTGTTTTGTACTTACAACCTTAGACCTGCATGAAATTAAAATAAATTATATAAAAAAACAAAAAAGTCTCAAATACTTGTATTTTCCATAAGTTTTACAAACATAAGTTGTACAAAGAAATTTTCGACAGTGCCAACAACCAGACTTGGGGGATATCAATTACATTTTTTAATTAATTACACATGCAATTACTAATTACATGTAATTGCAAATTTTCAATTACTAATTACAAGTAATTGTAATTGAAATAGGGACTAAAATCAATTACAATTACTTGTAATTGAAAAATTTCAATTACAATTACATGCAATTAGTAATTGGAAAATTAAATTACTAATTACATGTAATTGTAATTGAAATTTTTCAATTACAAATTACATGTAATTGAAAATTTTAAGTAATGAATACTTTTTTTGTAATTATTGTCAAAAAATATTTAATTACAAAAATGTTCAATTACATATAAATTATAAAAAATAATAACAATCCTATTTGAATAAATAAATTTGGCGCCTTAGTGTTAAAATAATACTAGCGAACAAATATAACCTTTCAACTGGTGCTGAAGATGTTAAGGGAGTATTAGACCGTAAAAAAGCCTTTATTATTGTAGGTTAGTCTTTGAGGTAATTTAGAAACGAATTTAGACCACGCAAGTAAATCTGAAGTGCAAATTTCAAACTATTTTCTTTTTCACAATGTCAATGTCTACGGAATATTAAATGAAAAAATGTATATTTGACCGCAAGGTTTTCAAAATTTTGTAAGCGATAATTACCTTTATGAAGGTGTTCACCGTAATTGAACATGGATGCAGTTTTCGTATTGCTCGTTTGAATAATACAGTTGATCATGCAACGCAAGATAAGCTTGAAATTTTTAGGGATATAATTGAATTTTGTTCAATTGGAAGTAATGATTACTGCCTAATTACAATTACTTGTAATTTGTAATTGAACTTTTTCAATTACAATTACATGTAATTAGAAATTGGAAAATTAAATTACCAATTACAAGTAATTGTAATTGATTTTGTCCCTGATTTCAATTACAATTACTTGTAATTAGTAATTGGAAATTTTCAATTACAAATTACCTGTAATTGTAATTGTGATTGAAATGTAATTGAATCCCCCCATGTCTGCTAACAACTCATAAAACGAATTTGACATTCGATTTTCGTTAGCCAGCGAAGACGAAAATCGAATGCATTTTCGTCGAATCGATTTTCGTCTTCGCTGGCTAACGAAAATCGAATGCAACTCAAAATCGATGCACAAGCCTTGATTTTATTTACAATTAAGGTGAATGTATCTAAGTTAATCCTAAATTTCAAGTCTCGTCAGACCTGTTATCAAACTTTTGTTAATTATTATAATCTCTAATTTCTAATTTTTCGAATTGGTTTGAACTTGTTATTTAAATTTTTACTTTTTTCCATTTTGTGGCACTTCATTCGTATATAAAAACCAAGAAAAATAAATTGTCGACACAACAAAATTTTTCTTACAAAATATCAAATAAAAAAAGACAGTCATCGATAAATGTTGATGTCGACAAGTTAAATCGGTCGACACAAAAAGTTGTCGTGTTGTATCGACGTTGCCAAATAGAATAGGGGTGACTAATTAAACGAAAGCCAATGGCACTCGATTGACTTTCGACCAGCTTTTTATCAATCGAAAATAAGAAGAAAAAAATTACTTTATGTCGATTTACAAAACACTACATTTTGAAATGAAAAAAAAAACAGTATTCGGGAGCGTTTACCAGTTCAGTGTTTTAAGTTTAGACTTAGAAAATAAGTTAGATAAAGTTAAGGTTCTATATCAATTTTGTATGAAATTTTGTTCAAGTAAATTTTATTTATGAACTTAGTATTTAGCATTAAGTAATTAAATAATTTTGTCAAGCAGTTTAAAAACACAATATGGAAATAAAAAACTAATCTCTTACGTGATATCTCTTCATTTTTTTTTTAATTTCACTAAGAAATGAATAATTTTCAATCGCTTGTGTTGTTATTCACAACTGACTAGAGGGTGCTTTAATTTCGACTTTGCTTTACTTAAATTTCTTGGCTGGTTATTGTTACCACAGTTTAATCTTTGTTGACCAACTGACATGGGCAATGAAATGAAAAATGAAAACTTTTTTCTCTTATTTAATCGTGTTATTCTTTCATATTAAACTTCTATTAGATTTTATTATGTATTTATGCATTTAAGGTTTTGCCCAACTGCCTGCCTGTGCAGCTCTTTGTCTGTCTGTCTGTGTGTCTGTCTGTGTGTCTGTCTGTCTGTCTGTCTGTCTATTTGTTTGTTTGTCTTTGGAACTGATTTCTTTTGTAGATAAGTTAAGACTTCAACATGGTTTGAGTATGATTTAAGCAATCAGTTGCAGTTGTAAAGCTTAGGCAGAAACTTAAAGCGAACATCATTTGAGTGCTACGATAAAAAGTTTCATATTTTTGATACGTATTTTATAGAAAATATGGTAAGCCGCAGGAAGATTTCATGTTTAAACGTTACAATAAGTGTTTTAAGTTATTTTTGAACAATTTTGCATAATTGGATTTTTTGTAATTATTGATTTTTAATTCATTAGTTGTTTCAACATTTTTCACTTTGCAGCCCATTATTTTGTTATTGTGATAATAAGGCGGAACTAACATTTTTTTTATTTTCATTTTCAAAGAATTTTAAGGTTTTTTCGCTTGACCCTTGTGCAAAAATTTTATAAAGTTTAGTAATGTTTTCTTTGTGGCCTTAACAAGTTGGAAAATATACAAATATTTACAATTGAAAAAAAAAAATAAGAAATGGAAAATAGTAAGAAAGCAACATCTTCCCATTCCTCTAAAGATATTCCAGAATTTCAAAGAATAAAATTACGTCCTGTGCCCCAAGTTAAAAGAAAAGCTCCTCAGCCACCTGTTAACTTAGCGTTAATAAAAGTACATAAATTAATTGATTTTTAAATAATTTTTTTCGATTTTCTTTTTTCAATTTAAATTAATAAATTATATTTTATTTTAGACTTCATCAACCACAAAAACTACAACATTAACTACACCAGCCAAGTTGTACGGCAAGGATTTAAGTGAATATGATGAAGTGGATGTTGAAGCGTTGTTGGCGCAATTATCACCCGAAGAAATTAATATCTTGGCAAAAGAAGTGGACCCTGATGTAAGTATTACTACTACAAACGGTTTAATTTAGAAAAGCTTATTAGCAAATTTATATGAAATAGTTTTTTTTTCTTCAATTAAAAAATTGTGTCTGGGGTTGTGGGTTCAATTTCCAACAAAGACGTTAGTCTGTTTCATTACAACGTCTTAAAGACCAGAAAGATGTTCGGATATAATCAGGATATCTAAGCTGGATAACTGCCGTAGTGACAGGTTATGGTAATTTTAAGTATCATCTGGCTTAAAAAAAAATCGATAAAGACGATACTTGCAGGATGTGTGTGAAAGATACTGAGAAGGTAGACTACATTATATGTGAACGACCAGCATTAGGCTAAAAACTAAACAATTGCATTATCAAACTAATCTAACGGTTGTGCTCATAAGCTCATAAGCAAGTGGTCATACTCGAATGGAAACTAGCTTACTGAACACATGTCTACTCATACCATACTATTAGTGGGCAAACCTCTGTTCGTAACATAAACGCAATAAGCTGACCGAGTAAAACGAACTTTATATACTAGTAAGCGCCGAGTTTACTTGTCTCATGTTCGAAACACTCCAGGTGTTTTGTTTAGCTAGTTTAGAACTTGTTTAGAACTTTTGGATAAGGCTTAGTGCGTTTTGCTGACACTAGTGGTTTTTTATTTTTTATATTTCTTCAGAAATGAAGACCCTTAAATGAACGTAAGTAATGTTGTTAAAAAATTCTTAATTTTTTTGTTTGTACACTCGAACTGTGTTCATGTTTTAATCAAAGCATAAAACTGCTTGAACTCGCCCAAGTTAATTGCTATTTATTATCTTCGCTATTTATTATTGTCCACTCATCATTGCTCGTGTGCAATGAACAGATATGAATTCAATGAACTATTATAATGACCGTCGTCTGATCTTTGTTTTTTGTGCTCAGGCAGTGCTTTACTTAGAACCACGGACAAACACATATTAAATATGGATGAAAGGGCCGACATTAGCCTTAATGAGGAAGAAGGTTGACATAAAAAATATTAAGCTTTTTTAATTTTTCCAGGATTCCTTCTTGCCACCTGATCAACGATGCAGTTATGAATGCACTAAGGAATCAACTGGTCCCTTGAATCGCAAAAAGCTTATTGAACACATTAATAAACAGGCCATAGAAACACCCGATCAACCTGAGTTTGAACCCTACGTCAAAGGTACAGTACGCGGCAAAAAATGGGTGCCACCACCACGCGATGTACGTGAAATGGAGGCAGAAGAAAAAATTGCCATCGATATGGGTGAAGAGTATGAGCAAGCTTTAAGCGATGCCACGCAAGAAGAAATTATTGATTTGGCTGCTATTTTGGGTTTCCATTCGATGATGAATCAAGATCAATACCATGCATCTTTATTGAATAAAGGTCAACCTGTTGGTTTGGGTTGGGATGGCATCACAAAGTCTACACAGCAAAAAGTGTATCCCATAGATCCACCCAACAATACAGATGTTGAAGAATCTATTAAGCGTGTTAAAGAAAATGATTCAAAATTGATTGAACTGAATTTAAATAATATTAAGGTGAGTTCAATATTCACAAAAAAATATTTTATGTTTGTTTATTTATTAAAACAAATTTTTTTTTTTTTTAGAATATTTCTGATGAAAAATTGGATCAATTATTTGAAGCACTGCCTCAAAATGAATATTTGGAAGTTTTGTCTTTAACAAATGTGGGTCTAACTGATAAGACTGCTTTATTATTGGCCGAAGCCATTGAAAAAAGCAAAACCTTAAGAGTATTAAATGTCGAAACAAATTTCATTAGCCCACCTGTTATAGTAATATTAGTTAAAGCCCTGCTTAAGTGTCGTACTATTGAAGAATTCAGAGCCTCTAATCAGGTAAATTTCCGGTTCTTTGTTTTTTTTTTGTAATAATATTGAAATATAATCTTAACTGAATTTTAAAGCGATCACAAGTTTTGGGCAATAAGATTGAAATGGAAATCACGGATTTAGTGGAAAAGAACACATCCCTGCTTAGACTGGGTCTACATCTTGAATTCAACGATGCCCGTCATAGAGTTGCAGCACATTTGCAACGTAATATTGACAGAAGTAAGTACCAATTTTCATTCCTGTTTTATATACCTCCCAAAAATTTTCTACATTTTTAATAAGATTTACTAGTTACATCGTTGGTTTTCAATGGAATTCTCTTGGTTCGATTTTCAGTCTTTATTCCTATCGAATTTATTTAGGTCTAGTTTTAAGTTTCCCCATTCTCGTTACTTTGTTAGATATTTCATGTCTTCACATACTACAACTATCTATTTAAAAATTTAGGTGAAAGTGATAGAAATTTAGAAACAGTTTCATCATCACCACCAATACCACAACAATCAACTGCATTTGAAAAAACTACAAATGATAAATTGCCATCATCTTATGAAAATTTATTACATACTGAACATCTTCATACTGTAAATAATGACAATTCTATTTGCAATATTAATAAAAGCAATGATAAAACAAATTTTGATGCAAATGTAAATGATAAAATTTCGATATCATCACCACCTCAATCACCATTATCTGCTACATTATCGTCTGCTGCTGTATACGATGTAAAGGAAAAATATTATGCAAAAGCTGATGTTGCTACATTGAATACCACAACAAATGTTGATAATAATTTATCGTCAAATCATAATAAAAATAATGAAAATGCTAACATTGGCAATAGCATTTTTAATAATCATTCACATAATGCCGATTCAGATGCAAATAATATCAACAATAATTTATCATTGCCGTCGCCATTATTATCGTCATCATCATCTTGTTTCAATGCACCATTCACTGTGGCGGATACATTAGCTGTAACAAAGAGTGCAAAGGATACAGAAGAAAAAGAAATTTAAAATTCGTTTATTAAATCACAACTATATAAAAAATTATTGTTCTTTTTGTATTTATGATGACTCAAAAGAATATTTAGTACTTTTAAGGTTTTTTCCCGTTAACTTTATAAATTTTCTTTTTAACACAATGCTCTCTCTTTCTCTTTATTGGTCATTTTTTTAATGAAGTTATCTTAGTTTGTTTTTTTTTTTTATCCAAAGTACCAACTCATAGTTTTATAATGCTTTTCAGCGACTTTGTGCCATCAAAAATTAAACTTAAAATAATATTTTGTGTTTTTGAGCTTTGAAAACTTAATTTAATTGGCAGTCCTCTGTTATATATAGTATATACATATATGGCTTATTCCATTTCAAGTCAACAAGGCACTTCAGATATTTACATATCTCGGCAAAGAGATCATTGTGTTATAAAAAGAAAGTCGTCTATCGGTTAATTTAAGGTTTACTTTACTGATAGAAATCGAAAAATTGTTTTTGTTAATTGTAGCTAAAGATTAAATTGAAGAACGTTTAGTACTATTGGGTATGTAAAGGTACAATGAATTTTATTCAAGGTATTACCTAAACGAAACTACAATTTTTTTCTATCTTTCTGTCACCACTTGTTAGTCAGAAAACAATCAAGCCAATTTTTGATACTTTATCCAAATACCATTGTTTACGCAACTGAGGCTGAACATTTTCATGATAAAGCATTATGGACTCGAGTCTGCTCTCTTCAAACAGATCAGTCGTATGCTGTGCAAGTCACCTGTGATGGTTTCACTCGACTTTGTAACCTCCTCATAAAGAGCACAGTTTTGCTCCTAACAAATATAGATAACTACCATGGAGCCATGGAAACTGGACTTTGGTATCAATATTTCTAGTTGGCCGGGGGTTACATACTAGATTTCTTTCCATAGCCCTTAGCAGATTGAGTTGACAGAAATGACTTTGTTTTGTGGCGCTGCAGTAGCTTCATAGATATACCAAATCACCATTTGAAGTCTCTTGGCTTTATATCGTTTGGCACCCAATTTCCTTGCTTTTAGATGAACCCAAGTGCTTTTAAACGTCTAAAAATTGTTGCTTTACTCCTAATAATTCTGCAAGCACTACTTGAATTTGACACGAGTTTTAATCGAGCAAAACTATTAATTCTTCATCATTGAATATTTTTCTTTTGATGGGAAGGCTACTTATGCACAACGTTATTTCGCCACTAAAAAGCTAGAGCATGATCCCCATAAACAATCTCAGCTTTCCGTAGTTTTTCTTTTAAAAAAATAATAATATAAATACACCTTTTTTGTAACGGAACTTAAGACTGAGCTTTTCTTGCTTCAGAAGAATGGTGCCTAGTAAATGAGAATTATTGACAAAATATTACTAACGCAATCTAGTGCAAAATGATGGGAATTAATGTTTATACCCAATTTCTTCATATTGTATTTTAAAAATTGTTTAGTAAATCTTTTGTTGATTTTATATAAACAGAATTTAAAACATAGTTTTCTTGATACAAAATTCGAACGCGTAAAAAGCAAAATCGAATTCAACATTTGGTAACCTCTTTTTAGTTGTCGAATACCATTTTAAATATAATTTTATTTAAATTTGTTCTTACTTTTATGTAGAAATTTTTGTTACTAATAACATTAATTATCTCTATATGCAATGCAGACTACTATTTCGCATCAATTAAATCCTTACAATGAAACGTATATATTAAATTTTCTAAATGAAAATTATTAAATTTGTTAATGCAAATAATAAGTTTTATTTTTTAATTATTATTATTTAAAATAAATTGAGTTGTTTAAGAGTTTTAAATTTCTTTTTCAAAATCTGTAAAAAAATCAAATCCTATATAAAAACTCTCTGGCGGTTACCAGGTAATAAACAGTTTTATTAAATACCCCCGTTAATGGATTACTAAACGTTTGTTTCGTGAGCGTCTAATGATGAATAAAAAGTTGTTTCAAAATCGTGGTGGAAGTCTTGTCTGCGTCAAACCAAAAAAAAAAAAAAAATAATATATACATATATAGTGATAGTAATTGTGTGTTAAAAGTTAAATTTGTTCTATTTATTGTTACATATTTAAATTATTTAAAAAAAATCCTTAGTGATAAAATATTTAAAAATTTTATTTGATATATGTAGTTTTAAATATGAATATGAGAAGGGACTTTTCTGATGAAAAGCAAAAAAAAAAGTGTTAACCAAATTTAATACTTTCATTCAAAAACATTTCACAAAATTTATAAAATTCATATATGACCAATTTTAAATTATTGCGTTTTTCCCCGTACAGTTCAATAATCATTTCATTTTGTTGTGTTAAAACATTTTAAAATCATTTTGCTCATCAAAATCATTTATAGTTTAGATAGTTGTTCTTGTTGTGTTTCATGATTTGTGTGTTAGTTCTCATCTTTATACTAAAATCAATCATGTTGGTCGTGTGTCGTTCTCTCAATCAAATTCAAATCATTTTTCTCTAGAAATTCCTTCAACAATTTTTTCAAATAATTTTTTAAGTTTTCGTTTCCCCTTTAAAGATTTATTATATTGCTAAGATGATTTAATAAACCGCCTTAATTACAATCATTAATAATTTTCTTTATTATTTATTGTATTTTTTGTAATATATAAAAAATCAACATAAATATGTATTTGTAACACGTGTAAATTAACCAACCAACAAAAATTAACATCCAAAAATCAAAATCTTATAAAATTTTTGTGTAACTCATCTTACGTCAAATATAATTAAAATTGATAAAAAAAAAAAATCAACCAACTCAATTTAGTTGTGCGTGTACAAAAGTTAAAACCAAATTTGCCTAAACTTATTTTACCACCGGGTAACATGTGTATGGAGTATATAGCTCCTCCATCGCCATCACCTTCACCTATACCGCGCATTGATTATGATATTGAGATTGATCCGGATAATATGGTAATAAAAGGAGCTGCCCTTACACCATCGCCATCACCCTCACCCCAACCTCATCAGAACGATTACGAGGTTGAAGTCGATCCTGATAATATGGTTATCAGAGGTGGCGGAAATAATGTATTCAATGATGATTTTGATTATGAAGAAGAACAAGCCCATCGTATTTCTTCTTCACCGTCATCTGCATCTATGAGATCTAATGGCAATGCTGCTGCCAATTTGAATGATACACCAGCTTATAATGAAGACTTAACCAGCTATAAATCCCATACGTGAGTTAGAATATCAGCTAAAACACATCAGCTAAAAAACAGTCATCTCAGCAAGACAATCGAATACAAATTACACACAAAAAAAAAACGTAAAATACACCTCCACAAATTACAAAAAACAGCGTACAATTTAAAACGTTACTGTATAAAATGCAAGATGCTTTTTTATTCTATTCGAGAATTAAAAATGCAGTTGTACACTCTCTTAATCGTTATAACCTTAAAAAATCAATGTTTTTGTTTTCATTCGTTGCTCCACTACCTACCAAATTTTAAAATATTTATTTTTTTTTCATCATGTTTAACTTTTGCCGACCAACTTCTTGTACATATCATAAAAACAAAATTTTCATTTAACTTCCTTTTTATTATTATTTTCAGTTAATTATGTAATTAATTTACTGATGATTGTGATGCTGTTTTGTTTTTTCTTAATATCGATTTTTATGATTTTGAATTTTTAATTAATTAAAAAATCATTTGAAAGTCTTCATTGTCATCTTTATTTGCTTTGTAGGCTTTTTATTGTCATCAATCATCATTTTTACTATGCCATATATAGCGACCCTCATATTATTTTCACTACGATTCATCGATGTGTTGTTCTTCTTTCTTGTGAATAACACAACTCTTGGCACACTTTTGACAGGAATTTTGTTAAATTTTTTTATAATATAATTTTGTTTACACTTAATCGACTTCAAATTCCAGAAAACACTTTCATATTTAAATGTGTGAAAATAAGCAAAATCTTAATATATTCAGGTTTGGAAAATCTATGAGAATAGCGCAATTAAACTGTATAAAAAAAATCATTTCCGACCACGGACTCTAGCACCTTTTTATTTTTGTGAATAGGCATGGGAAATCTTACATTTTAAATATAGGGTGTACATATGTTACTGACTTATGTGAAATTAAAAAAAGGTTTTATATAAAAATTCACTATAGGTGACCATACAAAATAAGGTCTACTTAAGCAAGCATTTATTCATTACAAAGCCCAGCATATTTTAGCAAAAAGAATATTCTTTATTCTTCAGTGGGTACACATGATGCTCGAAGTGATCCATACTTTGGTAGTGGTAATAATGATCTGGTCTAAAGCTGTGCCAAATTAGCGGTATAAGCGGAAGAGCATTGCTGCTAGTGCCACATTCTGAAGGCCTCTTAGTGCCTGCAGTACAGCTGCGAACCCTAGCCTCATGTTAGCGGTACGTAGGCAGTGATTATTTAGTAAATGAACCCAAGCCTAATATTAATGTCGTATGATTATTTTCATGCACTGGCATTTAAGCTGAGTCCATTCAAAAACACAGCAGTAAAATGATTTAGTAGGTACGGCTCTTACAATTAGAGATTTTAGAATAAAAGTCGAGCAAATTTTCTTAACTCCACTTAAAATGTCTTGTCAATAGTACACAGATTTGATTTAGTATATTTCTAAATACCTTAGTGTTACTTACTTGGCGACTAATTATATAATCACTTAATCTTAAAACGTAATTTCGGGGAAACTGTATTATAGGTATCCTTTTCCATACTTTCTAGGTGGTAGTGGCGGCCTGCAACTCTATTTAATCCTTTACAGATCTTATGTATAACCCTAGTGTAATACAATCCTCAAATATACAATACAATAACAACGATACTCACAAAGCACAACAAACGTTAAATTAGCAGCCTATAATGGGGCTTAATGCAACTCTCTAGCACTAAGAAGGCACCGCCACAATTGCGGCACTTGCAATGGATTTCATTGAATTTTATTACATCTGACCTATCCTTTGAACATCTATGAGGGATAAGAAGCCACGGTTCGACAGGATATCCTACTTTTCCTAGTAAAAATGTTTTTTTTTATTTTAAGAACAAGTTTAATTTTCAATTAAAACCTTACCTTGCCATCAAATAAACAAAACAGGTTGATCACGTCGAAAAAAAATGCAACAACGCACAGTTGCAGGAGTAAAAGAATGACGAGAATAATCTTCTAAATAAATTGAAAATACGTGTCGCGCAACAAATGATGTTATTTCAAAATGATGTTATGTCAAAACATGTTTAACTTAAAATGTTTAGCATAACTCCTCTTCTTTATGGTTTTTTTAATTACATACATTTTAAGATTCTGCTTATAATTCACACAAAATAGAAAAAAAATTTCCAATTCATGTTGTCCTACTTTTATTGTATGCAGCCTTTTAAGCACTTTGACTTTAAAGGCACTTTCTTAACCAATTATTTAAAAACTCCAAATTTAATTGGTTAATGTGGTTTTTGTAGCTCTCTTCCCATTATTATTGTTATTGTGTTATATCCTTACCACCAATTTATCTCTTACTTTTCTATCCAGTTTCACAAAGTATTTGTTCTTTTTTTTAGTTTATCATTAAAATTATTTGTATTGTCATTAATATTTTATGTTTATTTTATTTATTTTTTCTCTCTCATTTATTTATTAATTACAGTAAGAAAAGATCTTGAATTACGTCTGCAGTTCAGATTTTTCAATAATCTTCACAGAAATCCAACAAGAGTTCAGTAAAAATTTAATAAAAATGTTTTCGAAAAAACGAAAAATAATACATATTTAATCCAATTAAAAAAACAACATAATAAAAAATATTACATAACTTAAAAAAACACTTTAACGTCACATATTTAATTAAATTAAAAAAAGATTTTAAAACGTAAAAATTAAGAAAACATTGTGTAAAAATATTAAGGATGAAACAAAACTTATCAGAAAGCGGCCCATAATAAACGTCGACATCAGCAGCAGCGCACTAAATAATAAAGTTTTGTTTAAATCTGAAAAAACAATTTTTTGTAGTTATAAGTAAAAACACAATCAGGTTTTATATATTTAAAAAAAAGGAAACGATAAAATCAACGCTTTATTTTTACTTTTAATTTTATATAAAATTTAAAGAAAAGAAACTCATTAAAATTTTGTTAAAACAAACATCATCGCACCACGTATCAAAACTACGAATCTCATTATTAAATTTACACTCTACTCATTTTCAAACCTTAAAAATAATAACTTGAAAAACTAAACAAAAAAATCACATAAGAAAACATTAGAAGTCTTAAGGATTGAATTATTTTTATAACCAGCAGTAACGAACTACGTACGATATCTAAAACAGTGATTTTGTAAAAATTTTATTACAAAATTAAAACATTTTGTTTTATAGAAGTAACAATTAAAAACCAAGGTATCTATCTTCTTTCTTGTATATTTTTTAAGAAAACTTTCAATTTGCTTTGTTATGAAATTTATTGACTTTGTATGTTGTCCACCATCTACTCTATTTAATTCTTCCTATTTCTCTATCTTGAGCTACTAATTGTGTTCAGAAAAAAGGGGTTTCCTTTTATGAACTTTTAACAGAAATTTATTTTTACTTGCAATTTTGCCTGAGGCTTCGAAATAATATGTATAAAACTTATATCAAAATGAACTGTGGAATTGTTAAATTTTGAACTGACTGCATTATTTGAGTATAAATTTATTTATTGTAGCCACGCTTTAATTAATATTAAAGCTTAAACATTTTAAAACCATTTAAAATTAAATTTTCATTTTCATACATTGGAAATATTCATATTATGATGTGTATGTTTATTTAAAATATTGCATGTTTTTAATGTATTTTTCCTCAATTGAAATTTTTATTTTCAGCAATTTTTTTTCTTGCATGTTTTTCAAATGTTAAACCTCTACATAAATCTAACCAATATTTATATTATATTGAAACAATATCTTACATAAATAATATTAATCTGTGTTTAAAATATTGGAAATTAAAAAAAATGCTCAATCCTGTTTAAAAAAATGTACTTGTTGTAATAATTGTTTTCTTAAAAAAGCAATTCATTTAAAATTATTTTTAAACAATTATTTTAAACAATTATTAAATTTACGCTCTAGGTCTTTTTATAAAAATATTTCAATTTACTTTTATTTTTATATTCGATATTTCGCTACACAATTGGGTAGCATCATCAGGAAATGGAAAAAGTTTTTATGGAAAAAGTTTTTATAAAACTTATAATGGAAAAAGTTTTATAAAAAAAGTTTTATAAAAACATTTCCTGATGATGCTACCCAATGGTGTAGCGAAATATCGAATATAAAAATAAAAGTAAATTGAAATATTTTTATAAAAAGACCTAGAGCGTAAAAACTTAATTTTAAAATTATTTTTGTTCAATTCTATGTAGAGTTAGGAATACGAACTCGAGCCTTAAAATGTTTTATTTTAAAAAATTATTATTTGATATTTAAATTTATTAGTCGAACTAAATTATTTAATCAGGCTTAAGTTGGTTTATTCTTCCTATCTACTCCAGGGGGGTTGAAAGAATATATTTTAGGTGATTAATATATACTTTGGGTAGTATTTAGTTTTAAATATCATTTATTTAGATAATAGAATACAAGATAATGAAATCTACCACCGCCTTACACTGAAGCAAATCTCGTAGGTAATATTAACGAAAAAATTAGTTGAAGATTAACGACATCTATAGTGAAATCAACTTAATTTTTATTTAAATCTATAAACAATTTATTCATATAAACTAATTTTATAGTAACACGATCAAGGAAAAACAACTAATAAAATTAGTTAAATTTACATCGCTAAAAGAAGTTAATGTAAATAATTTATTTGTAGATTTGACTTAATTTTCGTTTGTTTTTTATTATTTTATTACAGACATGCAGAATAAAAGAAATTTCGTTAAATTTAACTTCAGTAAAATTATTTGATTTGACATAAAAAATTTAAAATCTTTCAATTTCATAACTTTAACTTCAAAGCGTTTGTGAATTGTTTGTGGGGTCAATTTTGGAGTGGTGTTGTAAATTTAAACGAAACGAATAACTTTTTCGGGCGAATCCTAAACTATTAGCGATTAGGAAAAGAATTATTTTATTTAGCGGCGATGTGATTTAAAAGTCTTATTCGTTTTAATTCTGTTATAAGAGTTATAAACCTAAAAAAGCAATAATGTTATGCAATTTTGAAATAAAAAATTAATTAATAATTTAAGTTAATAATAAAAAAATAACGAATAATTCTTGCAAAAAAACTAAACTAAAAATGTAAGAAGTAATCTGTAATAATTGGATTTAAACCAAATAAAACATGCGCCCAAATTAGCGGGAAAAAAAATAAAGACTATGTGAATGTCAAGCCTCTCCCTATTCACCAGCATCCGTCTTTTATGGGGACACCACTCAAGCCTCTGTCTATAACGATTTCAAAGATAGGGCCACATAGATCAAATAACATCACCTATTTAGACAGCCTTTAATTTACAATTTTAAATTAAAGACCTGTTGTTCTAGAGGACTTGGCCACAAAGATTCTTTGTAAATTTCAACTGTCTGTCTATAACGGTTCAACAGTTTGACCATAAATATCAAATTTTATGAACTATTGGGGCACCCTTTAATTTATAATTTCAAATATTTATACTTGTTATTATACCACAGAAAGTCGTGGACATTCTGCCTAATTTTCAAGTGTTTGCCTTTAACGGTTCAAAAGATAGAGCCATATATGAATATCAAATTACAGCATTTATGGGGACACCCTTCAATTTCTAAATTATAAATGTATACTTGTTATAGTGGACTTTGCAATACGGATTGTTTTTAAATTTTAGCTTCATGTCTATCAAAACTTTGACCATATACATAGAATTAAGGCCCCTATTACGGTTAACAACTCAACTCTACTTCAGTTGAAATTTTACAATTTAATTTGTCAAAAATTTTTAAGTTGAATTTAAATTGAGTTACAACTCTGTTGTAGTTTCACCGTTTACAACCCTGTGTTAGTTCGGTTAACAAAAGTTTAAACAAATTACAACTCATCAGTAGCAGTTGTTTCAAATTACAACTCATCAAATTACAACTAGCAGTTGTCTTTCAAGTTGTCTTTTAGACAACTCAACGAGTTCAGTAAAAGGGGCTTACATTAACTAATGGGATACCCTTTTATTTCCAAATTTAAATTTTATACTTTGTAAATTTCAACGGTCTGTGTAAAACAGTTCAAAAGTATGGCCATACACATCAAATTAATGAACTCTTGGAGCACCCTTTAATTTATAATTTGGAATATTTATACTTTTTATTATAACGGTCATAGTAATCGACATTGTGTAAAATGTTCAAGGTTTTGTCTATAACGATTTAAAAGGTAAACCCATATAGGTCAAATGACGTCACCCATGGGGACACACTTTAAATTTATTTTTTTTAAATTTTTTTAAAATACACATAAAAAACATGTATGTTGTATGGGCACACCCTTTAATTTTTAAAATAATGAGCTGTTTTTAAACAGTAAACATAACCAGTCAAATAAAGAAAAAAAATTTAAAATCGCCTGAGTGCTTCGGGCGAATTGACTTTAAATCGGTTAAAAAATAATCATATTGATAAAATTTCTTCAATATAAGGAATTTATTACAATTATTATTTTTTACGAAAATCGTTTGTATAATAACCTACTCTTCTTCAATTCTATACTCCATTTTACAGTATCTAGGTAAATTTTAGGTTCAGTGTACTTTTGTTATTGCTCCAGCCAAACTTTGCTTAGCAATGAAAAAAAATGAAACTTGTGTTTATTTGTTTTTGTCCCAACACTATTTTTTTAGTTGATATTAATTTAGTATCATAAATTAATCACCTAATTTGTAAAAAATATTCTTCCAACCATTTGGAATATATGAACTTTAGCCTGATTTAACAATTTATTTATTAATAATAAAACATTCGAATGATGTACCAGTAGAAAGCACACGATTTGTTGTGAGAATAAAAATTTATCAATAAATATTAACTGTCTTATTTATATAAAAATAAAAATATTTTTTAATTATAAAACTTGTAATGGGTGATTTTTTTGAGGTTAGGATTTTCATGCATTAGTATTTGACAGATCACGTGAGATTTCAGACATGGTGCCAAAGAGAAAGATGCTCAGTATGCTTTGACATTTCATCATGAATAGACTTACTAACGAGCAACGCTTGCAAATCATTGAATTTTATTACCAAAATCAGTGTTCGGTTCGAAATGTTCAAATGTGACAAATTTTGTTCAGCGATGAGGCTCATTTCTGGTTGAATGGCTACGTAAATAAGCAAAATTGCCGCATTTGGAGTGAAGAGCAACCAGAAGCCGTTCAAGAACTGCCCATGCATCCCGAAAAATGCACTGTTTGGTGTGGTTTGTACGCTGGTGGAATCATTGGACCGTATTTTTTCAAAGATGCTGTTGGACGCAACGTTACGGTGAATGGCGATCGCTATCGTTCGATGCTAACAAACTTTTTGTTGCCAAAAATGGAACAACTGAACTTGGTTGACATGTGGTTTCAACAAGATGGCGCTACATGCCACACAGCTCGCGATTCTATGGCCATTTTGAGGGAAAACTTCGGAGAACAATTCATCTCAAGAAATGGACCGGTAAGTTGGCCACCAAGATCATGCGATTTGACGCCTTTAGACTATTTTTTGTGGGGCTACGTCAAGTCTAAAGTCTACAGAAATAAGCCAGCAACTATTCCAGCTTTGGAAGACAACATTTCCGAAGAAATATGGGCTATTCCGGCCGAAATGCTCGAAAAAGTTGCCCAAAATTGGACTTTCCGAATGGACCACCTAAGACGCAGCCGCGGTCAACATTTAAATGAAATTATCTTCAAAAAGTAAATGTCATGGACCAATCTAACGTTTCAAATAAAGAACCGATGAGATTTTGCAATTTTTATGCGTTTTTTTAAAAAAAAAAGTTCTCAAGCTCTTAAAAAATCACTCGTTATATGAAAATCTGCTCCATAAACTTATTATAATCCTAACAATAACAAAAAATACGTTTATGAATGAGGCAGTAAAAATTTAAGCAGTTCATAAAAAAGTAATGAAATAAAATGTACCTTTTTCTACTTATTTTGTAAATATTTTAATCACAGATTTTCATTGCTTGCTCTACGGAGTATTTAAAAAAATATATATAAATACATATATGTATATTAAAATTTTAACGTGTCTCTCTAACAAATTACAATTTAATATTTCTAAATACTCTTTGATTATATCACAACATTAAATCAAACAAAATCCTCATTTATTAAAAACTGTGTTTATTTTGTCTTTTTTTATCAACTCAAATTTAGAAAATAAACTGCGATTTACATTTTTAAGTAAATTTTATTAATAAAAAAATTAAATTAAACAAAAACAAGATTTTATTATAAAAAGCAATATAACAACTACATACGTATTTATGAAGTGTAAAAATAATACAATATATATTTTTGCAAACTACTAAACAAACCAAGATCGTTCTATAAATTTGTTTTTAAAATGACAATAAATCTGAACGAACTGAACTCATCACAAAAAGCTGTACATAACAAGAAAAAGAACTACGTGGATGTAAAAATTATAAAACCGGATTAAATAAACTCAACAAAACCTATAAAAAGTTTGTAAATTGCTAGTGACAATTATTTTAAATGTTGTTGAAAATGCATTAACACAAAAAAAGCCTCGTTAAAATCCAAACAAATTATATACAGGTTCTTAAGCAGAAACTGTCTTAGGAAAAGCTTTACTAAAATAAAAGCAACTAACCTTTTAATGATTAAATAGATGTAAGGATTTGTTACTTTAATTTAAGATTTATTTACAGCCCTTCAAGACCAAATTTTCTAAACATGAAGTGAACAACAAAAACAATTAAATTTTATTTATTTGTATGTGTATGTTTATACGCAAAACAAATTAAAAGATTGGGAATACGTTTTTGTTTTTCATAGAAGTTTCGATCCTAAATATGTTTTTATATTTATAAAGATTACAACTTTGTTTCCCAGTTTTTTTTTTTTAATCCTTAGTTGATGGCTTGTCACCACAAGTTTCGCAGACAAATGTCCATCAACTATCTATTCTTCTTTTCGTAAAAGCTGTTAAAAAAAAGGTGAGACGACTTCAAGAACGTCAACTAAAGATTTAACAGAAATTAAAGGCAAAATGATACAGTAGTTTTCAAACCCCCAGTCTACACCAGAGAAACAATCCAAGCCGACGGCAAGCCGCCGCCTTTATCGGCTTCTTTCAACTTGTATCGACTTAACCACTGAATTTAAACAATTTTTACTGTTAAATAAAAAATAAAGACATACATATCGCACTTGATCAACAAGAGGGTAATAACTCAAAATTTTTAAATTTTCACTTTTTGCAAGAAATCAACCAACATCATCAATATCCAAAATGTATTATTTTTATTTGGCAATAATTGTATAAAATAAATATATTATTAATATATATATTATTAAATGCAATTTGCTTACCATAATATGTTCGGATTTTAAAATTATCTTAAAATGTTATCACAAACAGTTTTTTACCTCTACTGAAAATTTAAAAATTTTGAGTTAATACCCTCTTGTTGATAAAGTACGATATGTATCTCTGACTATTTCACTTCAATAAGGGAACAGTTGGTGCCGCAAAATGGTAAGGGAGCCAGTAAAGGCATGGCCACAACATAATTGGTCAATTCTACTGCCCTCTAATTGCCAACTCTCTAGGTCATGGAATGAATTGAAATGTCACCATGTTTGTGGAGGAGAGTTGTTTTAGGGTATGAATATATTCCAGAACTGTTCCAGATGTGAAAATCCATTATGATAACGACTGCAAAGCTGATTAGCTTTCTTCTCCTATAAGACCAATACATAAATATATAAATTAATATAAAGAAAGAATGATGGCACACATTTCTGATTAAAAGACAGTATGCCATTTACCCATTGTAACCTTTTTTATGTTCCAAAAATATCTGCCCTGCTCATTTGGACTGAATGCAAAATACAGAATCCATCGATATATCAGTTAAGGCTTTAGGTGGATCCCATTTGCCCAAAGTTTCCTAGCCCGAATAATAATAAATATACAATGAAAATCAGGTACTGTAAAGAAGCTCGCAGAGCATTTCTATGACTTTCCTAATTCAGAGTTATTGCTTTTATTCCTTTCGAATTTTTTATCTCCAATTAATTCGTAAGCAAATAACCGCCGTTCAACATCTCATGATTGCAACTGATACTTCGCTCAGTTTGTTTAATTTCAAAAAATTATTTATTTTTGCCATTATTTTCATATCTTCTTTCATAATACTTATCTGAAAATTATAGTTTAAAGGCCTGTTTAGGCGACCGTAACTTTAACAGAATGTAGTTTGCTTTTCTACAAGGCGAATTTATTTTACTAGGTGGCAGCACGGCGAGGCTAGTTATTTTTTGCTTTACTTTTTTATGTGCAAGCCAGCTGTCAAAAATGCGTTTATTGTTTTTTTTTAACTAAAAAAAATGAAAAATAAATTTTGAAATTTTCGAAAAATATTTCAAAATTAAAAACAAATCTACTAAAGAAGAAGTTTTTTTAGTTTTAGCTTTAAGGCTTCCAACTAGGCCTTAAAAATTGAAAGCATTAGCGTTACGACGTTCCTTTACTAACAGTGGCCCCCCTTAACACTTTTATACTGCAGTCATAAATCAACAAACGTTTTTAAAGAGTGTTTTTGACAGCCTGAAACAGCGGAAGCAAAGTTGTGTTTCTTAAACTAATGTATGTACTTACAAAAGAATGTAGTTAAATTGAACTGCTCTACTAAAACAGCATTGTTTGTTTCCTCTTGCATAAACTTTTTGTTTAAGATTAAATACACTTAAAATTACTAATAATGTCTTTCACACTTCATATGAACAAGAAATTTAAGACGTTATCTGCTAATTATTAAACCAATGATAAAATGTTTTCTAATCGTTAAAACTTCATTTTGTTATTCGGTTTTGAAGTGTATCAGCAATTCCTTTTCTATGTATTTTTTAGATTAAGTTTAATTTGAATGTTGCATTTTTATCCCCAAGCTAACCCTGAAATTATTTGTTAAAAAAATTATATGTATGTTTTTTGTCAATCCTTAATGTTATAATTTTAACTAATTTTTGTCGTTTTTTCTTTTCCTTTTGTTTTTTTTTTTTCGTGTCTATTTACAGTACGTGTTCAACGCCTAAATCAACGTAAATAAACATGTGATAATTGTCTTGTGAATGTCTAAACTTGAATGCATCCAACCAACCAACCAACCAATCAATCAACCAACCAAACAAACCAGCAACAAACACAACCATTTACAATTAAAAAAATAAATCCAGATTTTTGTTAAAAATTTATATATCAACAACCACTTCAATTAACAACAACAACAACAAAAACAACAATATTTATTAAAAACTTTTACAATACAACATTAAAAATATTACAAACAAATAAATGTTTCATCAACAACTACTACAACAACTACACTAAAGTAACAAGTCAAAACATGAATGTGGCCATAATGGAATTATCAATCCGAAATTTAGTATCAAGAAAAGTCCCTCCATAACGATTTTTGTAAAATCTGTACGTATAAAAACAAGTTTTTTTTTTTTAATTTTCAGCTTTTTTATTTAAAAGTATTTTGTAGTTTAGTTTTAATAATTGTTTTGCCTTCATGTTCATGTAGTGATATTTCGTATTTTTTTTTTTTTTTTTGTTTAAATGTTTTGTTGTGACAATATTTTTTATAAATGCAGTAAAAGTCAAAAGGTGTTGGTATTTATATAAAATATAAACTTTTATTTTTACATATAAAAAATTATTTTTACATTATCCATTAGTCATAAATCATTTTTAATAACAAATAAGAAAAATATTTGTTTTTCCTTTATGCTATTATACATATAAACTCTGGCGTTAAAGAATTTTTACGACCCATTCCCTAAAACTAATCAAAAGAGAGAAAGGAATAGGCTCCATTTTTTAGGTTGAGTGATGAAACAAAATACAGAGGCAGAAGTAGTAGCTTTAAATATTCTCTTCTTCTTCTCTTGTAAAATATTTTTTTTTTATTTTATATTTCGCTTATTTTTATTTGTGGCCTTGTTAACAAAAGTAATGTAATTTGGTAAAAGTATGGTAACACTGTTTGGAGATTTAGTACCTAAAAATGAGAGCATAAGAAAAATCGCTGTCGAGATAAAAAATAGAATCTATCTCATGAACACTTTCTACAACCGCATTATATGTCAAATTGTATGGGACAAAGTGATATGCTAGAATGCCGTATCATCATTAATTTCTTGGCTCAGGGCCATGTCCACGCTTAACATCTAGATCATTTACCGAATACCTTTCTGTTCCCAGTTACCGGCTGCACAGTAGGGTGGAACGAAATTTTTTTTTTTTCAATTTCAATATGTAATAGTGACAAAAAGTTGCCATTTTCTATTGTTAAGTCAATTGTAAAGTTTGAACACGATTGGGAACAAATCTAGTTTACGGACACATCATAAAAATTAGAAAAAAAAGTAGCCTATTGTGTGTAAAATTGAATTTTAAGCAAAAAATGTAAAATGAAAAAATTGGGGGCGACCCTTAGTTACGGAGTTACGGCCCCACAAAGTTTCTATGTAAAATATGATATACCTCGACCATTTTATTACGGAATGAGTCAATATGGGTATCATTGGAATGGTAATTAAATGTACTATCAAGCTAAATTAAAATCAGTGAAAAAAAAATAAAAAAAAAAAATTCGAGTGCGCACAACAAACTGTTTTTTTTCAAAATTTTTATTCTGAATCACTTAATTCTTTTTCAATTTTTTCTTCCAGAAGTAAACTTCTTATTTCATCCAATGTAGAATTTGCATTTGAGGGCCGGGCGCAAGGATTTTCTCCTCTATGGTATAACCAACACCGGCTTCGCTAACTAAAGATTTTCTGCATAGCTGGCCTTCGGCCGGACGCAATAATTTTCTCCTCTATGGTATCACCAACACCGGCCTCGCTAACCAAAGATTTTCTGCATAGCCAGCCTTCGGCCGGGCCCAAGGATTTTCTCCTCTATGGTGTAACCAATACCGGCTTCGCTAACTAAAGATTTTCTGCAAAGCCGGCCTTCGGCCGGGCGCAAGGATTTTCTACTCTTTGGTATAACCAACACCGGCTACGCTAACTGAAGGTTTTCTGCGCAAGGATTTTCTACTCTATGGTATAAGCATCACCGGCTTCGCTTACTAAAGATTTTCTGCATAGCCGGTCGCAGAATTAAAATAAAAAATATTTTTCTTCTACTTACTTAAATTTTTTTTAATTTTTTTATTAATTACACTTTAGTTCGATAGTACTTTTATTTACCAATCCAATATTGCCTCATTTCGTCATAAAATACTGGAGATATACCATACTTTACATAGAAACTTTTGGGGGTCCATAACTCCGAAACTAAGGGTCGCCTCCATTTTTTTCATTTCACATTTTTTGCTTAAAATTAAATTTTTTTAATTTTTATGATGTGTCCGTAAACTAGATTTAAGCCTTCAATACAATTGGATCTGAAAAAACTATATTATAGAAATAAAAGGACCATTCTAAGTAAATTAAATAGGTTTTGGTCAAAGAAAAATCATTACAATATCATATCTAGCCCAATCTTACTACAACAAAGAAAAAAAAATATATATCTTTCATGTTCTAATACCCCACTTAAGTAGGTATTAAAACATAAAGAATAAAGGTTTTAAAATGACGATGGACAACAAATGCTTGTGTTCTTTATTATTTTAGGCGTTGTTTTAATGAAATCGAAATAATATGCATAAAAAACAAAAAATATAACTCTATAAGAATTTAAGACAAAAAATTATGTTCAAGGCTTCTGCGGCACCTCAAGATGTGGTTCTATCACAAAAAAAAACTTTGTAGAATAACTTCTTATATAAAAAGACTACGGGAAATAATTCGGTAGCTCGAGAATCTCTAAACATACATACATATACAGGGTGGGCCAAAAGAAACCAAGGGGTGTAAAAGTTTAATAACTTTTTTGTTTATTAACTTTTTTTTATTTTTTCTTTCAGATTATATAGACAACACTTGGAATTGTATTATTTAAACCAGAGATCAATTATTTTAACGCAAAGAGCATATCGCCGACATTATTGAAAATTTGATTATGAGTGATGAAGCTCATTTTCATTTGAATGGCTTTGTTAATAAGCAGAACTGTAGGTTCTGGGGTTCTGAAAATCCAAGAGCCATTCATCAACGCCAATTGCACCCCATCAGGTGTACAGTATGGTGTGGGATCACATCTGAAAATGTCATTGGGCCCTACTTCTTCGAGAATGAAGATGGAAGTGCTGTAACCGTAAATGGAGAGCGGTATCGGTTTATGATAGAAAATTTTTTACGTCCTGCTCTTGAAAACAGACCTGGTATGTGGTTTCAGCAGGACGGAGCCACTGCCCATACTGCCCGAGACACAATGGCACTTTTAAGACAAATTTTTGGAGAGCCCTTGGTTTCTTTTGGCCCACCCTGTATTTATACAGATTTCGCTTTTTTACATAGAATATGACGAAAAAAATTATTAATAGGCAAGGATTGTGGATTTTTTACAGCCTTTTTATGCAAGTAATTGTTATCAGAGAAAAGTTTATGTCTTCCAGATTAATGTTTCGCTTTAAAAGATTTTTTTTTAAGAAATAAAGTATAGGATTTAAAATGACACAATGATTATAAACAAGCGGTAAAAAATTTAAAATTAAAAAAAATATAATTTCTTTTTTAATTTTTTTATAATCTTTTTTTAAACAACTGAATTCCTAAAATGGCAAAAATATGTTCCAAAAAATTGTTTTTTTTTTTTTTTTTTTGTAGAAGTGGCTGACCTGCCTTTGGTATCGAAGCGATAAAACTCAATTTTTTTTTTTTAAAGATGAACAATATCCGCCCAATTATGAAAATTCAGGGGAGTTTTATCCTTCCCAACCAATTGTTCACGAGGAAAAAATTCTAGTCTCCCAAGGAATAAGAAAAAATATAGGGAGAAAACCATAATTTATTTTTATTAAAAAGAAAAACTGATTGAAATTTTTGTACTAAAATTTTAATTCTCGCAAAATGTTTAGTCTTTCCATATACTTGCTGAAGAGCTAAATAATGAAGAAAAAAATAAAAAAAAAATAATCAGAGGGTTGCAAGTAGAAATATACGCTATGCTTCTAATCCATTAGAGATACCGCAATCATTGTGTGTACAAAATAAACTAGTTACTTTTAGAGAATTGATAAATATTTTTCGTATGACGTAGGTGTGGTGGCTCAGCTCACCTTTAGTAAAGTACTTACAGAAGTTCTTCGTATATTTGAAATACAACTTGACCGGTTTGTATAAAAAATTCCTTGAACAGTGGAAGGGAAACGAAAAATCAAGCGTGCATTTTATATCAAATTTAAAATTCCGGGAACTATTGAATTCAATTCCTGCTCAGCTCTTCTCCAAAAACGTTTAAGATCCTGCTTAGCTCCCTTAAAAAAAACACGAGCTATTTCAGGATTTTGCTCTATTAGGGAGAGCAATAAAAAAGAGCTTTAAAATTATTCTTATATATTTTTTAATTTAAAACTTACATTTTTTATTAAGCCCCCTTCAAAATGTTTGAGGGAAAAAACTGTTAAAATTTTTCTCTTTTTTCTACTTTTTCCCGGGGAAGAATTTCCCTTTTTTTTAAGTTTGCTTAAAATAGGAGGAAAGGTGAGAAGAGGGAGATATTTTATTAAGAATAAGGGAACAGGGAAAAAAACTCCCAGGGAATTGTTGCTCGTAATTGGGCTGTATATTAAAGAATTTTTTTTTTTAAATTCAAACTTGTTTAAGTTGGGATCTGGCCGGAGGGAGAACCGCTGCAACTATGATCCAAGTTTTTTTCATTTCAACATCTAGCAGCCACATTTTTAATAACGATTTCTCTTAAATATAAATAAAAATTTATTTAACGTTAATTTTGCATTAACGTTTCTCAAAAAAAAAATTATTACTGCAAAAGTAGAATAATTTTATAAAACTAAGTATAATTAAGTTTAATTACATTTTACTTTATTTAATTTTTTTATTTAAGCTTCAATTTTGCTTTGTTTTTATATTCCAATTGTATTGTTAAACGCGTCAAGTTTATTAAAAAACCAAATACACTTACATACATATATTTACTAAAACTTTAATTTTTCTTTTACCATTTTATTTAGCTGGGCGTCAGCGACGCGTGGGACACTTTGGCAGAAACTTTACAGTCGGCCTATGGCAGTAAAAGCTAGAAGCTGTCCTTAAAATATAATAATCATTAAATATTTTACTTAAAAATTATGTTTCAATGTAATTTGTTTCATGTACTTTTTATATTTCACTTATTTATCGTAATTGTTTTAGTGAAACGAAAAAAAAAGATTATTCGTATTATCTTGTAAAAAATTACATTTCGCACTTGTTCAACAATATGGTAGGTGGGTGGGTGGGTGGTGGATACCTATTCTCAACTTTCTTTTAGTAATTTTCGTAGAGGAAAAAACTTTCTAATTGTAAATCTGGATATACAATAAAAAATTGTATTTAATCGATTCTTTTACAAAAGAGTATATAAAATAATGGGAAATTCATACCGTGGGCAGAGATAAACACCGTATGGCAATTTTTCGCAAAAAACAATATTTTGAGTTGAGCAATTGTTGAATAAGTGTGATCTGAATTTTTAAACTGCAAGGAGTAATCTTTGGATAATATGATATTGTTTCAATTGTTCATTTTGTTTTGTTTTTTTTTTTTTTTTGAACCGAAAAAGAAATTATAAATCATTTTATATGACAATGAGAAATTTCATTTACACATACATATATTCAAAAAGTTAAAAAATTTATTATTAAAAATTTTTGTATCTTTATTGATTTATTATATTCAATTGAACAGTGAAAGAACTAAATTATTAAATGATTGATTCCATAAATAAAAAGAATAAGTCAAAACTTGTTAATAAAATGTGTATTTTGATGTAAGTTCTATCAGAAAATTAGTTAAATTATAATAATCTCAATAAATAAATAACATTGTTTGGTAAAAAGACATTAAATTAAAAAATCTTAAATCAATTTTAAATCTAATTTTTTTTTTATTATAAGTCGTAAAGCTTTAAAATTTTTCAACAGAATATGCGCTTTTGGAAGACATTAAAAATCATAAGCAGACGTAAAAGTAAAACAAGATTATATTAAGTAAATTCAACATGCTCTCACACGTACACATTTAAAACAAATTTTTTAAATGGAAATTCACGTAGTTCAAAATAGCTTAAACAAAAAAATAATAAAAAAATATACATAAAGCTATTTTATTTTATAAATTATTTGTAATATTTTTCTTTTTTTTTAATTTAAGTTGATTTTTTTCTTATTGTTTATTTGTAGCTTTTGGCAGTTTTCTAATTACACCATATTTAGTTTTGCTATAATTTCCTTTATTTTATGTCACATTTAAAAAAAAACCTAATTACTTTTATTTATTTTAAATTTTAGTTTATTTTTTATTTCAAAATTATTAAACCATCGTAAAATTACTTTTAATTAAAAAACAAATTGTATAATTTTAATAACACAAAAATATATATTTAATATATTACACATTATATATTATTAAAATACAATATATGACAAAAAAATTGCTTATAAATTATGTAAAATGTAAACAAATAAAAAAAATAAATAAAAATAAAACAGTCAACTCGTTTTTACTTATACAAATTCGGCTAAAATTTAATAGTAATTATATGAATTTTTATTAAATAGAAATAGAATCTGAGAAATTTTAATTTTAAAGAGAATTAAAATAAAGAAAAATGTTTGCTTGGTAGTATAATATAAAAAAAAAAGAAATAGAGTTTACAAGTGTAAAACAATTTCAAAAAGCTCTATCTTCTATGAAATATAAGTTTGATAAGTTTGTTTAAATAGAAAATTAATAACAATTGAAACTACCGGGTAGATTGATACAAAGAGTACTGATGACGGACGTAGCTGTCTAGAAAATGCATTCTGCTTTGCTGGTATCTAATTTTTCTTTATCTCTTTATAATTAAGAACTTAAGCCTAAATAATTAATTTATTAATTTAATAGTAATAAAATACCAAAAAAATAAAGTCTACTTTATTTCACATTTTATATGCATTTCATGTATGTCTTAAAGCACACTTCAAGTGCATTTATGCTTTATTTATGTACATCAACAAACTGCAGGACATTCATTGTCCATCGAAAATTATTTCTTTATGTTTTGATTTTTTAGGATCAGCAAGCATTCAGTAGGTGAATTATCAAATGTTTTTTAATATTGAGCGTTGAAATTTCAACATTTATTTCTAAAATTTTAAATTTATTTTTTACGTTCATTAATGAACAACACAAAATTTTCTGTCTATTATCACATGAATTTGTTAAACTGTTTGTTTTTTTAGCACTCATACATGAACAGTGAAAAACCAGAAATATACATATTATTCATGTGTGACAGGCAAACGCCCCCAAACCCAAAAAAAGTGGTTAAAATTAAAATGCATTGGTTTGCTAAATATTTAGCGAAGTGACACAAAACTACCTTGTTGAAAGCTGGTATGATACTGATTTAAAATTTGTATATGTTTTGTTTTTTGTGAGATTCTCGTTGAGATTGTGTATGTGCTCACAGACCCTTAGGGGTTTGCATGGGGCTCTTGGTGAAAGGTGATAAAGAACATCGTAATAAAAAGTTGTAAAATACTTAACGTGTGTTTTTTAAATTCTTACTATTTACGAGTATATGCCACATAATTCAAATCTTCTTAGCAGTGTATAGTTTATCCTAATAGATAAAGTGTAAACTGTCCTGTGTCCAAGTATCATTTAAAGCATGTTTCAGAATTCCTCTTACTACGAGAATTTCTTGCATATCCGATAATATAACGTAAATAATTAATATTTGCACTTCATGAAAAATTGTTTGTTCGATGTGTTTCTTACCTTTTTCGCAACAAAATCAGACTATTTATGAAATAAATCATATTTTTGTTGTAATATCACAATATAATAACAAATTAAATTCTAACTTTATTATCGACCATACTAACGAGGACCTTCACTCGTAGTAGTGAAACAGTTTATGGGAATCGACCCACAACCTATAGACTTCTAGCCTACTGTGGCAGCTAGTTTATATTTTATATAATGAAATCAGTTCACATTATTTATGCTCTGCGTATTGGAGGAAAAAATGAAAATAACTTTCTAATTGAAATAAACTATTTTTTTTTTGTCTTTTAATATTAAAATTAATCATTCGCGAAAATTGCATCATTATTGAAACACTCTTTAAATTTTAGTAATTGTTGTTATAACGGCTATGGTAATACACTTTCTATTAAAATATCAGGAGCCTACCTATTGCGGTCCAAAAAATAAGGTAATATACTTGAAAAACATGGCACTGAATTAACACCCTTTAGTTATTAGTAATTGGTACAGCGGCCGAAGTACAACATCTACTATAAACATTTCAAAAGTCTACCTATTACGGTTCAAAAAATAGGGCTATTTACGTAAAAATCATCACTCCGTCGGAACGCCATTTAATTTTTAGTAATTGTCATATCGGCGGTGGCGACACATCTTCTGAACAAAATTTCAAAACTCTATTTGTTACGGTTCAAGAAGTAAGGCGTTATACATGCAAATCAAGACACTGCGGAAAAACCCTTTAATTTTTATTGTTTTTTATAGGGGCCATACTAATACCTCATCTGTGAATATGGTTAAAAAATAAGGCCATATTCATGCAAATCACGTCACTTCGGAACACCCTTTTTTTCTAATAACTATAATGTAAAAATGTATGTAAAAATTTCAAGATTCTACCTATTATCGTTCAAAACTTAGGTCATATACATGAATATCACGTCACTATCGGAACACCCTTTAATATTTAGGTTCAATTTTGTATACTTGTTTATAAAGCGAACATACATAGTTGTAATTACTGTCTGCAAATTTTAATTGGTTGCCTCCTACAGCTCAAGAAATAAAGACATCGTAAATAACACGTTACTTTCGGAACACCCTATAAGTTCTAGTATTTGTTGATATAGCAATAAAATGTGAAAATTTCAAGTCTACCTATTATGGTTCAAAACTTAGGCCATATACATTCAAATCACGTCACTATCGAAACACCCTTTAATTTTTAGGTTAATATTTTTATACTTGTTTTTATAGCGAACTAAGTTTTAATTACTGTTTGTAAATTTTAAGTGTTTGCCTCCTACAGTTCAAGAAATAAACACATATACGTGAATAATACGTCTCTATCGGAACACCCTATAAGTTTTAGTATTTGTTGCTATAGGGGCAACAGTTATACATCTTCTGCGAAAATTTCAAGAGTTAAACTATTATGGATCCAGAGATAAAAGGCAGACGGACAGACAGTGTAGCGAAAAGAATAGGGTTACGTTTTTACCCTTTGGTTGGTTACGAACCCTTAAAATCAATTACATGTTGTCATTAATAAAATAAAAAAAAATATAAATCAATATTGTATGGTTGTCTTTTCTTATTGGATAAAATGTTTAAAATATGCGCGATTAATTCAAGTAATTTAAAAAGTTTAATCGATTAATCGATGAAAATTTTAATTACCAAATCGAGGAAAATCGAAACCCGATTAAATGGATACTCTAGCATGTACATACATTCACATGTATTCGTTTTAAGCAGATTTCGATTGCAACATTTTAATTTTTTGTATTACATTCTTCAAGTTTACCAATCTTTCCTAATAATTAATTCTGTACATATTGACTATCAAGCACAATAATACAATAATTACTTGCTAAACAAAATGCTTCAAAATAAAATGACAAAGTTTCAAATCAAGTAATTTCGCAATTTAATGTCAACAAGCTGTGACAAACAAAATTATTATAATTTAAAAAAATATATTAAAATATCATTGAATAACAATTCATAAATATTAACGATATTCGTTAAAAACTGCTTGATTGTTATGCGTAAAATAAATATCTTATATACAGGGTGCAACGACTTACGTATATACAGTGGGTAACATTATAAAGCATTTAAATATTTAATAAACACTTTGGTGTGTGATATTTTGTGCAAAATTGTAATTGAGAATGAGGACAGGGATGCCACTTTGGTCCGATCAGACCAAAATTGGTAGTTTTCTTTTTTTATGAACGATTTGGTAGTTTGGGTGGTTTGTTCCAGTTTTTATGCGTTTTTTGGTAGAAAAAATTGTTCGTCAAATTAAATTATTTTCATTATTATTTTCCAAAAAAGTTCTTACAAAGTTCTGCACAATTTACTAAAACAATTGAAAATAAAGGGTGTTTTTTATAGAGGTATAGAACTTTAAGTTGCAATAAAACAACGATGCATTATTCGATTGAGACGAATTTTATTTATCCGAAAGATAATCTTGTGGTATTACATTTTAAATATGATTTCTGGCATATGACCGCCACGGCTGGCGACATGCAGTCTTTATTAAGAGCAATAATAGTATTTCTCCTCAAATCCCACTTTTTTATCAGATATAAAATCTATCAGCAATAAAAGGGACATTCACCAGTCCAGGACTCATTAATATGACAACCATGGGAAAAGGTTCGATATAAAAATAATAAACTAAGGCCCCTATTACGGTTTACAACTCAACTCTACTTCAGTTGAAATTTTACAATTTGGTATTATCAACTACAACTCAACTTGTCAAAAATTTTTAAGTTGAATTTAAATTGTGTTACAACTCTGTTGTAGTTTCACCGTTTATAACCCTGTGTTAGTTCGGTTAACAAAAGTTTAAAAAAATTACAACTCTTCAGTAGCAGTTGTTTCAAATTACAACTAATCAGTAGCAGTTGTCTTGCAAGTTGCCTTTTAGACAACTCAACTGAGTTGAGTTGTAAACCGTAATAGAGGCATAAATTATGAAATATTTTTTTTTTTTTTTGACAATTAAAATACTAACCGGCACATTTTCTTCGGTTAAATTTAACAGATACTTTTTTGTTAAATGGTGTCAAATAAAAGTTAATCATACTTTGTGAAATACAATTTAAGTTAACCTGCGGTTATTCTTCATGTTAATTTGTAATCATACATTGTGAAAAGGGCCGTTAACATTATCTCAAATAATATGCTGCGTTCTAAAGAAACTATTGCTGATATTCTCATAGAAACAACTTTGCATCGAAGGAACTCCGAAGAAGTCCGTCCATTCGTTATGTGTACAATCTAGGGATCCATCGATGCGCCTTTTTCCGATGCAATACCGACAAAAATTTCGGTGATACCAATACGCCTCGTGAATTGAAATTAAAGGTCAAATAAATAGAATACAAGCTGGGACACTTTTTTATTATGATACAAAATACCAGCTTAAGATTATTAATATTAAAAATCAATAAGGTGGTTCGAGATAGCTAGGCTGGTTATTAGCTTATGTACCGAAATTATTTAAAAAAATCTGTGCCCTGTGACCACTTTAACTTTGGTTATCTGCTTATATTTTAAATAATAAAAATACAGTATTCCCCCTTATAACACGGTGGATTGGTTCCGCGTTAAAGGAAAGCGCGTTATACGAGTATTCTCTTATAACTAGATTTTTTACTATACAAAAACTGGGAACACAAATTTAATAAAATAATTTAATTTTATAGGAACACAAAGTGTAAATTACTTATCATTCTAGATTTATAGTACAGAAATATAATGTGAAAATCCCCGTGTCATATGGGGGAATACCCGCATTGTAAGAGGGACTGAAATCGCGTTATATGAAAATGCGTTGTAAGAGTACAGTGTTATAAGGGGGTCTACTGTATTCTAAAAATTTAAAATATTTATTTATAAAAAGTTTAAGCAAGGCTTAAGTGGGTAATACACAACAAGCTGAAAATAATAAAGTCGCAACCAATAACGTGTTAAGGAAGTAGATTGCTTTAATTTGGGTTTCTTGCGGTACCAATTAGTAAAATTTATTTTAATATTTTCTAACAATTTTAATTGGATGTAAAGATATAATTTGGACACAAGGAAACACATAATTTTATTGCTCAAACTTGGTTATTTTTTCTATAGTATTTGCTGTCATATATGTCATATCCCGATGACCTTTGGTTTAAAATGCAATCTGTTGTATATGGCCGTGTATGTAATAGTTTCGAAATGCAAACGTCTTATTGAGTCAAGTGAATTAATAAGATGATTTTTCATTTCTCTAAAAGCTAATAGACTGAAAGTGAAATATTCGTGATTTTTATGGTAAGCAAGTATTTTATATAAACAATTGCCCTATTCACAAGCCCCCTAGTACGTGCTAAGTGCTAACAAAATACAACGGTGCTAGCTGTGTTGTTGGTAATTTTCATGCAAACATGCGATGCAACACTTAGTACTTTTTTTCATATGTTTTTCAAACGTTGTATTTGTTTCTGTGCTATTAATAGTATGTAATATATGTATGTAGTATGTAGGTATGTAGTATGCAATACTACCTACACCTTAGCAGACCTTGTGAATAGGGCAAATATGTTTCATTATTTTCCAAACTATCAAATATTTTATTAAGAGCCAGTACGAAGTCAGACGGTAATTATTACGATTCCTATATATTAGAAAACACGATAAATGTGGATTAATCATATTTTAATTAATTTTCGTAGACTGGTAACGGACAGATTGGTATCGGATAACTAAAGGTTCGGTCACATAAGGGAAACATTTACCTGAAATCGTCAAATATTTGTTTGCCATAGTCTGACCACAAAATAAAATATATTCATTCATTGTTTTGTCACCGACTGTACATATATACATACACACATACATATTTTAGGCAACGCAATTAATCCCAGTAATAAAATTTATTGAATATTAAGTCGTACTTTAAACGCAAATAAAATTAATTTCAAATATCAAGTAAAGGAGACATTCTGATAATTAATTAAATAAATAAGTAACTAAATCATTTTAAAAAAGCGTCAAGTGTTGGTAGCTGCTGATACTCGGTTTGTTAAAAAAGTACTACATACTTAGTTAACTTATACTAAAGCATAAACGTGGTACTTTCAAGTGGTTGAATAATGAAAGGGATACTTGTTGTAAAAAAGGCTTTTTACAAGCCATTTATGGACTCAAGACTTAGGCTATTAATATACTATTTAATACCCCTTATAATCGATCTAAACCAATCATGGCCTGGAAAAATAAAATTTTTTTTAACACTGGCATGTCAAAGTTGCCCATAAAAGTTACATCATATTAAATAAATTACTTAGCAAGACGAAATATCAAATACAAAAAACTGAAATGTCAAATTAAGTCCATAAAAAACTAAACAGTAAAAATAGTAGAGATTTTGCAAATCGAAAAAATTTTACATAAAATAAAAATAGGTTAGCTGTCGTTGCATACAACATAGTGCAACAGTGAAAAAAATACACGGACTTGACAATATAGGTTCATTTCTACTACCAAAAGCTAGTAAAACCCTACACTCAGTTTGGCGAATTTGGTGACCAACTTTTATTAATGGGCCTCCAAAGATTCTGAAAATCTGTGGGCCCTTCAAAAAAATGTCATCAGTTTTTGTATTATATATTATATTATATATATTTAATTCATACTAGGTGATAGCGCTTAACTTTGTTCGGCAATTTTGTAGCTACCATTTTATGCCTCAAAAATAACATAAGTTTATTATTCCGTGTGTAATTTCTACAATATTCATTTCCAACTCATAAAGTATATATATTCTGGATCCTTATACATAGAGAAGTTGATTTAGCGATCTCCGTCTGTGTTCGGGTTGAAATCAATTTTGGTGCCAAAGTACCAGAAGAGATGCAGAAAATGTAGTAAAGCCCACCAATCTGTCAGGCATGGTTTCGAAAATCTTGCTATTGCAATTCAGCAACATCAGACCACTTCATTTGAGGCTGTGGGCAAAGAACCACGCCTACCTATATTTTGAACAAAAAAATTTTTAAAAGATTTTTTCCTCTAGTCTGACCATTTTAGGAGCATATGGATTACAGAACGGTCCTATGGAACCCAGGGGAGGCGATGAGTCCTTTTCTGCGGGAGGTGATTGTTTGGGGTTAATATTGAGTTTGGTTTTTTCTTTTTTATTTTACTTAGGTCTGACTTTTTTTGTATCAATAATTTCAACGCGGACCCACAAAAGCCGGGGTGCAATATTTGATTTGTTTTCTTCTGGTTTTTGTGCCCTTTTTGTTTCGATTATGGTCACACATAAAATACAATTTTTTAAAAGCAATGAAACTCAGCTTTGCCCAACGGTCAAGAGGAGGTAGAAGGAGTGTGTCCATATAGGGTTTGCTTTTTTAAAGTTCTAATCCTTTATTTGCTTTAATTTTGGTGCTCGTATAGCTAGGCGGTGGGTGCGGTAAAACGGTTTTTACCGTGTTGAAGGGTAATAAGATCCGAGATGGCCGGATATAGCACTCTTGTTTTAAATAAGAATATTAAAACATTTTTTTTTACTCTTTGCAGCAAAACTTACAGGAACTATTGAATTTTTACTAACAATATATGGGAATATATAATTGTAGCCACGGTAAAACTGAACAACTTCTGTGAACATACCCATAAAATATAATACAATCCCATATTGCTACTGAACATTTAATAGTCCCTGTAGTTTTTATTAAAAAAAGTGCAGAAATAAATTATTTTTTGAATGAGTTTGAACGAGATATTAGACAAAAACTGATGTCACCTTTTTGGAAGGGCCCACTGATTTTCCGAATCTTTCGAAGCCCTTATATAAAAATTGTTCACTAATTTCGTTAAACTGAGTATATGGTTTTACTGCTCTTTTATAAAGGGTGTTTTTATAGAGTTATAGAACTTTAAGTTGCAATAAAACAACGATGGATCATTCGATTGACATGAATTTTATTTATCCGAAAGATAATCTTGTGGCATTACATTTTAAATATGATTTCTGGCATATGACCGCCGCGGCTGGCGCGGATGTAGTTCAATCTGGACGTCCAATTTTCGATGACTTTTTCCAACATTTGTGGCCATATATCGGCAATAACACGGCGAATGTTGTCTTCTAAATGGTCAAGTGTTTGTGGCTTATCCGCATAGACCAATGACTTTACATAGCCCCAAAGAAAGTAGTCTAGCGGTGTTAAATCACAAGATCTTGGAGGCCAATTCACAGGTCCAAAACGTGAAATTAGGCGGTCACCAAACGTGTCTTTCAATAAATCTCTTGTGGCACGAGCTGTGTGACATGTTGCGCCGTCTTGTTGAAACCACATCTCCTGAACATCATGGTTATTCAATTCAGGAATGGAAAAGTTAGTAATCATGGCTCTATACCGATCACCATTGACTGTAACGTTCTGGCCACCATCGTTTTTGAAAAAAGTACGGACCAATGATTCCACCAGCCCATAAAGCGCACCAGTCAGTTTTTCTGTTTGTAACGGTGTTTCGACATACACTTTAGGATTACCTTCACTCTAAATGCGGCAGTTTTGTTTGTTGACGTAGCCATTCAACCAGAAGTGCGCTTCATCGCTAAACAAAATTCGCTTATGAAAATCGGGAACAACGGTAATCTCGTTTTGGCAACTATTTGCAACCGTTGTTCAGGCGTGAGTCTATTCATGATGAATTGCCAAACCAAACTGAGAATAAATCAGTTGACAGCTGTTAAATAGGTCGCCATCTTGAAAAGTAATGCCAACTTAAAGTTCTATACCTCTATAAAAAACATCCTTTATGCTTGGTTTTCATTATGTCATATGAACTGTCAACAAAAACTGCCTCAAATGAATTGTCGTCATTTTGCGTCAAATGCGTTTTCACTGCATTTTAAGAACTGACAAAAAGTCGGTAAAGACAAACAAAAAAGTTGACAACTTGTTGTCAAATCTACTTTAAGTAAAAAATGATGCCATATCTGCTGACAAACTAAAATTTGGCGTTTTCACTTATTTGTCATTTAAGATGGCAGTTGGTGTGCATAACTGACTGCAAACATAGATGGCACCATATGACAATCCGTTTTCATACAATTGCCAACAATTTGGGCAATTTGACAACAAAAATGACATAGTGAAAACCAAGCATTAGTATTTCTTTCACTGTTGCACTGTGTTATTATTGTTACTTAAATATTTATTTATACCTGATGATGCTATCCAATAACAAAGCAAAATAGTTGGCATTTCAAGCTCAATTATTTACTTAATAAAAATTATTAAATGCTAAAAGCGTCTGAATTTTAAAGGAACAGTTCTTTAACAACAACTTTGATTTAATATTCCATCCGCATTTAAAATTTTATTTTGATTTATTATCACCACATTAACAATCGTTTTCCTTGTGAATAGGACGCATCTGCTTTTCTACACGTACATACTTACATATATGTATCTCAAAGATTGTGTGTACATATCTTGTTATCTTAAGTAAATACTCAAAAAGGGGCTAAAACGGTAGCGGACAGTTGATCTTATTTGAGAGTTAACTCATCTTAAAAAAATTAGGTTGTCATATTATAAAATTGGAGTAAATGTTAACAAAAGCCTTTAACATTTGTTAAGCTTGAAATAGACTTTAACTAAAGTTCTAAAAGTAAAGACGTGAAGCGCACCACAAAAAATTACAAATACAAATGAACAGTTAATTACCGCTAATACAATTAAAAACGTTAAAGAAATATAATGTCTTCGTTAGAAAATCCGCACAAATTTCAAAAAACAAACGAACAATACACAAATGTTGATACTTACATTAACGGTTCTACCGAATTTGTATTAATAACCGATCATCAGACATTAAAATCTCGCAGTCGTGAACAATTAGATGCGGTAAAGCAAGATAATAAAAATATTTGCCTGCCATGTGTAAAAAAAGTTTTTCGCAAAAAAAATCTTTTCAAACGTTTACCCATTTTAGGATGGCTACCAAAATATAATACAGCCGATGCTATTGGTGATTTGATAGCTGGTATTACGGTCGGTCTCACCGTAATACCACAGGGTTTAGCTTATTCAAGTGTTGCTGGTCTTCCCACACAGGTTGGTTGATAACGATTATTGGTTTGCGGTTTAATTCAATAATTAATTTATTATCTGTCGCTAAGAAATTAATGTTAAAAGCAAAAGTTTAAATTCTCGAAAAAAATATCTGCTTGATGCTGCGGACGGAGTGTTTAAAATATGTTAACTAACATGTGCTAAATTTAAATGTTTAGTTCAATTTAACTTAAAAAATATAAAGATAAGACCTTGTAATCTTTAAGAAAAGATAATAGAAAATGCGCAAATTAAGGGAATGAGTTCCTTGTAACATTTATATCATTATATCATACAGTATGTATTATAAAATTTTTACAATAAACATCATGCTAGAATAACGTGACCAGATGGGAGTCTATCAAAAAACAAAACCTGAACGATAAAAAAGAAAATATTATCAAAAAAGTGAAATTTTAAAAAAGTAATGTGAAAAATGAGTTTTGTATTTTTAGGGTTCCGTACCTGTAGGGTAAAAACGTAACCCTATTGTTTTCGTTACATGTCTGTTCGTCTGTCAGCGACTTCTATCTCTGAAACCGTAAAAGGTAGACTCATTCACATAAGTTGTATTACTGTGGCCGTTATAGCAACAATAACTAAAACTTATAGGGTGTTCCGAAAGTGACGTCCTATTCGTGTATATGTCTTTACCTCTTGAACTGTAGGAGGCAGACACTTTATATATATAAGTTCCTTTCACTCCTCGGGGGTGCATAGGGCCACTTTACACACAGTAAATAAAACTATGTTCGCTGTATAAACAAGTTTTGCAAAATAAACCTAAAAATTAAAGGGTGTTCCGATAGTGACGTGATTTGGATGTGAGTATATAGCCTAATTTTTTAACCATAATAGGTAGACTCTTTAAATTTTCAGGGTTATTACTATGGCCACTACAACAAATAATTAAAAATAAAGGGTGTTCCGAAAGTAACATTATTTGCGAATATATAGTCTTTTTGAACATAAATAGGTAGACTCTTGAAATTTTTACAGTAGATGGGTTGCCCCGGCCGCTATAACAATTACTAAAAATTGAAGGGTGTTCCGGCAGTGACATGTTTTTCACGCATACAGTTTTATTTTTGAAACGCAAGAGGTAGATTCTTGATATTTTAATAGCATCGCCATGTTCCTCCATCGCCATGTTAAAATGGTAGGTTCCTTTTATATTAAGTGGTAGAACTTGCACCGGTTTCAATTCCTTTAGAACTAGTCACATGGAGTAAACACTTATTTAAAATTTTATTTCAACTAACTTATAAATATTTTTACCAAAAACTAAAAACTTAGCAGACTCTTATTAACAAAATATTTTTATATAAAATTTTTCCAATTCTGATATGTTTTAACAATATGCATTTAAAGAGTTTTTGGTGATATTTTTCAATTTTTTTATGATGAAATTGCGTTTTTTTAAAGAACACCAATTGTTTGGTTCATTTTTTATTGTTGCGTAAAAATTATAATTTTTATTAAATTTTTTGGTGTATTTTAGAAATTATTTAAAAATATATTTTTTATTTTTATTTTATTCTGGCTCGATCGGAAGTAATTTTAAAATAAATTGTCAATTAGTATTAATAATAATTTTTGCAAAAAAAAATCGACTTCAAAACAGATAGAAGGGCACCAGTTATAAACTAAAAATGTAAGAAATAATCTGTAAGAATTAGGTTTAAACCAAATAATAGATGCGCCAAAATTAGCGGAAAAAAAGTAAAGATTATGTGAATGTCAAGCATCTAACTATTACTGTTCAAAATTTAAGCTCTTTTCACCAGCATCCGTCTTTTATGGGGACACCATTCAAGCCTCTGTCTGCTTTCAAAGATAGGGTCACATAGATCAAATAATATCACCTATTCGGACACCCTTTAATTTACAATTTTAAATTAAAGACCTGTTGTTATAGAGGACTTGGCCACAAAGAATCTTTTTAAATTTCAACTATCTGTCTATAACGGTTAAAAAGTTTAACCATATATATCAAATTACATGAACTATTGGGACACCGGCCTAATTCTGCCTAATTTTTAAGTGTTTGTGTTTAACGGTTCAAAAGATAGGGCCATATAGATCAAATTACAAAATTTATGGGGACACCCTTTAGTTTCTAAATTCAAATTGTATACTTGCTATAGTGGACTTTGCAATACAGGTTCCTTGTAAATTTCAGCTGTCTGTCTATAACAGTTCAAAAGTATAGCCAAATACATAGAATTACATTAACTATTGGAACACCCTTTTATTTCCAAATTCAAATTTTATACTTTTTGTTATAGTGGACTTAGCAATACAGGTTCTTTGTAAATTTTTAGCGGTCTGTGTACAACTGTTCAAAAGTATGGCCATATACATCAAATTAAATGAACTATTGGAGCACCCTTTAAAATTTTGAATATTTATACATTTTATTATAACGGTCAGAGTAATCGACATTCTGTCAGATTTTCAAGGTTTTGCCTATAACGGTTCAAAAGATAGGCTCAAATAGGTCAAATTACGTCACCTATGGGGACACCCTTTAAATTTTAAATTTATTTTTTATTAATTTCTGCTGTTGGGAGCTATAGCGACACGCAATTTTTTAAAATTTTGATTTGGTACCCTTTACGGTTCTTAATACATGTAAAAAACATGTATGCTGTATGGGGACGCCCTTTAATTTTTAATATAATGAACTGTTTTTAAAATAGGACCAACCTGAAAGCATAACCTTTCAAATAAAGAAAAATTTTAAAATCGGTTCAGAAATGGCTGAGTTCTGCGGTTACATACATAAAAAAAGCAACATTCAGACGAATAGATAACCTCCTTCTTTTTTGAAGTCGGTTAAAAACTGCATTTTAATTATAAAAAAATATTTTTTTTTTTTGGCTTAGATCTTGAGTCGGAATATTTTTTATTATTAGTAAATAATTCTCTACCTTATTTAGTATTTTTTAATATTTTTTATTTTTATTTTAAATGGAAAACATATTTATTCTATTTATGCCTTTTGGATTATTTGTTTGATTTTTTTATTAAAAATTTGAAGTCAATGGCATGATAGAACAAATTAAAGGTTTTTCAAAATATAATTTAATTATTTACATATCTTTTTTATATTTGGATATTATTTTTTGTTTGTTTGTAAACAAACAAATAAGAGTTCACATACAAACAAAAGGAATATATGTATTATTCAAAATGCGTTTTTATAAATGTGTATTTGAAGGGAAGGGTTTCCTATATTTTTTATCTCCTTGCGCTCCATATTATTGAACTAAGTTGCACATTATTCCAAACAATCCAATTAAAAATACATACTCACCATATATGGGACTAATTAATTAGATTCGGTAATTAATTGGTCATTTTATTGGCATTGAATTATAAATAATGATGAAATTTTTTATTACCATTGTTTTCATTAATGGTAATATTTTTTAAACGACAAAGTTTCATTAGTAATTAATTAAAACACCACATCATTACCATTAGTCAATGATTAAATTATAAAAAAGCTTTTGTATTCAAGTTTTTTGCAGTGAAAAAAAAAGCGGGAAATTTAACATTAGTAATTATTTTAATTACATTAGTAATTATTTAAAAAAAAAAATATTATCATTAATCAATGATTAAATTATAAAAAAGCATTTGTAATCAACCTTTTTGCAGTGAAATAAAAGCGGGAAGTATTACATTTATATGATAATTTGTTAAAGACGTCTCTGCTATAATGTTATGTGATTTTTTTTTTTTAAAGAAACAAAAAATTTAAAAAAAAATAAAAAAAATTCTGGAAATTAAATTTGTGTGACAATGATTTTTTCATTGATTATAATTAGTAATTATACAATTTAATATCATTTTCATTAATATTTTTGATAATAATTGTAATTAAAAATAAATCAGTAGCATTAAAGGGTTGTTAATTTTTTTGTCATTGTAAATATTTCAAATAATGCCAATGAAAAATTCCCGAGTAACCGAATTTTGAAAATATGTATGTATGTGAATTATTTAAGACCTGACCGCTGTTAGAAGTAGAGAATTTTTACCTTACTTATTTGATGGAGAAAAGTAAGAGAATAAGCAAAAATTGAGATGGTCACTGATGGAGAACAATAATACTCTTGAAGAGTATGTTCTTTCGTCTTAAAATAACTTTTAATGTCAAACTGCATATAAAAAATAATTAAAAATTTTTCCCTCCATATTTTAGCTTCTCCTAGTGACTTTACCTCACATAAATGTGTCTTGATTGGATCTAAACAAAAAAGTTTTTTTCAAAAACGATAAAATTTCAAACATCCATTTGTTTGAAAAAATTTTGGTATTCATTTTTTCTGTATTCAATATAAATTCATGTATTCTAACTTAACCACCGAACATAGTAGAGAAGACCTTCATTCGCTGTAGTGAATAACCGGAGTCTTTGGTGGGAATCGAACCCACAGCTCCAAGACTGATGGACTAGTGCACTATCTACTTGCCTACCTTAGAAAACATTCGTTTAATAATTCTTGCAAAAAACCGACTTCAAAACAGATAGAAGGGCACCAATTCTAAACTAAAAATGTAAGAAGTAATCTGTAAGAATTACATTTAAACCAAATAAAACATGCGCCAAAATTAGAGGGAAAAAAGTAAAGACTATGTGAATGTCAAGCCTCTCCCTATTAATGTTCAAAAGTTAAGCTATTTTCACCAGCATCCGTCTTTTATGGGGACAATATTCAAGCCTCTGTCTAAAACGTTTCAAAGATAGGGTCACGTAGATCAAATAACATTACCTATTGGGACACCCTTTAATTTACAATTTTAAATTAAAGACCTGTTGTTATAGAGGACTTGTCCACAAAGATTCTTTGTAAATTTCAACTATCTGTCTATAACGGTTCAAAAGTTTGGCCATATATATCAAATCACATGAACTATTGGGACACCCTTTACATTATAATTCTAAATATTTATACTGTTTATTATACCAGAAAAAGTAGTGGACATTCTGCATAATTTTTAATTGTTTGTGTTTAACGGTTCAAAAGATAGGGCCATATAGATTAAATTACATAATTTATGGGGACACCCTATAATTTCTAAATTCAAATTGTATACTTGATATAGTGGACTTTGCAATACAGCTTTCTTGTAAATTTCAGCTATCTGTCTATAAGAGTTTGGCCACATACATATAATTACATTAACTATTGGGACAACCTTTTATTTCCAAATTTAAATTTTATATTTTTTTATTTACAGCGGACTTAGCAATACAGCTTCTTTGTAAATTTCAACGATCTGTGCACAATTGTTCAAAAGTATGGCCATATGCATCAAATTAATTGATCTATTGGAACACCCTTTAATTTAAAATTTTGAATATTTATACATTTTATTATAACGGTCATAGTAATCGACATTCTGACAAATTTTCAAGGTTTTGTCTATAACGGTTCATAACATAGGCCCATATAGGTCAAATAACGTCACCTATGGGAACCCCCTTTAAATTTTAAATTATTTTTTTTTTAATAATTTCTGCTGTTGGGAGCTATAGCGACCGCAATTTTTTTAAAATTTGAATTTGGTGCCCTTTACGGTTCTTAATACACCAAAAAAACATGTATGTTGTTTTTTAATTTTTAAAATAATGAGTTGTTGTTAAAACGGGACCAAACTGAAAGCATTACCTTTCAAATAAAAAAAAATTTAAAATCGGTTCAGAAATGACTGAGTTCTGTGGTTACATACATAAAAAACATTCAGACGAATTGATAACCTCCTTCTTTTTTGAAGTCGGTTAAAAAATAAAAGTTGTTATATGTGGCTAAAGAAAAGATAGCACGGTTACCGCTTAAAGATACTGCAAATAGAGTACATGAGATATTAGACATTGTTCGCTCCGACTTACTATCAGGGTTGTCAGATTTATTTTCACCTATTTCGCCAAAATCGATGTGAAAAGTCGCCAAAATCGCCAAAACAGTTTTTAGTTAAAATTTGCCTCTAAATATACAATATTTTTTAATTTAAATTTATTTTTTAAATAATCACAAAAAAAAATTTAATCAAAATAGTTAAAATATATAAATATTTTATTTTTTATCTAAAATGATTAGTGAACATTAGATAGGTAAAATTTTTACCTAAACATATCCACCTATAAGGTATTTGTCACCGAGTTCTTATTTAGAAAATGTTTTACAGGAATTAAATTTATTTGAAATTACTAAAGATCAGCAGATGAGTGTCATATGCCTTATTTTAATTCACAAAACGTATAGCAAGTTTCGAAATCGATCTTATCCAACATATAAATTAAAAAAAAGTCCAATATTTATTCAAAATTAAATTAAAGTAAAAAATATTCCTTTGAATTAGAGAGAATATAACGAACTTAATCCTTACTTCAAAACTTCCTTTGTATTTAAAAAATAATTATAAAAAATTCATTGGTATTACCAGCACAAAGTACAAAACTTATGTAGCTGTAGATAGAATATCATATCTTTTATAATCTTTCTAAAACAGAAGTTAATATTTTCTATTATGGTTGATAAGTATCCAAAAGTATGTTAGGATTTATAAAAAATTTTGAAAACAATAAATTTTGTTTGAAATTTTGGAATTGCAACATTTTAAAATAGAAAGATGTTTGCAAACTTTAAATAAAGTTTCTAGTTTCCAGAATAAAATCATAAACATTTTTATATATGAAAATGGAAAGATGTTCGTGAACTTTAAATAAATTTATATTTTCCGAACGTTTCCGGTTTGCATAAGTAAAATCACATTTAAATATGAAAAAAATTTACGTTTAAAACTTCAATTTCTTTGTTATCCATTTTGATATTCCTTAATTCAGTTTCTAATGAAGGGCAAAAGTCAGTGAAAAATCGCCAACAATATCGCCAACTATTTTAAAAATCGCCAAAAAGTGGCCATGTCGCCAAATCCAAAATTTGATCGCCAAATAAGGTTGAAAATCGCCATGTTTGGCGAGAAATCGCCATATCTGACAACCCTGCTTACTATATGGTTAAATGGATGAAACCTCATTTAGTGGTTCTCGCTACTTATGTACTAAAGGGCTGCACAAAACCATTTAAATGAACAACAAAACATTTTATGCCCAAGCAGTTACTTCAGTTCGTATACTTTTTGCGTTGCAAGATGAGTGAGTGTGTGTCAAGAACAATAATAGGAAAAGAAAACTGTGTGATAGACAATACCTGACACTGACGGTCAAAATACATCTAAGTTGGAATATGTACATAATTTCAGTGTGCACTTCAGCAGCGAACTCTATGAAGTTTAATTTTATTACTCATACCTGATGAAAATAAAATAACATGTCTCTTCACTGCACAACGATGCAAAAATTGTTTGTTTACTTATAAAATTGTATCGTTACAGGGGTATGTATGTATAATAAATTTTTGAACAAAAAAACTAAAGCAAAATAAAAGTAAATAATTCTTGCAAAAAAAAAACCGACTACAAAACAAATATATGTGCATCAATTCTAAACTAAAAATTTAAAGGAAGTAATCTATAAGAAATAGTACGCAAATCAAATACTTCTATACTTTTTGCTCTAACGGACAAGTAATATACGTTCTGTACATTCAAATGTCTATCCATAACGACAAATTACGTCAGATATGAGGACACCCTTTATTTGTTAACAGTTATTATTACTGACACAGTAATAAAAAGTAAAGGTTCCAAAGATATGGCCATATAGCTTAAACAATATCACCTAGGGGACACCCCTTAATGTACAATTTTAAAATAAACACTTATTTTAAAGGACAGACTCTTTGTTAATTTCAAATGTCTGTCTAAAACGGTTCAAAAGTTTGGCCATATGCATCAATTTACATCAACTATTGAGACACCCTTTAAAATTTTAAATATTTATAAATGTTATTATACGGGACATAGTAGTGGAGATTCTGTCTAATTTTCAAGTGTTTGTCTATAACGGTTCAAAAGATAGGGCTAGATAGGTTAAATTATATCAATTATGGGGACACCCTTTAGTTTCCAAAAATTATATACTTGATGTTATAAAGGACTTAGATATACAGGTTCTTTGTAAATTTTAACCGTCTCTCTGTAACGGTTCAAAAGTTTGGCAATATACATCAAATTACATCAACTATTGGGACACCCTTTAACTTCTAATTATAAATATTTAATTTCTGATTATAAATATTGGACATTCTGTCCAATTTTCAAGTGATTGTCTATAATGGTTCAAATGGCTCATATATTTAAATTGACGTCACATATGGGGACACCCTTTAATTTTTAAGTTTATTTTTTTATTAATTTCTGTTATTGGCAGCTATAGTGATATACAGCTTTTTAAAATTTTATAATGGTGCCCTTTACGGTTCATAATACTCGTAAAAAACACGTATGTTGTATGGGGACACCCTTTAATTTTAAAAATTCTGAACTTCTCTTAAAATGGAACCAATCTGTAAGCATTTCCTTTCTAATAAATAAAAAATTTTTAAAATCGGTTCAGAAATGACTGAGTTCTTCGGGCACAAACATAAAAAAAGCAACATTCAGACGAATTGATAACCTCCTTCTTTTTTTGAAGTCGGTTAAAATAGGAAAGGGATTATTAAAAAAAATAGGCAATTATATCAATATGTACTTATTTGAAATCCTATAACATGGTATGGTTCATGAGTAATTCCTTTTATTAAAATTTATTTAATAAATATTTTATGAAAGAAACATACATACATAACTAACTTATGCAGCTAACTTAGCTTATCAATGGCTTATACTTGCTTTCTAGACTAAATAAACTTCTAATATAGTTATTATTACTTCTACAATGCTGTCTGGGTAGAGTGAACTAATTTTTGCAGAGCGATTTTTCTATACCCAGATTGTTCACTAAATCAAGGTTGAATTTTTTTTTATTTAAAAAACGAATTTATTTTTTCTAAATGCATTTATAGGTTATAAATTTTATTTATAACTCTTTGGTTTGTTTACCGTTTTTGCACTGCTTGATCGCGAAGGCAATGTAGAGCTAGTATATTCGCGAAATTTTTATTATTAGCCCATTCCAGAAATTGTCGATGACGCCATAACGCTGTGCAAAAAAAGTAACACTAGCACCTTTTTCAATTTCTTTTATAAAGTCGCTTTTTTGTTTTAAGGATAAAGCTTTCTTTTTTTCGAATCCATTTTTATGTAACAATTATAACACCTATTATTCAGAAATTAACTTTGAGACACGACCTTAATGGAACATGCGCGCAGACCAAGGCGAATTCATACCAGGTGTGAGCAGTAAGACAACAACTACAACAAAACAACAACTTTGATATTAGATTAGCAGATATGAAACAATGTATTTTTTGACAAGACATTAGCAAAAAAAACGAGAGAAAAAAACAATCAGCTGGGCTATCGACTCCACCTGGTATGAATTCGCCTTGGCGCAGACTTAAATAAGTTAACACTTCATAGAATGCGTATTTGTAAGAGTAGCTTGTCAACTTACTCTAAAAGAATCGTTACTTTGCCGTTATTTTATGTTCTCTTTAAATTTTATACTCGTTTTAGAATCTCCTGCGTCCAATTTTAGGCTTTTGAACATTAGCTGGCCATACAAGTTGCGTTTGCTAAACTAAAGTATGATTACCATGGGGAAAGTATATCTAAATAGCTATTTTGCTAATGATCAACTAGCTCATCAGTAGATTTTTTTTTACAAATTTTCTGATTAAAAACTCATTATTCTTCTGCTTGAAATTTTTTAAAGTTTGGGATATATGATTGAATAAGAAAATTAATTTTTTCTGTGTACTTTTTTTCTTTCTAGTTCGGTCTTTATGGCTCTTTTATGGGTTGTTTTGTCTACGTTATACTCGGTACTTGCAAAGATAGCACAGTGGGTTCTACTGCCATTGCGTCCTTGCTAACGTATCAATTTGCTCGCGGTGTTTGGCAAAGAGCTGTATTGTTAACATTTGTCACGGGTATTATTGAAATTTTAATGGCAGTATTTCGTCTCGGATTTTTAGTAGACTTTGTATCTGGACCGGTAAGTGCTGGTTTTACAAGTGCAGTGGCATTAATCGTCTCAACATCGCAAGTAAAAAATATATTGGGTGTAAAAAGCGAAGGTGCCTCTTTTCTGCAACGATGGATTAGCATGATAAATGATATAGAAAATATAAGCGTAAACGATGCCATTTTGGGTTGCTGCTGTGTAGTTATTCTTATCACTTTAAAAACAATAGGACAAACTAAAGTCGGACCCAAAGAACAAAGATGGCAACATAAAGTGATAAACAAATGTTTTTGGTTTGTGGGTGTGATGCGTAATGCCACTTTAGTTATAGTATGTGCTCTGGTCAGCATGTATTTGGAGTCACAAGGAAAGCATTATTTCCGTTTAACTGGTACAGTGCCGGAAGGTTTACCTACACCAGCAATACCACCATTTTCCATAGAAGCTCGTCCAGCTAATGCTACATTAGGCATAGAAGAAATTGTAGGTGAAAGTTTTTTCGATATGATTAATAACTTGGGTTATGGCTTGGTTATAGTGCCGATGATAGCCTTATTGGAAAATATTTCAGTTTGCAAGGCATTCGGTAAGTTCTTACATAATTAGTTACTGACTGCGCCCTAAAAATCTTCTAATTTTCAAAGGTAGAGGCAAACCTATTGATGCTACCCAAGAACTGTTTGCTATCGGTGTAGCTAATGTGGCCAATTCATTTTTTCAAGGTTATCGTGGTAATAGTGGCTTAGCACGTTCGGCTGTTAATAATGCTAGTGGAGTTAGAACTCCTTTGGCTAATTTGTATATTGGTTTGGTGGTGATGTTGGCTTTAATGTATTTAACGAAATATTTCTATTTTATACCTTTAACGGTTTTGGGCGCCATTATAATTTCGGCTGTTATATTTCAATTGCAATATCACGTCATCAAACCAATGTGGCGCAGTAAAAGTAAGTAGAAAGTAGAAAGATTTGCAAAACTTCAATAACCATTGCTGCTTTAGAATCCGATTTAATACCAGGTTTAGTTGCTTTCATTGCTTGTCTAATAATGCCCTTGGAAATTGGTATATTAATAGCCATAGGAGTTAATTTGCTCTTCATACTTTACCATTCAGCTAGACCTAAGGTGTCCCTAGAAACGATGGAGGTAAGTAATCTTTAGCATGAAATGTCGAAATTCTTTTATTTTCATTCCTTTTATTACAGTCCACGGAAGGCATTAAGTTCCTTAAACTAACACCCGATCGTTGTTTGATCTTTCCTTCAGTCGAATTTGTGCGCAATTTAATTTTAAAATCTGGTACAAAAACTTCTCTACCTGTTGTCATTGATTGCACTTATATTTATGGAGCTGACTATACAGCTGCCAAAGTTATTTGTTCCATGGTTGACGACTTTAAACTACGTAATCAGAAAATAATTTTCTTCAATTTAAAACCCAGTGTTGTACAAATATTTGAGGGTTTAAATTGCAAGCTGAGCTTGTGCTACAATGTCGAGTGTTTAATGCAAGAGTTAAAAAAAGCAGCTGGTAATACAACACCAGCTACAATAATACCGCAGCATGGCAGCGATAATAATAGCGTCGCTAGTACTATTACATTAACGAAGTTTAAGATAAACAATTCTTAGATAACTTAAGAAACTTTGTAAAGAAATGTTTTTTTTTCTAATTTATGAAAGATTGATGAAATAAATTGCGATAAAAAATTTATTTAAAAACTTTTTTGAATCAAAAAATTTTTATGAATGCGGCCAATTAAGTTTATTGTATTGTAATATATCGTAAGCTAAAACGCAGTAAGGGGTAACTAACAAAAATAAATTTAATATCTATCGACTAGGAAATATAACTTTTATATCTACGAGTAATGAAATGGGGAGCAATATACGTCAATGTGGCATTTGAAACTGAAAAGTGACTAGAGAAAAAGTGCTACGATTCACACCGCATGAGCTGAAAAGCAAATATTTGGGAGTAGTTGCTAAAAAAAGCATATGAAGGCGGCAAACAATTTCATTATCAATAGAGTATATAGAAGCGCTTTACCACTCAACGTATTTGTAAAAACAAGTGGCAGCCACTGAAATTTATTTTAGTTTTATTATTAATTAATTTACGGAAACAACTCACTGGATTTTGACATTAATCATGTATTTTAAGAGAGAATAAAAGAGATATTACTGTCAAAATCCATATAAAAAAAATTCAAAAAATTTTTTGCTGAAATTTCCCCTCCCTTACTCTATCACCTTGTTAAATATGCCTTGGTACTTCCTATTCAAGTGATCCATAATTTTGTTTATTTTATTATTACAATACAATTACAAATTAGGGTGCGTACAGAGTGGCCGCTTGTTGGCGAGCCGAGCCGACTGACGCTTATTGCGAGAATCTGTTCATGCGAGAAACAAGTTTAAGTGTGCATAGTGGATGCGAGAATCAGCGCTGATATTTTATCTATTATATGTGTTTTATGTATGTTTGTATGCATTTACTTATTAACACATTTCTTCAATTATTCTTGAAATTTTTATTAAATTTTTAAAGTTTGTTTGTGTTTTTTTTTTAATTTTTTTTATAATTGTTATAATTTTATTTAATTTTTATTATTTATTTGAATTTTTATTTTTTTGTTTAGTTTTTAATTTTTTTTTGTTTAATTTTTAGTTTTTATTTTCTCTTTAATTTTTATTATTTTTTTAATTTTTATTATTTTTTTAATTTTTTATTTTATTTACTTTTTCTTAAATTTTTTTTTAATTTTTTAATGTTTTTAAAACAAGTTGAAATCATAACAACATAACATAAACAATGATTTGGGCGCTGAAATACGCTTTGGAACTGTTTTCTCGCATTCAATCAGCTTTGCGCTCTAACCAGCTCGGCACCCACTATCACCTGTTTGTGCTTATTTGAACTAATTTGTATAGTGCCAGTTTTCTTGCATTGGTTCTCGAAATAAGCGTCACTCGGCAAAAAGCGGCCATTCTGTACGCACCCTTATAGTCTAACCAATTTTATCAAGCAAAATAATGAACACTTTCACCCGCGAGTTGGTAAAAATAGAACACACAACGACCAGTCTCATAGTCTACATACCACCCTACCGAAGCATCCTTGATCCGTAAAAGACTATTAATTTATTACGATTGAATAAAAAATTTAAAATTTATTTTATTCAGCTCTAGACTGACCGACTAGCATACTATATACTAGACTACCGTCGCGGAGCACACGATCCATTGTCAAACGAAATTGCTTGATTCTACTTGATAGCTTATGCGAAACAAGCTGGCACACAAACCAACGAACTATTTATAAAATCTATTAAAACAAAATTTAGTTCGACTTTTTACCACACATACCACATAGCTATGAAATAGCATAATGTTGTAGTCCTCGAATATTTATTATGTTTATTAGGTAAATCGGACTGGATAAGTAAAATGCTTTTATATTCATTAATCAAAATATTCTCGAATCTATTACTAAGATTTGAATTTTAATAAAATACATTTAGTTACAAATAAATTACAGTTTTACAAAATTACAAAAAAATTAAATGGGGAACAAATAGCTTAAATGATCTTGCGTGATCGAAATAAATTTGTGTATTTAAGGACACAAAAAATACCAATTGAATAGATAAGTATTTAGACATTAAACATTAACTATATATATGTACATATAATTAAACTGTAACGTTTTGTATGTCCATCTGTCTGCCTGTGTTCACATCACGTAAAAACTTTTTGAATGAATTTTAATAAAATTTTATTTGTTTAAATATAGAATACTTTTTTTTTCGCAGTATTATCTAATTCCAAGAGAAAATAAAGAAAAAAAGTACGATATTTCACCAATGTGCAGGTACAGCAAGTTTTACAGCACCTTTTATTTTTGAAAGTGGGAAATTTTAAACAATATTTAGAGAACTCTACAATAATATTATATATTGTAAAATTTTATATAAATCCTTTGTTACTGAGTAATTACCCAGGGATGGGTAACTCTATATAAAGTAAATACTTCAACCATACCTGAAGCACTCTATTCGCATTTATAATCATTGAAATATCAACATTTATGATATTTCTCTCAAATGAGATTTCTAAAATTTTATATTTATTTTTCACACTCATAAACGAACAACACAAAATTTTCTCACATGAATGTTTTTTTAGCATTCATGTGTGATAAATTCGCTTCTTTTCATTAATAAATATTTTTTTATTATTTATGAGATTTTTTATTTGTGAGTGTTTACATATGAAATATTTCACTTCTCACACTTCGTTACTGCATACGCTGGCAGTTGGTCATTACAAAATCTGTGCATTTATATGCATATATGCACACATATATACAATCATGCGAATGCTTAATGTGAAAATTTTCTCACGATATTCTCACTTGTGAGAAATTATCCAAATTGTAAATTCTCCTATATGACCACTTGCGTGAAAAACAATAAATTTTTTTTAATTTATTCACTTTTGAATAAATCTTCTCACTCATATATGAACAAACACAAAATATATCTAGTCTCTCACACATGAATGTACAGAAGCAGAAAAAAACTAAAATGTACATACTCACTCATGAGCAAAAAGTAAGTGAACATTACGGTACATGATTGTAAGGACGAATGCTGTTAAGTTTTTGAATAACATGGTGAATTTGGTTATAGAAGTATGTATGTTAAAGTTAATGGTGAAATAATAGAATAAATTTACGCAAAAACAAATAAGTCTTAAGTACAAAAAAAAAATATCAACATTAAATTTAAAACATATATCTATCTGTACATATGTACAGTGGTGTTCCATAAAATAGAGCCACCTCTTAATACATATTTCGAAAAAGAAAAAAGTATACTAAATCTTCATAAAAAATTTTAAGTTTTTTATTTTTGTGTGTCCGAACAACTGACCTACTAAAATGCTATAGACCTGTTTTGATAAAAAAAACTTAAAATGAAATATATACGTAAAAACATTCGAAATTCAAGATTTTAGGTGTGAAAAATAATAGAGCCATCCACTTCAATTATCTAAAACACAAAATTCCAAGAGATGAATAAAATAATATACTTTAATTATCTTTATTACCTTAGTACTATGTAGAATATAATTTATTTTTGATAACGGCTAAGCACCGTTTTGGCGTAGGGTCAACAAGTTTTTGTCATGGCTCAATCGGAATATTACTCCATGCTCCTTTTACTAACGTCCACAAGTGATCTTTATTTGTTGCATGTTTTCCCTTAAAAATTAATTTAACTATTCGCCACAAGTTCTCAATGGGCTTAAAAGTGGCAACTGGGCAGGCCATCTTAAAACATCAACCCCATTTTTTTTTTGTCCACTTCGATGTGGTTTTCGGGTTATTGTCTTGCTGAAACATAAAACCAAGCGGCATTTCTTATTCTGCGTAATCCATTACATAACTGTTAAGCAGATTTGTGTAAAAAATTCTTTCGTCCACCCGTACGATAGGCCCAGTTCCAATATATGAAAAACACCCCCACACCATAATATTTCCGCCACCGTGTTTAATAGTCTTTATGGTATATTGAGGAAGAGATTTAGGAGGTTTAGTGTTTGGTGGCCTTCGTACACAGTGGCTGCTTGTCAGAGTTAAATAAATTTAGTTTTGATTCGTCAGACCACAAAGTTTCTTCAAGTGAATTAAGGACAGTAAAATGTAGAAAGTGAGACTGGGTCTATTTTATGGCACATCACGTATATCTATTTCCACGTGATCTTGTATAATTTAAAGAGAATACTCAAATGAGTCGGTTTAAAGAATCGCGTAAGAAGTGTGTCCAATATCACAGTATTTTATTCATCAAAGCCAGCTTAATGAAGATACTGAAATGCTAATAAATTTGACACTTCTTGATATGCATAGGTAGGCAGAAACACTTGTGGTAGTTACACAGGTAGGTAGTCACAATAGAATAAAAAATACCGAAATATGTTTTTAAAAATTTTAATATATTTTTAGTCATGTAACCATCTTAATGTGGACGTCGTGTGGTTTGAACTAGATGGTGCCACATGCCCTTCGGCCTGTAAAATAATTCAAATACTACATGAGACATTTTCATTCGTTCTACTCTATCTCTCGTTTCGATGAGCGAACCTGCAACCCTGTAATGTTATTTTCCGGCAAAGGTCTACGTCTCCAAGCCAAAAAAAAGATCTTCACATTTACAAAAAAATTTAGATTTTATGCTGGTATATTTTTGACGATCTTAAAAATTTTTAAGTTTTTTTCTTTTAAATTTGACAAATCTGTAATAATTGTATTTGGAAATTATAATGGTTGATTTTGAATAAAACACAAACTATTTAGGAAATTATTGCCATTTCTTTTTATTTTGATAATATTGGTTTAATTAAGTATGCAAAAAATATCCGCCAAATGGCCGCCGCAACCTCGACGGCACACCTCCATCCGATGCTCGAAATTTTCGATGACGCTGAGACATAATTGAGCTTCTGTGCCGTTAATAAGCCGAATTATCTCATCCTTTAGCTCATGAATTGTTGCTGGCTAATCGACGTACACCTTTTCTTTCAAATAACCCCAAAATAAGAAGTCCAACGGTGTCAAATCACAAGACATCGCCACCACGTGAGATAACACGGCCATTGAATTTGTCGCGCATAATAGCTATTGTTTCGTTAGCTTTGTGGCAAGTGGCACCGTCCTATTGAAACCACATATCGTCCACATCCATATCTTCCAATTCGGGCCATATCCATATCTTCCAGTTCGTTATCATCTCACGAAAGCGAACACCATTCACAGTAACTGCCTGGCTGGCCTTATTTTGGAAAAAATACGGCCCGATGATGCCGCCAGCCCATAAACCGCACCAAGCAGTCACTCTTTGTGGGTGCATTGGTTTTTCACTCTTGGATTATCATTCGCCCAAATGCGGTAATCCTGCTTATTGACGAATCTACTGAGGCGGAAATGTGCCTCATCACTGAATATGATGTTCTTCGAAAATTGATCATCCAACGTTGCCATTTATTGGAACCATTCTGACCATTGCTCGATTGTGTATCTTTCAATGGTTCAAATTGAGTTAGTCTAAAATTGAGAAATGTCAAATTAAGTGCCAAAAAAAAACTTGACGATTCAACAACGACCCTTAAAATGTAAACTTCTAATAAAAGCGCACTGTTAGAAGATTGCTTTAAGGATTCTTTATAATTCGTATAAAACAAGTTTCTTTTGTGGGTACACCCTTTACTTTTTCATTTTGTTTTGTTTTATTTTTATCTTCCTGTTAGTTCAAGCGAACAGCAGTGTGACAAATGAGCTAATACCGGAGAGATATGAATAGGGTATAAATATATATTTTTAAAACCAAACTCCACTGTGCCAAAATTTCTCCTTGATTGACTTTTTTACAAAACAAATAATTTTTTTTTTTATCAAATTAAGTCCATTAAAGCTGTAAATTTGTATTTTGATAGAATTTTTGGTTATGACATTCGCAAGAGGTTACACACAAAAATTCTGCTGACTAAAAACAAATCAAGACGTACGAATTTGATAGAAAATATAGACAAAAATTAAAACAAGTTACTTAAATGTTTATAAAGAAATAGCGAATATAAAAAATAAAAATTATAAACAAAATAATACTTTGCATATTTAACAAATTTTGAACACGAACCAGTTTAAACAAAAAAAAAAGCATACATGCGATTGCGAGCAAATTGAAGTTCTCTTTTCGAAAATCTCAAATGACGATTTTCATAGTTTGTTATTGAATTGGAATAAAAAAATTACAAATATAAGTATTATACTCAGTCAATTTTGGAATACGCTGGAGTAATGTTAAAGGTTTGATGAACGGTTGATTGTGAGTTAATGTGTGGCACAAACGAAAAAAAAGAAGTGATTTAAACTAAAAAATGTCTGCAATTGACGCAACAACAAATTCTATGGAATGCATAATGATAACGGATCATCAAACCATAACGCGAAGTCGTCTTGCGTTAAAAGCCAATGAAACATCACTGGCGGATTTAACAGCTGAAAATGAAAACATAACAACAAAATATTGTGTACTGTTAAAAAAAGTGTTTAACAGAAATGTGATAAAACGTCATTTACCGGTGCTACAATGGTTACCAAATTATAACAAAGCCGATTTTATAGGAGACTTGATATCGGGTATAACCGACGCACTGGCGGCTATACCCTTAGCCTTGGCATTCGCCACCATAGCCGGTTTGCCAACAGAGGTAGTTGCAACAAATATTACCGTACTATTTTGCTAATAAGTGGTAAATCATTTATAGTTTGCTCTTTACAGTTCTTTCATGGGCAATGCAATCTACACCATATTCGGATCCTGCAAAGATAACATTTTGGGTTCAACAGCTATAGCATCGCTCTTAACATTTCAAGTTGCCCACGGCCATTGGCAGAAATCAGTACTTTTCACCCTAATGTCGGGCATAGTTGAACTAGGGATGGGTTTAACCCGTTTAGGTTTTGTTATAGATTTTGTTTCGGGACCGGTGAGCTCCGGTTTCACCAGTGCTGTAGCTTTAATTATTTTTACCTCACAAATTAAAAATATTTTAGTGGTTAAAAGTTCCGGTAAATCTTTTCTGGAAAATTGGATCTCTATGATGAAGGATATACATAACTATCGCATTACGGATACAATTTTGGGTTTAGGTAGTATTGCAATATTGGTCATGCTCAGATATGTGGGCAATTTAAGATTTAATCTTAAAGAAGAACCTCAAGATAAAACACTCCATGTGATTTTAAATAAAATGTTGTGGTTTTTGGGAGTTTCACGCAATGCTCTTTTAGCGGTTGTAACAGCAGCTTTAGTAGCGTATTTTGAACAAAGAGGCTTTAGTTATTTTATACTAACAGGTTATATACCATCGGGTTTTCCGCCAGTAGAAGTGCCGGTATTTTCTATTGCAGGAAATGTAACCGCGGATGGTAAAGTTCTGCAAGCAGATGAAGATTTTTGGGATTTAGTGCAAGAATTTGGATCCGCTTTAATTGTAATACCGCTAATAGCACTTTTGGAGACTATTGCGGTTTGTAAAAATTTTGGTAAGTTTAAGTTTAAAAAAAAAACCACCTGAGGTGAAGGGTATGAAGTAAAAGTTTGAACTTTCAGATAGACTTTGAACTTTAAGATAGACTTGATCATTGGCGTAGAAAGGCCATTATGGGGGGTGTAATGCCCCTCCACACTTGCTGTTGTTCGAAGAAAATCATCTTCAGCGATGAGGCACTTTTTCACCTCAGTGGATTCGTCAGAATTGCCGCATTTGGGCGATTGATAATCCAAGAGTGATTGTCGAAAAACCAATGCACCCACAAAGAGTGACTGTTTGGTGCGGTTTATGGGCTGGCGGTATCATCGGACTATATTTTTTCCAAAATGACGCCGGTCCGGCAATTACTGTGAATGGTGTTCGCTATCGTGAGACGATATGTTAACGAAACAATGGCTCTTTTGCGCGATAAATTCAGTGGCCATGTTATCTCACATGGTGGTGATGTAAATTGGCCGCCAAGATCATGTGATTTCACACCGTTCGACTTCTTGCTTTGGGGTTATTTGAAAGAAAAGATGTACGTCGATAAGCCAGCAACATTGAGATAATTCGGCACATTAACGGCACAGAACCTCAATTATGCCTCAGCATCATCGAAAATTTGGAGCATCGGATGGAGGTGTGCCACAGAAATATGAAAAGAAATGACAATAATTTCCTAAATATTTTGTGTTTTATTCAAAATCAACATCGGCCCTTAAAATTGAACCACCCTTTATGTATATACTTATGTATATTTGTGTCTAATTTACTAACTTATTATTTATTTTTTTTCTTTTAGCCAGTGGCAAGCCTGTAGACACAAATCAGGAACTGATTGCCTTGGGCCTAGGGAATATTTGCAATTCGTTTTTTCATGGTTATCGCATTAATGGAGGTTTGGCTAGAGGTTCAGTTAATACAGCCAGTGGAGGCAGGACTCAATTTGTAAATGTCTACATCAGCGTCATAGTTATATTGGCCATGTTGTTTCTGGCAGAATATTTTTATTATATTCCAAAGGCAACTTTGGCAGCCATAATTATATCAGCTGTACTATTTCAACTGCAATATCAAGTCATAATACCCATGTGGCATAGCAAAAGTAAGAATGATTCTATTAAAAATATTTTCTAAACCGATAAAATTTAAAAATAAATTATTAACCTTTGAGGATCTGATGTCTATGTTGGATTGTTGGCTTTTATGGCCTGCTTAATGTTGCCATTAAGTGTAGGTATAGCAATGGCCATTGGTATAAATGTTTTGTATATTCTATATCACTCAGCTAGACCTAAAATAGCTGTGGACCTAATGACGGTAAACTAATTGAATCTATTACATTATTTGCAATAATATTATCTAAACTTACTTTTAGATGTCCAGTGGCATGCAGTTCTTACGACTTACACCAGACCGCTGCCTAATATTTCCCTCCATGGAGTTTGTACGAAATAAAGTTTTAAAATCCGGTCTAAAGTATTCGCTGCCTGTTGTCATTGATTGTACTTATATTTATGCCAGCGATTTTACTACCGCAAAAGTTATAGAATCAATTATTAACGATTTCAATTCTAGAAAACAATTACTAATATTTTTCAATTTACGTCCAAAGGTTGCCAAAGTATTTAGTGCATTACAATCGAAATTTATTCTGTGTTATTCTTTAGATTGTATAGAAAAATTATTAGATAATAATAACAGTCCAACGAAGGGGACTGCCAATGTTAATACAGATAATGTAGAATTAACAGAAAGATCTTTAAACTGAATCCTAAAACTATGCTATGAATAAATAATAAATAATTAAAGAAAATTGATTTTTATTTTACAATAAAAAAAGCTTTTTTGATAACACTGTGAATAATTTTGTATTGCAAAAAACAAATTAAATATGTACATACAAAAAATGAAGGTACAGTAAAACCTCATTAATTCGGACAGATATATTTTCTGGCTGAATCGTCCATGTTATAGCCAAAAAAATTGTTTTTTTTTTTACACGATTTTATTCCATTTAGCACAATTTAAAATTTTTTGACCTTAGATTTTATTTGTAAAATTTAAGTTTTGTGAAATATTTTCATATCATTTTTACTTGTTAGAGTAATTGAAATGTGTTGATATTTTATAAACTATCAATGCATCTCTCATTGTTCAGAAAACATACCGCTAAGAACACCAGAAGATGTGGACCAGAGTCTAATTTATTTTGATCAAAACCTTAAATCAGCTGCCCAACATGCGACAGAAACCAGACAACCAGCTAGATACAATCGAATTTATTTTGTAGATGTCGAGCGGCTCTTGGTTGAAAAAAGAAAAATTAGAAGAGAGTGGCAAGCACACAGATCTCCTCAAAGCAAATCTAGACTTAAAGCTGCTAGAATCTCGAAGAGTAGCATCTCTGAAAAATTACTTGGAAGACCTCCACGCAACTGCACAATCAGATTATTCATTATGGCGTGCATGTAGGAACCTTAAAAGACCGGTCGTACGTAAGCCTCTCTTGCGAACTTCTTGTGGAGACTGGGCAAGGAATGATACCGAAAAAGGCAATTTCTTTGTTGGACATTTGAAGACGGTTTTCACCCCAAATGTATGTACTGATACAGCTGAGTTGTCACCAGTAGAGACTAGTGCCGTAGTACCCCTAAGATTTGAATTTAGCGATATTGAAAGGGCAATAGCAGATTTAAACACCAAAAAAGCCCCTGGCGTTGATAAAACAAGTAACAAGATGTTAGTTGAGTTACCCCGTATAGGTCGCAGAATTATTCTGTTTGTTTTTAATGCCATCATACGTCTTGAGTACTTTCCCACAGAGTGGAAGGTCTCTTTGATAACTATGATTCCTAAACCAGGAAAAGACCACACAAAAGTAGAATCATACAGACCTATAAGCCTTTTATCAAACGTGTCAAAGTTATTTGAGAGAATATTAATAACCAAGCTGAATCCAATTCTTAGCGCTAAAGGATGCATTCCGAACCATCAATTCGGCTTCAGAAAACAACATAGTACGATCCAACAAACACACGAAGGCCTAATATTTAAGCTAAAGCTGAACTTGCCCGAAAACTTGTATAAACTATTAGAAGATTATTTAACGAATCGCAAGTTTTTACTAAAAGAAGGTGACCTTTTAAGCTCGCCACAGCTCATTGAAGCCGGAGTTCCCCAAAGTAGTATTTTGGAACCAATTTTATATTTACTGTACACATCGGATATGCCAATTAGCACCCTAGTCCACACATCAACTTTTGCAGATGACACAGCTTTTTTAAGTATTCATAAAAGTGCCCAAGAAGCATCACAAATTTTACAAGACCACATACTCAATGTGGAAAAATGGCTAGAAAAATGGAGAATAAAAGTGAATGAACAAAAATGCACTCACATAACTTTCACATTGCGCAGGGACTCATGCCCTCCTATTCGCATAAATAACCAAATGATACCACAGCTTTCAGACGTTAAATACCTGGGTATACATCTTGACCGTCGCCTCACTTGGAGAAGCCACATTGATTTCAAGTTAACACAAATGAAACTAAAAGCAGTACAACTAAATTGGCTTATTGGCAGAAACTCCATCCTGAGTTTAGATTGTAAACTTCTACTTTACAAGTCGATCCACAAACCAATTTGGTGTTATGGGATTCAGTTATGGGGCACTGCCTTAGCTAGCAATGTAGAAAAAATTCAAAGGCGCCAAAGTAAGATTTTACGTATTATTACATCTGCTCGCTGGTATATAAAAAATTCGAACATCCACAAAGACCTATACATGCCATCAGTTAAAGCAGAAATAGCGAAACATGCAGTCACATATCTAAAGAGCCTTGAATCTCATCCAAACCCTTTGGCGCGTAACATGCTGAATAAACCTGGTTACATTCTACTAAAAAGAAGAGATACTGCTTTTCTTGGCCGTACATTAGAGGGATGACCCGCAAATGATTGCAAAATCCGTGAAACAAACATTATTTTTGTCTAGCACTGGCTGGACTTCAAACGAATATTTTATTTTAGACTTAAGATACGAAAAATTATTGTTAGTTCAAAAATACTGAAGATACAAATTAAATAAATTATGAAAAAAGAAAATCTCTAAAAGAAGACGTTGAAAATTACATATAAAAAACTACAACGTAAATCCATTTCTTTAGAAAATAAAATTGAAATTTTAGATCGCATTCGAAGTGGAGAAGGCTCAACATTTCTTGGCAATATGTCCGGTTTAAACGAAGTCACAGTAAGAACTATAAAAAAATTAAAATTCAATGAGGCAATCGTTGATTTCTGTTAAGTCTGCATCATATACTAAAGATGCAAAAAAAGGTGCAAATAAAATTTATAAAAAATTCTAAAAATTATTGTAAAGCTCTGTAAAAGGTGTTAAAAATATTTTAATAACTTTGTATTTCCACAAAGTAAAAATACAAATCAAATACAAATTTTATTCAATTGGGGCCTTATGTTTAGGGTTTAGGATTTTCCGGACTTTTTCATTTCCCGGGAAACGGGAAAAATAATATTCGCATTCCCGGGGAAAATTCATAGTTTTATTAAAACATAAATAAATCAGTCAAGTGCGAGTTAATCTCACACACATAGGGTTCCGTACTATGTTTAGTACGCCTTTAAAAATTCAAGTTGTTAATTTTATCATGTCTTATGGGGCACCCTTTATTTTTAAAATCAAAGTCATATTCGCGAAAATTGTATCGCTATTGGAACACCCTTTAAATTTAAAGAATTGTTGTTATAACGGTCATGGTAATACACTTTCTGTAAAAAATATCAGGCCTACCTATTGTGGTTCAAAAAGTAAGGTAATATACGTGAAAAACATGTCACTGATGGATCACCCTTTAGTAATTAGTATGTGATACAGCGGCAGAAATACATCTACTGTAAACAATTCAAAGCTATTTAAGTAAAAATCATGTCTCTGTTGGAACACCCTTTAATTTTGATATTTGTTATAACGGCCATGGAAATTCTTTTTCTATGAATATATCAAGAGTTTACCTATTACGATTAAAAAAATAAGTCACTATACGTGAAAAACATGTCATTATCGGAACACCCTTTAATTTTTAGTAATTGTCATATCGGCCATGTGAAAATTTCAAGGGTCTACCTATTATTGTTCAAAACTTAGGCCTTATACATGCAAATCACACCACTATCGGATAACCCTTTAATTTTTAGGTTTATTTTTTTATACTTGTTTATAATCTTGAGTCTATGCATCCTACAGTTCAAGAAATAAACACATAATCGTGAATAACACCTCTCTATCGGAACACTCTATAAGTTTTGTTGCTATAGCGGCAACAGCTATACATCATCTGTGAAAATTTCAAGAGTCTACCTATTACGGTTCCAGAGATAAAAGGCGCTGACAGACGGACAGACATTGTAGCGAAAACAATAGGGTTTCGTTTTTACCCTTTGGGTACGGAACCCTAAAAGGAACGCAAATAACGAATAAATATTAGTATTAGAATTTTATAAAACTTAAAAGCAATTAAGATGACAAAAATAACAAGATGTAACAAATATTTATAAATACTGAAAAAGTATTTCAATAATTACACAGCACAACAAAATAAAAAAAATTTCATGTGCTCTTAAAACCACTATATAATTTTGATGTATCATGACTACCTTTGTACAAAAATGGTAAAATTTTTAAATTCTATGGATAGATTTTTTTTAAAAAATTTTTTTTTAAAATTGCAATTTTTTTGAGACGTTTCTTCAAATAATTAATGATAACTCAAAAACTACTAGTCCGATATTATTAAAATAAATTCAGAAAAATTAAGATTTGCATAGCCTTTAATTCGTCTATATATCGCGTTTCAATCGGATCAATAGTATCGGAGTTATAATAAAAAACTTAAGAAAAAAATATATTTTTTACGTAAAAATGGCAAAAATATATAATATATATAAATTACTAAACTATCCTAAGCGTTGAGTTTCCGAATTACAATTAATATTTGTACAGAAAAGGCGGTCCAAAATAATTTTTTTATGGATACCGATTTCAAAGTTATCTTACTCATTTGACAGTAAATACCAGCGTACCTCGGGAGCCAAAAAATGATTACTCTATTTCGGATAAGAACTCGTTTTGTTTAAAAGTATTTTTATTAAGCACACAATTATTTATCATATGATTTTTATACTAGAGTAATCTCTAACATTGAGTCACATGTTGCTTTTATTGCCAGGGTCCGCCAAAAGTAATAGGACGCAACACTTAAGAAGAAGATTTGATAAAAAGATTTGTGTTAAGAAGGACGAAATAATTCAGAACGGAACATCGCAAAGCAGTGAAAAAATTTGTTTTTGTAAAACTTTTGTGGTCATACATTTTGCACAAAATATCTGACCTTGAGTAAGAAAAATTATTGTGATGCACGCGAGATCAACCTGGCGCATATATGATGGGAGTGTAGAGAAAGGGTCCTGGTTTCTGGGCAAGAAGTTATATTCTATCATGTAGGAGATTTTAGGGCCACTTCGAGCTGTGAAAAAAACATTTAAATTTCTAAAATGCACAAAGACTTTATTTTTAGCACTAATAGCTTATAAGATACATAATTATATAAATTTTATTTTGCATCAAAATCTTTTAAAACAAAAAAGTTGTGGTGATATAAAAATTAAATTTCCTAAGATTTTGGATCACTCTATTCGCTGTGATACAGTTACAAAAATATGGAAACTGTTTGGTCACCATAAAAAAATTGTTTGGCTCCTTCTCCAAAAATTTAAAATTATTACTAAGTATTAGATATACATCTAAATCAAGATATAAAAAAGATATAAAAAACCTTTTTTAGCACGTGTTATCACTTCACTTTCATAATAAAATTCAACTAAAAATAACCATTTATTTTAAACCCTCCATAACCTTTTTCTTAACGGTCGATTGAAGCATTTTATTTATTTATTTAATTATTTATTTATTTATTTGCTATCATAAAGTTATAAAATAATTTTAAGATAACTAAGAGAAAGCTATGACTACTGGAGCATTTTGAAGCATTTTATAAAAAAATTAAAGACCAAAGTCCCACCAACTAAACAAAAACAAACGCGTATAAAAATTTCAATCCCATCAAAAGCTATGGATTTTTGACCGCCTTCTCGTGAAATGGTGCACTGTGCGCCGTCCCTTAAATAATATAATGGCCAAATTTAAAACTTAAGCTCAACTACACCATCAATGCAATCAATGCAATTGGGCCTGCTTCAAATTTATTTCCAAGTTTATGTCAAGGCCCCCAATAGCTATCATTTACTACTATTATATTAACGCACTAGCAGTGCCCGTTACGTCGTGGGCGTCCTGACAATATTTTGCTCAATTTTGCTTTGAAAGTATTCCACACCAATTGAGAGACTCTTACTTTTATAATGCTTCAGTTATGGTTTATGTATTTACTTTATATACAGATACCCACCCCTGGATAAAATTCAAAAATTTATAAAAAAAATTATAAAATTCTAAAAATTATTGTAAAGCTCTGTAAGAGGTGTTTAAAATATTTTAATAACAATGTAATCCGCAAAGTAAAAACACACAAATTAAATACAAATTTTATTCAACTGGCGCCATCTGTTGCGCAGTAGTTTTTTCAAGGATCCCACTTTCAAAAACAAAAAGGTGAGTTGAAAAAATAACCGTGTTGAAAATTCAACAGTGTTCAACCGAAAATATCAATACCTTTAAACCGGAAATTGCGTTTTTCACTGTTTTTTCTCCACTTTCTCTTGGAAATAAGATATTTTTGCGGAAAGTATCCTATATTGGGAGCAGGTTACTTAGGTACCTCCTCACAAATTTTGTTAAAATCCATCCAGTGGTTTTTACGTGATGCGTAGTTTTTACGTAATGAAAAGCATATACAGACGGAATTGAGTTACCACTTTATTATATGTATAGATATATGTAGATATAGATATTGAGAGTTACATATTTTATTTTCAAGTATGATTTCAAATTAAAACTAAATTTTTTTAAACTCAACTACAAATTACATTTTTTTGACTGTTTTATTAACAACTTAAAATCGAAAAAATTATGCATTTCTACAATCAAAAATAACAATTAGTAAATTAAATCTAATAATACAAATGGTGTATATAAAACTATACAGGAGTAAACTAAATTTGTATAACTAAAGCTTAGGTGAAAGAGGGCAAATATTTGATGAAATAATCGTAACAACGTAATAATTGTTCAATTCACAAGCTAGTAGGTTGCTAAGTCGTCGGATTCTACAATTGTTGTTGGTTCTTTCTATGTAAATCTTTCCTACAACAAGTACAATATTTTTCATATGTTTATCGAATGTCGTAGAATGTCCTCAGGAATGGAAAAGTCAATATCCCCTTGTACGTTTTTATTATGTTTAAATCATATTTGAATTTTTTATTGATATTGAATCATATGATTAAAATTGTTTAATTGTTTAGTAATTACGTATAAATTTCTTCTGAAGAAACTAAGTATGTACTCTTTTGATCAAGTAAAAATTGTATTTTCCATACCTGTTATGGAAAGATATTGCATGAATATAATTTTTTTTTAATTATTAATATAAGGAATAAGTGCTTAAGTCGACTTAAGCAAAAATTAAGTTACTGGCACCTTTGAAATCTCCGGACTTCAAAGTACACATGTGCAAAGTTTCAATTATTTTTTAGTACGATTTTTCAGGAAGTTATAGCGAAATGACTTTTTCAATGTCTAATCGAATTTGGAAAAAAGCTTTAAGAACTAAAAGCTATTCTTCTAAATCATAAAAACTTATTTCACAACTTATTAACTGCAACGCCTGAGTACTTTTGGTAGATATAAGATATTTTTCCAAATCATACGTTTGACTCCCATAGGTAAAGTTTAAAGATAAAATATTTTTTAAAAAAATTTATTTTAAAGTTTAAAATTGCTCTCCTACAAAACTTAAAAATCAGACTTAAGCACTTTTTCCTTATTGCCACAGAATTATAGAAAAGAATTTAGATCAAAAAATGTTTCCATCTTCTTTCATATCTTTCGTTAGATGAAATGCAAAGCTACGTTACTCATAGAAATTTCTAAATTTACTTTTAAGTTAATATAATGCATATAAGACTCATCAACATCCTCATTGGTTTTTAAACAACTTTCATAAAAATTAATAGAATGTTACTTCAAGTATAAAATAAAATTAAAATATTTTTTCATTCTCCTGTAAAAAAAAATAAATTTTTTAGTTAGGTGGTTTTGCATTTCACCTAATAATAGACATATGAACATTAAATGTTTGACGTTTCTTTAGCTAGCTTGTATTGCATACAACTTACAATCAACAATAGGTTGTAAATTGACTAAATTTGTACTATTATGCATTTAGTAAGACCAAGTTCTAAGGTAAAATATTTATTTTATTTTATATTAATTTATAAGTTTAATGTTTGTAAGTTTTAAAAACATTTGCCTAAACTATAGTATGCGCTTATTTCGTCAAATATTAGCCTCGTCTCTTTTAAAAATGTAAGTACATTAACATTACACATAATACGAACATCTAAAACTACAATCTTGTAAAAATACACAAAATATATACAAATCAACTAGAAATAATACTTTAAAAATACTACAAAACTTATAAAATAATTAATCAGATTCTAATTTACTAAATACTACAATACTATTTTAAGTAGGAATTGTGAAACGCTTTTATATACACGTAGCACTTGAATTTACAAAGAACTTCACAATTATAGCTGGACTTTGATTTACCTGTATTTTTTTATAATTTTGAAGTCTCATCTTCTTTGCCCGATAATCTCATTTCTAAGATAGCCATGTCATAAATTACTACTAAATTGCTATTAATGCCCTCAAAGACTTCAGCAACTCTGGGTTGTAAGTTGTAAAAGTAAAGTTTCTGTTGGCGTGTTTCAAAATCATCGATCATGGTGGATACGACCTTGGCGGCAGTGTAATCAGCACCATAAATATGAGTACAATCGATTACAACAGGTAAAGTGGATTTACGCCCTTGCTTCGTAATAACGTTGCGCACAAATTCCACAGACGGGAATATGAGACAACGATCAGGAGTTAACATTAGATATTTATGGCCGTTGGAAGTCTGTGAAGAGTAAAAAAGAAGATAAATATAAAATGTTTCGTATTACTAATTAATGTTTTACTTACACACAAGGTTTCTACACGCAGCTTAGGACGAGCAGCATGATATAATATGAAGACAATATTAATGCCGATTCCCACCAAAATACCCAACTGTAAGGGCAGTACCAAACAAGCAATAAAAGTCGCCAAGCCGGGTATTAAATCGGATTCTATAAAGAAAATATACAAAACATTTAAAAACATTAAGCAAACAATATCTTTATTATAATAATTGTACACCATTGTTTACACACAGTTATGAACAACTAAAAATTAAAACTTAAAAGTTCACTTACTTTTACTTCTCCACATGGGTTTAACGACACGATATTGAATCATGAATATAACAGCAGCCATAATAATAGCAGCCAAAGCTGCTTTAGGAATATAATAAAAGGCTGGTGTGGCATACAATAGAGCAATGATAACAATGATGCCGGTGTAAACATTGGAAAGCTGAGTACGTACACCGCTTGAATTTAAAACAGCACCGCGTGCAATGCCACCATTGCCACGGAAACCTTGAGCAAATGAATTGGCTACGTTACAAACACCCACAGCAATTAATTCTTGAGTGGCATCACAAGGTTTGCCATTAGCTTGAAATTACAAAACAAAGTCAATGAAATTATGTGTAAAAAAGATAAATAAAAATAAAATTCTGCAAATAATTACCAAAAGCTTGCACCACAGCCATATTCTCCAGTAAAGCAATTAAAGGCACCACAATTAAACCAGAGCCCAAACTACTAACCATTTGGGCAAAACTTTCATGCACTTCTATAATTTCACCCGTTGTTGAATTCACTACAGTGGTCATGGTAAAAGGTGGCAGCCTAAATTCAGGCATACCAGAAGGCACATAACCCACCATGCGAAATATATTATTATCCGAACTGATCAAGTAATAGCCAATGGCTGAGGTAACAATAACCAAAACTGCATTACGTGAGGTGCCAATAACCCAAAAGAGCCCCGACCAAAATTTCTGACAGCAGGTTTTGTGCCCATCCTTAGGACCAAAACTCATACTAGCCATGGCTCTCATACTAAGTAATACCACAATACAAGCTACACCCAAACCGGCATCATTCCAGCTTATATTGTGTAGGTCATTAATAATTGAAATCCACATGTCCACAAATGTTTCTCCTTTGGCATTTACAGCTAACAGATCCTTAAATTGTGAGGTAAAAATAATCAGGGAGCCGGCACTTGTGAATCCAGCACTAACAGGGCCCGAGACAAAATCTATAAGGAAGCCCAGCCGAAAAATTCCCATACAAATTTCTATGAGGCCCGTTAGAAAGGTGAGTAACACAGCTTTTTGCCACACGCCATGAGCAGTTTGGAAGATGAGTAAAGCGGATATTGCAGTAGGTCCCACGGGAACATCTTTGCTGTTAGTTAAACGAAAGAACATGTTAATTAAAAACAAACTAATTTAATGGTAAGAGAGTCATGATGATTTACCTTGATCCAAGGAATATATAAATAAAACAGCCCAAAAAGCAACCATATAGACCATACTGTAAAAAAAAAAAAAATTTAGTAGCAAATAGGAAGTATATTCTTTTCTAATTAATTAAATATTAAATTAATCGGTTTTTTAAAAACATCATTAAACAATGGGATCTAATTTATTAAAAATATTGATATTTAATTCTGACGAATTTTTGAGAATTTTAACAAGTTTTGAAAATTTTGCACTAATTTTGGCTGCAACTGTTAATGTGAATTTATATTTATCAATAACATGTTTTTAGGTGTTATTAATAATTATATTATATAAATCGACCAAATTCGAAACGGACTTGGACACAAATGATTCATACAATACTTAATTTTGAATAAAAAGTGAACTACAGTCGAGTTTAAATCACGGTGAATCCATTAAACTTGTTTGTGACATGGGGGTAGTGCACTAAATATTGCTTGAAATCACCATTGCTCTACCACTAAATAATATTGCAAAAAATGTATTGCACCATTTTTTTGCAGCTTAGTGATAAACTTCAAACCTTCATTAACACTCTAAAGAATTTAGTGATAGTGGAATTTTTTGCACTTTCATTAAACGTATATTTAATGCAAAAATTCTTCACTCACTCAATTAGTGAAAAATTTGTCCAAGCAATCAATAAAAAGCAGAATTTAACACAGTCTTACTAAACTTTCAAAAATTTAGTGCAAAATTTCTACGTTTCACTCAAAAAATGTAACAATATATTGCAGATTGTTTTTTTCAAAATCAAATAAGTAAATTTTAATACAAATATTTTTTAACTTATTATAACTAATATTGATTAAGGTTGCAATGTTTGAAATCATCAGTAGAAACCAAAAAATTAATGCAATAAATTTGCAATATCAGATTGCAAAATTAGTGCACTACCCCTAACTATGCTTTGTGACGAACATTGAAAGCAGCCAATCAATCGTGTTATGATTGAACCTTTTCTTAACCATCATCGAAACCAAAGAAAGGTTTGATAAATACATTGGATACTCTGCACGATCAATTTTAATGGTGCTAGCACAAATATGGCCAAGCGTTCAGGTCACCTTAAAGTCCTGTCAGAAATAATACATAGATAAAATCAATACAATGATATTGGACTATCGGAAAATGAAAAGGCTTGAGGCGGCTGATATAAAATAACTAAAATTCCATGAATTGGGCTACGAACTGCTGCCCTCCAGCGCAAAAATATTTCATTTCCAAGAGAAAGTGGAGAAAAAGCAGTGAAAAAAACGGTGAAATTTTCGGTTTAAATCTGGAATATTTTAAACACTATTGCACAACATTAGGCGCCAATTTGTAGAATTACAACGTTATTAAAATATTTTTAACACTTTTTACAGAGCTTTAGAATAATTTTTAAAATTTTTTATAAATTTTACAATTTTATCCAGGGATGGGTACCTTTATGTAAAGTAAATGCATAAACCATAACTAAAGCACTATAAAAGTAAGAGTCTTTCAATTGGTGTGGAATACTTTTAAAGCAAATATTGTCAGGAAGCCCACGAGGTAATTTGCCAATCTAGCCGGACATTAGGCCAAAAATTAATTTTGAGAAATGTAAAAATTTAAGTACGCAGCTAGACAGACAACAAAATTCTGCATCGTATAGTGAATTTTCAAGGCTTTTGCTTGAGATTTGTCGTTTTGGGACACTGTTAAAATCAGGAAAGTTGGGTAAATCGCATACGTTTTTATTGACTTTAAATGATTTTCTGTGAAGGGTTTACTTATGTTAATTTTTAGAAATTTTTTTTTTAATATTTAATGATACAAAATTTCGTTCAAAATTAAAAAAACGATTTTTTTTGTAAAATTTTTTGTAAAAAAAAAAGTGAAAAGCTTTTTAAGAGTGATCTCTATCGCGATCCTAAAAATATTATATATCACTACAAAATTTACGATCTCTTCTTTTATGCAGTAAAAAAAAAACGATGCGCATATTTGCGCCATTTTTTTGCGATTTTTTGAAAATTTTACCTTTTTATATGCGAGTAAGAAACCCTTGTATATTCATAAAATATTTTGGTTTTTAATAACTGAAGGTAGCTGTTTTTTATTTAAATCATTACATCTAACACTGTTATTATCTGTACAAAAAACAATTTAAATATAAAAAGAGATATAGACGTAGATGCCCTTTCTTTCGGACTATCTACTTTACACGGCAGAATTCGCCTATTTGAGAGCATATTACACCTGTCATATAAACAAACAGTTTATCTGATGCGGACAAAGCCATTGTTAATGCGATGAAAAAAAATTACAAGAAAAATATAGAATTGAATTAGGGCTAATAGTGGGTATACCGAAAGCTGGATTTGGAAACACCAACGATGGTAACACTAGCAGAAGATTGAGTTTGATTTCATATACCGAATCAAGGTTAATATTGAAGTAATATAAAGTGGTCACAAAATCCAAATGCACGAATTTGTCGATTATTGCTTAGATACTGCAAAACTTTACTTTTCTCTATATGAGTGGCATCCTATGACACCTACAATGAACCAGATTTTAATACATGGTGCAACTGTTATGAATGACGCATTGTGGCCTATTGGGCTGTTATCAGAAGAAGCGTCTGAGGCACGAAACAAACATTTCCGGCTTTGTAGGCAGAATTTTGCTAGAGAGTTTTCAAGGGTTCAGTGTAACATAGATATTATTCATAGGTTTTTACTAAGTTCTCACCCACTCTTTACTAGACCCACTACAAAAAACGGTCATTACCTTTTACGAAAGAAGCAATTTCTTTCATGCTTCCATCTGTACTTAACGCTGAAAAGGATTCAGATTCGGAAGAGGTCTTTGAAGAATTAGACGAAGAAGAACCATGGCACTCATCATCATCTAAGTGCAAGGAAGAAGTTGTTTTAAATAAATTAATTGTTATAATTTTAAATAAAATTTATCGTTACAATTAAGGCGAATTCATACCAGGTGTGAGCAGTAGAGCAACAACTACAACAAAGCAACAACTTTGACATTAGATGAGCAGATATGAAAAAATGTATTTTTGACAAGACATTAGCAAAAAAACGAGAGCAAAAAACAATCAGCTGGGCTATCGACTCCACCTGGTATGAATTCGCCTTGGTTACAATCATAAATAATTTATTACTATGAATAAATTAATTATTTTCCGATAAATAAAATACTATTAAGTAACAAATTACAAAAATATTTTTTTAATAATATTCTTGGGAGGCGGGGATTGGTTAGGCATTGGAAAGCTTAAAAATGAATATTTTTAGGAAATGGGCATAAAAAAATAAAAAAAAAATTTTTTTCACAGGGACCTTTTGGGGGTGGGATTGGCGGAATACCTCCCCCTGCCCATAAAAATAAATGTTTATGGTTTTAAGAAGTATGTAATCTATTTCTTTTAATAATTGCATTATTTTTTCAAATAATTTTTTATTTCACCGCCCACAACTTTAAGTTTGACCTTAAAAGTTGTAATTGCTAAACAAAATGAAAAACTTGCATTTTTCAGAGGTACTATTAGTTCTTCCAAGGGAAACTTTTTTCTCCTTGATCCGATTTTTCCTATTTTATAGCCTTGACAGCCTATGACCATAACAGATTTTTCTGTAACGTTTCATTAACCTAGGGGCACTCAGTACATTTTTAGACCCAATATAAGCTAAAAAAAAGTAATGTCCGGCTAGATTGGCAAAATACCCCTATGTGCAACGTGGCGGGTACGGCTAGTTAGTTAATAAACTATAAAAAGAAGCTAGATATATACGTCTTCATGATTGATTTCTTTTACGTTGTGGAAAACATGGTTGAAAAAATTTTTAGACAGGTTAAATAAAACCTAAATTCGTAATTCTGGTAGACAAAAACAGGTAAAGGATTATTTAAAAAATTATTCTTCCGAATGTTGTATTGTAGACATTTCGGGCCTTGAGCTAAGCGTTGGCTTGAGCCTAGCTCGCATTAGTTTTGAGATAAATGTCATAGCCAAATTATTGCTTATTGCTTTTACCAAAGCGCTGGTATTTTTTTTTTTTTTTGGTATATAACTTAAGAGTTTACTTGTGGCGCTAGCCAACGCTCTATTTTAGGTAGGTCGGTTACTGATTTAATAAAGATTGTTAAAGGTTACCACGTAATATTAAAATTGTTTCTTCGCATAAGAAGTCAGCCAAGTGACAGTCAAACTCACAACACGTAGCCTTTAATAATACCTTAATAAGGGCGGCAAATTTTCTCTAACTGTATTATTTATATATTTTTTTTTGTAAAGGGCATATTTATACACACTCTGTGTAAATTTCCAAGGTTTGCATATTAAGGTTCAAAAACAAGGCAATAAAAGCTTTTATTGGGACACTATTCAATTGTTATCTTTATTATTTGTTGTAATTGTAATACAACTTCTGCGAATTTCAAGTGTCTAGCTATTAAAATTCAAGACATGGAGACCTGTGATAGAAGGACAGGCAATGTAGCGATATGAATAAAGTAACTTTTATACCACTTGGGTAAAAAAACCCTAGCAAGCTAAATATAAAACTCATATTTTTAACGATTTCTTACCGAATTTGTGAAATTCCTTTAAAAATTGCCACGATTTTATTTTGTAATTTTTGAGGTTTTTTTTTAGAAAAAAAATCTCACACTCCTCCTGCATATGACTTAAAATTTAAAAAAAATTTTTAAGATTGCAAAACTGATGAGAAAAAGCCAAACAATTTTTAAACCACGTGATTCTGCAATTGAACACTTTAATATTTGAAACTGTCTAATTAATTTTAATGAAATTTATACCCTTTGTCTTTGTGGGCTTACTATACTTTTACAAAAATACAAAATAAAAATCAAAAAACCCACTTAAACCCTTTTTACACTATCTGAGTTCTCATCAGAGTTGATATACTGAAAAGACCCTGGGGAATATACATACATACATACATACATACATACATACATACATACATACATACATACATACATACATACATACATACATACATACATACTTACATACATACATACATACATACATACATACATACATACATACATACATACATACATACATACATACATACATACATACATACATACATACATACATCTTAATTATTTTATTTACAAAGTAACTTCAGTCCCCTTTTGAAAGTAAATCTAGTAAAGTAAATCTAGTACTCAGATCGTGTAACGATAGCTTTAACAAAATCACTAAAGGTACAAAAAAAAAACTGATTTAGGACCATTATTATAACTTGCCAATAGTTAAAGTTGGGATTTTATCGGAGGGATAAGTACTTTAATGTTATTATAAGTAAGCTAAATTTAACCTTTAATTATTACGTATTTTTAAGGCAAGTTATAGTATCGAGCCTTAAACTCCTTATTATAACCTTATCCTAACTTTAGCTATTGGCAACTTATAATAATGGGCCTTAATACACAAATCAGAACAAATTTTATTATAAGACTAGCTGTGCCCACACACGTTGTGTGCGTCCTCACAATATTTTGTTCGATTTTGCATTAAATGTAATCCAAACCAAATTTTAAGACTCTTAGTTACTTTATATAAAGGTACCCATCCCTGTATAAAATTCTAAAAATTATTGTAAATCTCTGTGAAAGATGTTTAAAATATTTTAATAACAATGTAATTCCACAAAGTAAAAATACAAATCAAATACAAATCAAATACAAATTTTATTCAATTGGCTATTTGCCAGTAAGTAATTCATATAAAATATCCCGCTTTCAATCCGTTTAGTGATTATTTTAAAATAGCGCCATCTGTTGCGCAACCGTGTTTAAAATATCCCGCTTTCAAGAAAAAAATTCTTACTTTTACAAAATGCAGTACTTTTAAATCGGTAAAAAAAAATCGAAGTATTTTCACTGCTTTTTCTCCACTTTCTCTTGAAAATAAGATATTTTTGGGGAAAAAAATATATATATTAGTAAATATATATATTAGAATAATTAGAATCAGGATACTAATTTACCTCCTCACAAATTTTTTTTAAAATCCGTTCAGTAGTTTTTACGTGATGGGAACACAAAAAAAGAAAGACAGACAATCAGACAGACCGATAGACAGACAGAGAAGAAATGAGTTACTATTTTATTATATGTATAGATAACAACCCAAAAACGATAAAAACATAACGAGTACGTCTAACAATTGAATAGTGTTGGAGAAAATATAAAGTGTTGAATTGACAGCTATAATTTACATTACAAATATTTAACATTTATGAAAAAAATAATAGAAATACAACACAACATACGATACAACTTACATCACACGTTTTATGGCAAAGATGAATACCTATATTTTTTACCGATCTGTTCTACTTTTTAAGCAATTGTTTTTTGTTTTTGTTTTTGTTTTTGCTATTTTTATATTTTTTTAGCACTAAAAAAAGCTTTTGTCTTTATGGACATTATTATTAAACCTTCCCATAATGAAAGTGATGGTGTAGACCATTGCAGGAAGTCTATTTCACATAACGAATGGTAAGCGAAAGAATGAATAATTTTCCGTGTTTCATTATGAGATCCCTGGCCACTCGACTAAAGAGCACACGCTGAAGTAGTCGAACATTTTGTTGCATAGTGGGGGATATGACAAATAAATGAAAGCAAACCTGTAGTTTTTAAACGGATGGTCTGATTATTTATGTATTACCTTTGGCTCGAATAAAATTTTAAGCATTCTTTCTTTAAATTACTAGAAAAAATCGGGGAATTTGGTTGCCGCTTACTTTTGACCAAAATTAGCCCCACTAAAACTGGGCTGGGTAAAATAATAATATTTTTATTTTAACTGTAGAGATATTAGATTTCAACAAGGAAAATCGCCATAACTAAAATTAAAAAATATCTGCTCAAAAATGAGAAATTCTTATCTGTTTAAGGTTTATTATATTGAGACTTACTGGATTTAGATTCAAAACTTGAGGTCGACCATCACCGCTGTTCTCTAAATCGAGTCGTCTATTACACCGATTGATAAGCGAAAAAAAATTAAAAATTATTGACTTGTTTGAGTGAAATTTGTTAAAAAGGATTTTAAAAATAAAATATTTTAAAATCAACTGTTGATAGTAAAGAATAGGGAATAAATAAATATTTATCTCGACAAATAAAAGTTCTAATTAATTTACATCCTACAATCGCGAAAGTGAAACGAATAAAATCACGTAATTTCGATTTTTAGATTTAAAAAAAAATGTGTTTCAGTTTTGAAATCAAAAAAGCTACTCGGATTCGGTGTATACCTCTACTATAGTCATGAGGGGTTTCAATGAAATCAGGATAGAAGTTCAGAAACTACAGATTTATTTCAATGTTTTTGTATTTCCAATCTCGTATGAATTTTATATGTTTTTTCACAATAATCAACTTACCTGTAAATCTAGTCCAGCTATTCCGGCATAAGCCAAACCTTGCGGTATAACAGTTAAACCCACTGTAACACCAGCCATTAAATCACCTACAAAGTCTTGCCGATTATATTTCGGTAACCAGGTCAGGATGGGCAAACGTTTATACAGCGTCTTTTTGCGAAAAATGTTAGCCGAGGATTGTTTCAACCAATCCTTGGCACAGCTGTAACAGCCAGGTTTATCGTTGCTATCGCCATCTTGGATAATACAATCGCTGGATGTGTTAAAAATTGCATTTGGTGGTATGTCCAAGGACACTTCGGAATCCGAACTATTGCGTTGTGCAGGTTGATCGGTACACATTTTAAATATATTTTTATTTTTTTTACACACTGCAAATATTTTATAAAATTTTATTTTATTAATTTATCTGACTGTTGACTGTTCGAATTTTTTTCTTATATTTTTAAAGCAGTTAAACATTTAGTTGTTTTAATTTTTAATATCGCTTCTATTGTTAAATAACTTTTTTTATTTTTGTAATTATTAATTATTTTCCATTAAATATCCGCGTTTTTCATTTGTAAACTTGTCATTTAAGAGTCAATAACGCGAATGCTACTTGCAATTTACAAATCACTTACGAACTGTGCTCGTCGTTGTCTAATTCCCCACTTGAAATTGATCTGTGAGTGAAGACAATCGTGAATTAAACACAAATGAAATAAATTTAATTGCCGGCATCATTTTTATAAAATATTTCTCTTATAAAATCTTGTTTATTTATAATTGTTTATGTTTAAAATATTTTCTGTTGCGTTTTTATTTTGCAAAGAGTTCAACGATACGAAAAGAAAACATAAACGTAACTGCAGACTACAGGCGTTAAGTAAATTATGAAAAATAAGGAAAGAGTAATGTGAAACTCTCTTTAAATTTCAAATTAATTGCAGTATCTGATTGTCTAATTGAATGCATTATAGAATTTTAATAAGAGAAAAGTTAAGTCAAGTTTAATGTTGCTTTCTTTTGGCAATGATAAAGCTAAATTTTTGCAGTGGTGGTCAAAATATGCCCCACTAAAACCACATCTTCACCTAACGCTTTCTTTTTTATATATTTTGTTGGTTAAATGTTAGGATACAGTTACAAATTATATTTGAATTTAATTTATGAAACATAGTATCGAAGACCTACTTTCGTTGCAGTAAAACACTTAGGGACTTTGGAGGTAATCGAACCTACAACCTCCAGATTGATGGGCTAGCACACTACCTAGTAGCCCACTGGGGCGCTGAAAAAACTTGTGAACTTAAATTTTCTTTACTATTTCGCTTTACGGCATATATTTCTTTCAAATTTTACGACACAGTGGGGGCAAGGCGAATTCATGTTACTAGGTGGCAGCACTGCGAAGTTAATTATGTTTGCTTAACTTTGCTATAAGCCTCCCAAGTGTTAAAAATTCATTTCTTTTTTTTAATTGGGAAAAAGAAAAAAATTTAATTATTGCGAAATATATTTCAAGATTAAAAAAAAACAAATATAAAATATTGCCATGAAAAGGTAAGAAAGAAGTGCTTTTTGTTGTTGAATGTGAAATTAATTTTAATTAGTGCCTTTGGCGTTTCCTTTACATTCAACCAACAACAAAATACATGTTGTTGCTGTTGTATTTGTTATCGCGGCGATGCCATCTTGTGCTGAGTACCCATGAAGATTTAATAAAAATCTTTATCACGAATAAATCCTGTGAAAATTGCAAATATAAACTAATAATATAACTTTTCCATATCTAGCGATTATTATAATATTATGTTTTATCATATAACTAAAATCCAGCGATTTGTGCTTTTCTTAAGAAGCTCTCGGAATTTCAGTGCTCGGAATTTCGGCATTTATAGCTTAAGTCTATATCACCTCCTATTCCACTCTGCTTTCTTAATCCAACAAAATTAGATTTGCGACATAAAATAAAGTTGCTTAATGTAAAATAAGATAGAAATTCATTTATAACAACTCAATTCTAAAAATTTTGCGCTCTTCCTCAATGCAACTGGATTCAGCAAAAGTACCTACAAACATAATGATCATAAGATGCTGTTTGGTGATTTTTATTCTTGTGACACATTCGTTAACACCTTTTTAATACGCTTTTCAATGCTGATAGGTCTGATTTGTGAATAAAAGTTTAAAACCAGTTGAAATTAGTTGGTTTTTACAGTAAAAAGATGATTGTTTTTGTTTTTGTTTTCAAAACGGGGATTTTCTTTAATTTCAATAAAATTCAATAGCATATTTGATTTTTTTGTTTACTCGTAATTATAAGTATTTATCACGTGTAGTAGTCCATGTAAAATGTATAAAAAGTAAAGCATTAATTTGCCCATTAATGGATTAATCGTTTTTTATATATTTTATTAATTTTTGTTTTTGTAGTTTTTGCAGTGTTTAAAAGTTTATTATAATTTTAGCAAAGGCCCCGGAACATTGTGTTTTCGATTGATTGCTAAGATAGAAATCAAAAAACACAACAGGCAATAAACCTGAAATAGTCGACTCTTTTTGAAAGTAGAAGCAAAATTAACACACTGCAGTTGTGATAAATTAAAATTCAATAAAAGCAGTAGCAATTATTTGCATACTCTACAACATTTTGATTATAATAAAGATTTCTTGTAAACCGGCTAATAAAAATACGAATATGTAAAGTCATTACGAAAGAGATATTAACTAGTAACCGTAAGAGCTCTTAGCCGAATGAACGGTTGCCAGTAGCCTACACAACTACAGGATTATTGTTGTATGAAAAAGCGCAAGCGCAATATGAGAAAAGGAAGAAGCAATACATTTCATAGTAATAACTGCTATTGAAAACGGTTCTAAGGAGAAATTTATGTCATGTATCCTGGCGTACAAAACAGTTCATATGCAATATCGACGGATCTTACTGTGGTAATGATTGGCAGTAGATCGAGATCATTTCATATCTTCCCTGTGAAACGTCAGGTCTAAATCCATTACAGGAGGTGAAAAACCTGGCCAGTTTCTGCCAGAAGAGAGGTATGGCGTTAGTCATGGGCTGTGATTCCAACTCGCATAATACAGTGTGGGGCAGCATAGCTGATAACCACAGAGGACAATAATTAAAGGAATTTGTAGAAAGATGCGATTTGCTGGTACTAAACAGCCTTTGTTGATTTACGAAGGGCAGAGGTGATCGATATCACCCTGTGCTCTGTATCAATATGCTAGATAGGGATAAGAATTGGGAGGTCGAAGACAGGTTAACTATGTCTGGCGACAGAACTATCCAGTATTATTCTAAATACAAGGGTAATGCTCCATACCGAGCAGCTCGTTACACGGGCGAAATCGAGCAAACTGTGAAGCTTTTGAACTCCACTGTTAAGTTAGTTGTCCCTTGACAACAGACGTGAAAATGGACACAAGAAAGCGATTTAATCGTTACATGAGGGAGAGAGATTCAAACTCATGGGACGCTTACAAAGAAAGGAAAAAGGAGTACGTGGAGGGAATTCTGCTCTAATATGAGGGGTACATCTGAAGTATGCAGAATATAGAATATAGTATCTAAAGACCTTGTCTCTAAGGTGGAGTTTTGTCACCACTTTTGACGAACATCGCCGTTGATGGTCTTCTTTGAAAACTGGAATCATAAAGCGTCCATACGGTTGCATATGCCGACGATTTGGTACTTATGGTTGGTGGAAAGTTAATCGGGACTATTCAAGGATGCATGAGACCCGCTCCAAGATATGGTGCAATGAACAGGGGCAAGCCATAAATGCTAGAAAATTCTACGCTATGCTGTTCACTCGAAGGAGGAAGGTTATAGAGGTTTTCATATCGGAAACCAGTGGGTTAAGGAAAGTGAATTATACAGTAATTATATTAAATAAGGAACTTACATAAAATGAAAAAATTTAAAATGAAAATAAGGAATGCAAAACGGATCGAAATAAACGACAGCCGCAAATGGGAAATCTCTGGATTCACACAATAATGCTACGACCCATAAAAACTTATGCATCTGTGAATTGTTAACCAAAAGCCTCTCAAAGTAAAATTTAAGTGTAACTTGGATAATGTTCAAAGGAGTATATGTGGTACAATACGCACGGCTCCAACACAGGCAATTGAGGCAGTGTTGGTATTGCTACCGTTGGACTAATTCATTAAGTCGACGTCCGCAATGTCAGCTTTGCGTATGAAGAGCAATACCATTTGGCATAGCTTTAGGCCGAACATCGGGCATAAGAACATTCTGGATCAAGTTAGTAAAGAGGTTAGGGAAGCTCAAATCCCGAACGCAAGAGTAGAAGAAAAATAGTCTAAATCGGACACTCATTGCGTAAGGCGTTATACACAATTAGTATATGGGGAATGACATTAGCATTTTTACTAATGGTTCTTTAATGGACGGTAGAGCAGGAGTAGGTGTTTACTCAGCTGAGCTGAACCTATCCTGTTGTCTGCGTTTGGGGCAGTACTTCTCTTAACAGAATTACAGGATCACCTGCTGGAAAGTCGGGTGTATGACAGAAAATTTCTCTCTGCACTTGATAACCAGACGATTATTAAACGGATGAGGCAGGTGAACGTGTACTCAAAGATTGTGCTGGAATGTGTTTTAAAAATTATCATATGTGCCTTAGTTAATGACATAACATTGATGTGGGTTAATCCGCACATACATAGGTACAGCTGGGTAAGATCAACTAGCAAAAAGAGGATCTGCTGTGAATTTCTGTGCATCAGAACAAGGAGTAGCACTGGGAAATGCTAGCAATTACTAGAGACTCTGTCGGCAGACTGAAATCACTAAAGTTAAGAGTAAAGGTGGCTCATTTGAAGTAAGGTTGCCATACATTACAAATCGGTTGCTTATAATCAAAGGGACCCATTAATGATAATGTAATCAAATTCAATTCCACAATAACAGTATTTTTCGAGTTAAAGACAGTGATGTAAACGAAATTTTCCTGGCGATTAAAGAAATATTTTAAATTTTGTATGTATATATGTATATATTTCTCTTTACTACTTGCCTGTTTGAATGTTTAAAATTAGTAGATTTTGTTTAAGCGTCTATTAGAACCGGTTTGTGTTATTTATAGCTCTGGTTCGTGTTGCCTATAGCTCCGGTGTGGCTAATAGTAATTGTTTTTTTTTAACAACACTATCTGCGAAGCATCATAGAGAGCTTCAAAATATTTCTTTGTCTATCGTCTAAATTTTTGTTTAAGAGAAAGAGAAAAGTTAAAAAAGGATGCACTTGCTGTAAAAAAAATTTTCCTGGTCGCAATATTAATGATGCAGGTTATTAGCGATAACCTGGTGTTTCAAAGTTGACACCAGAGTATAGTCTAGTACAAAAAAAAACACAAATTGATTTGTGAAAGTCACCAATATATTCAATTGATGGACAGAGGAGAATAAATCAAAAGTCTACAGTAAACTCCCGTTTATCAGCGAAATGGACTTGTGAGTATACCTCGGATAACCTAATTTCGCGGATAAGCCGCAAATTACCGATAGCGTTAAACAATGGCTAAAGATACTGAAAAACAACACACAAATACTTTAAATTAGTTTTTAAATTAGTGGACGTTCTGACAATATTTTACTCGATTTTGCCTTGAAAGTATTCCACACCAATTATAAGAATCTTATTTTTATAGTGCTTCAGTTATGCTTTATGTATTTCTTTATATAAAGGTACTCATCCTTGGATGAATTGTTAAAATTTATAAAAAATTCAAAAATTCTTAAAATTATTGTAAAGCTCTGTAAGAGGTGTTTAAAATATTTTAATAACAATGTAATTCCACAAAGTAAAAATACAAATTGTATTCAACTGGCGCCATCTGTTGAGTAATAGTAAAATAAAAATAAATAAAAAGTGTGTTGAAAATGTAAATACCGTGTTGAAAATATCCTAGTTTGAAACCAAAATTTTCAGTACGTTTTAACCGGAAATTGCGTTTTTACTGTTTTTTATCCTTTTTCTCTTGGAAATGAGATAGTTTTGCGGGAAAAAAGTATTCAATATTGGCACCACGATACTAAGGTACCTCCTCACAAAATTTTGTTAAAATACATCCAGTAGTTTTTACGTGATGCGAACATAAACGAAAAGCAGACAGACAGACGGATGAGTTACTATTTTATTATGTGTATAGATGATGACTTTTATTATACTAAAGTACACACGAGTAATTAGAAAACTTATTCTATATATATATATATATATATATATATATATATATATATATAGAAAATCTAGCAAATAAACATTCACTCCACAAATTGCCAGTTAAATAATACTCATGTTATAAGCAAAAGTTGACAGCTTTCTGCAAGACAATTCACAGAACAAAATTAATTATGCAAGTAAATCTAGTCTAACACATATTGATCAATACTCTTTAATGGGTTATTTTCTTAAAGGCATAAATAAATTCTTAAATATTTTAATTAAAGCGATTTTCTTTCTAAATCAATTTCATATGACACAACACAACCATATGCGCAATAAACGTTTGAATAAAACAAAAAGTACGACTTAATCGATTTTAAATTTGTTTTTTATTTCATTTATTTATTACATTCAGTTAATTGGAGGGAGATTCCATAGAAATTTAAAAAAAAATGTTGTTGTGCCTGATTTAACAGGTTATTTGTCATACTAAACAATTACATGTGAACGAATAAATAATTGTTTTACACACCGTCACTGGTTCCACGTGGTTGTATTTAACAATAGCAAGTACAATAAATATAAATTTAAATTAATTAAATCTTTTAAAGTAAGTTGCAAGTCACATGTATTTTAAAATTAAATAAAAATTTATTATCAACTTTAATTGAACAAGTTAGAAATATATGTTTAAAACTAAGATGATTTAAAGAAATGGTCGTTTATCAATACACTAAGGATTATCTTCGTCAAATCGACGAAGTTCACTTTCGGTTCCGCTTCGGTCTCACCCAATATAAACCAACTTAAACTTTCGTGTTGAATAAAGAAACTAATATTATTTTTTAGTGTCTAATAGGTAGTGTGCTTGTCTATCAGTCTGGGGGTTGTGGGTTCTATTCCCACTAGAGACTCTGGGTGTTTCACTACAACGAGTAAAATTTTTTTTATTTTAGTAAATATAAAAATACTCAATTTAAGAACACATTGTAGTTTTCACCGTAAGAAAAATATATTTTTGTTTGTTAGAAAATTGTATTGTCTACATTTACATATATGTACTTCTGTACGTCTGTTTGTCTGCTTTTCTTTTGCGTTTGCATCACGTAAAAACTACTGGATGGATTTTTTTTTTGGTACCTTAGCATCCTGATATCAATATAGGATACTTTTCCTCCGAAAAAATAACCCATTTCCAAGAGAAAGTGGAGAAAAAGCAGTGAAAGTACGCAATTTCCGGTTTAAAGATACTGAAATTTTAAATTTAACTGAGATAATTTAAACCAGAGTTTGAATTGCTTGCTTAAAAATAGCAACAGCAGTAAAATCTTTGCTTTGCTAACATCTTTTTCAGCAAATAAAAAAACTGAATTCCTCAGCATTTATATAACATTTTGTTATAAGCAAAGCAAAAGCAAAAAGCAAAAGCAAAAAAAAAGAAGAGCAACTCATTTGCAAAGCAATTTTTTTGAAAATGTTTGCTGTTGCTTAATTAATAAGTTAATGTTTGTTTCTTCTTTTGCTGTTGCTGTAAAACAATATTGGAAATCTTTATTTTGCAGATCTTCTTTTCTATTTACACGTGACGCCATAATTTTAATCTCTCACTGTGAAAGAATTTTCTAAAACTTAAGACTGAAGCAGCGAGTAATAGCAAATAACAGCAAAAACAGCAATCGTAGTCAGCCACAACTTCACAGTAAAGAGTTAAGCAGAAGCAAAAATAAAAATCAAGAACAACTTATTGCTTAAGCAACAGCAAATGTTTTAAAGTAATTGCTTTGCTGATTGCTTTGCTGCAGAAAGACACACATAGCAAGCTTAAGCTAATGAGTTGCTCTTCTTTTATTTGCTTTTGCTGCACACTTTTTCTAAGCAACAGTTAAGCAATTACATACATTACATTGAAAATAGTCAAGCATTTTTAATCACTGATTTAAACACGTTTGCGCACCTTTGATTTCTGAAAGTGGGATATTTTAAACAAAACTGCGCAACAGATGGCGCCAATTGAATAAAATCTGTATTTGATTTGTATTTTTACTTTGTGGAATCACAATGTTATTAAAAAACACCTTTTACAGAGGTTTACAATAATTTTCAGAAATTTAGAATTTTGTTTTAAACTTTAGAATTTTATCCAGGGATGGGTACCTTTATATAAAGTAAATACACAAACCATAACTTAAGCACTATAAAAGTAAGAGTCTCACAATTGGTGTGGAATTATTTCAAAGCGAAAACGAGCAAAATATTCTCGGGACACCCACGACGACTATCTACCTCGACAATTTCCTATAGAACTTTTGTATATCCAGTTCGTAAGAAACTCCTCGAGCTTCTCAAATAACCTATCAGTGTCGGCTATATAATACAATCCAGGTCCTGAAAGGCCGAAATATTTGATCATGCGTTCTTGCAGAGCCTGACAGTCGCAGAGAAGGTTTTGCACTGACTCTTCTCTTCTTTCTTATCAGCTTTTCTCCCTCCCTGAGACGTATGTTCGGATTTACATCCAATTGTACGGTGCTAGCGATGTTGAAATTTTTCCGAGGTCCAGTAGTGCATTCGCTCTTTCTTTAGAGAGTACGGGACAAATATGCAAATGATTGTCGTAGACCAGCTGCGTGCCATTTTATTTAGGGAACATTCCCGTAACGTGTTTGAAAACTGGGCCAGAGACGTGGTAAATGTAACTCTGTGCATATACCACATCCAGGTCCCAACTGTAAGGAAAGTCTTATTTCAAACAAAATATTTTTTCCGTGCTTCATGCAGTATTTTGTGTTTGTAAAAAATATTTTAAGGTCTGAAACGATTTTACTCCTTTTCATTTCTGCTTTAATACAATTTTTGTAATCTATTATACCAGCACGTGCTGCAATTTAAATTGTAAACAGCAGAATTAAATAAGTGAGATTAACGTCGTAAATAAGATTAACTCTGAGGAGCTATTATGTCCCTCTGAAGTGTTGAAAATATAACAAATTTGAAAAATGTTTTGCAAAACAAAATTATTATTCACTTGTTAGAAATTTCATAATAGTATATTTACACCTGTTATTCTACATTAAAAGCAACATAGGCTGCTTATTGAAGTGCGACATAAAAACTAAATTTTAACGACTAAAAAATAACGCAGATCAAAAAATTTACTTTCATTTTAAATGCAAAAAAAAGTTCCCTTAAGTCACAATTTATTGTAATGCAATCAGTAATCCAGTTTTACGAACTTGTAGCTCAAATAGGTTAAGTTTAGTGCTCAATTAGATCACTTTTTATTTTCAAATAATGTGGTAAGTCTAAAAATTAATTACAATAAAACAATCGGGTCGGCTAAAAGAGAGAATTGTATATCAAAGAGAAATGATTTGTTGTTTTACACTTACAATAAACATATGTACAGATTTTAAATCATCTGTTTTGGTCGGATTTTAGTCGTATACACATGAGCCGTTTATTTTGAAAGTGGCATGAGTCACTTTAAAAAAATACGAAGTTAATGATGACATTGATTTAACGGTATTTCTTCATTTTTAAAAAAATTTTCAATAGAATGTTAAGCGTAATGATCATGAATTTGGTGTAATAGAAATAGCTTTGGGAAAACCAAAATATATATACTTTCAAAATAAACGGCTCATATATTAACAAAAGGATCAATTAAATTAAACAGATTGGTACTTTAAATTCATTTCAGGTACAAAAACAATTAGTTACTTTAAAATTAATATTCATAGCAATTTTGAACTTAATTTTTTCAAATGAATATTTATGAATTTACTAATAAAATTTTTCCATTGTTTTCCAGAAATTAATTTATAATGTAGTGAACGTGATTCGTTATCAATTTGTGTTTTTAAGCGAAAGTCTGTAACTATCTATCTACCTCGGCAACGCACATAGGGGTATTTTGGCAATCTGGCCGAACATTACTTTTTTTAAATTTATATTCATCAAATGTTAGGGCTTGAAAATAAAAAAACGGACCAAGGAGAAAAATGTTCCCCTTATAAGAACTAATCCTACCTCTGAAAAATTAAATTTTTTAAAAATGTTACTACACTTTTATTTAACAAATGCAACTTTTAAGGTCAGCGAATGTTCAAAAACCTAAACTTGTATCCAGGAGACTCTAAAATAACATTTTCGCCCTGACCACTTTTGTGGGCAGTGACATAAACTATTTTTTTAAATAATGTAATTATTAAAAGAAATGAATTACATAATGTCGCGTTTCTTCTTAAACCACATAAGCGCCATTTTTTCGAAATCCACTTTTTTGATTTTTATGATTTTTTATGATAAAATAAAATTTACGAACAGACTAAATTCTCATTTTAACAACTTTGTGTGACAAAAAAATAAATAAAGCTATTTTAAAAACCTCGTAGGTGCCAAACAAATAACATTTGCATGTAAAATACACTGGTTTTTAAATTTTAATTGGAAATTAAAAGGTTTAACCACTAAATTTTTGGTAATTGAGATAAAAAGAAATCTGGAAAGTTTCAGACTATCCGGAATATTTTTAGTTTAAAGTTTCGTTTTGAAAAACATAAGATTAAATGTTAATCTACACACAGAAATTTGTGTTTTCTTATTTGACAAAAACCAAAAATAGCTACAAAATTTGCAATTTGCTGTTGGTGCCAAAAGCACATAAGCGACAGATTATGCTACTGTTATTAAGTAACAAATTTTTTAAAACAAAAAGTTTTTACACTATTTTGAGAATCGCACAGATATGTTTTGTCAATAAAATGGTTTTGAAACTCATTTTTAAACAAATATTAGGTTTAATTTGTTTTCTGAAAAATAATTGCTTGACGCTTACGTGGTTTACGAAGAAATGCCACGATAATCCCTAAAGCCTGGTACTCTGTTCAGTTTTTCATGCGGAATGCTGTCAAACTACATACATAAAAAATTTGTATGAAAAAGTCATGAAAAAATGTTGCAGAAATAGTACTCAGTTTTTGCTGTGGAAAAACATTGAAATGTTTGTGGCAACATTTTACCAAAGCTGTGAAATAAAGCAAATGGGCATTATTTCATGTGGAATTTTTCAAACAACAGCTGATCACCTGGCTTTTGTTAACATTTGTAAAACAATGTGGTATACTTAAAAGCAATAAAATCGTAAAATTCTTCTAAATCGCGAGATAGACACCACATTTTTAATGTCAAATTTTCCTTGTGAAATAATATATGTTGCTCAACATTTTTCACATATTCGAACAGAGTACTAGGCTTAATACCATAAAAATAAAAGTTTTTATGAAAATTTGAAATTTTTAAAAAAAAATTTTTTTGTAATATCTAAAAAATATTAATTTTGAACCTTTTATGTGGAAGAGAAGGTGCCTTACCAATGCCTAACCAATCGCCACCAACCAAGAATATTAATAAAAAGGCATTTTGCAACTTATTTCTTTACAGTATTTTACTTTGTCAGCGTCCTTACAATATTTTGTTCGATTTAGCTTCGAAGGTGCCCAATTACATTATGCAACATTATACTGCATACTTTAAAGCATCTTTTATTTTTGAAAGCGGTGTAGTTGAAACACGGTTGCGCAACAGATGGCGCTGTTTTAACATAATGACAAAATTAATTGACAACGGTATATTTTGAACACGGTTGCGCAATAGATGGCGTTGTTTTAAAATTAATCACAAAATATGAATTACTTACTGCCAAATAGCCAATTGAATAAAAGCTTTTATAGACCTTTACAATAATTTTGTAATTTTATATAAATTTTAGAATTTTATCCAGGGATGGGTATCTTTATATAAAGTAAATACGTAAGAGTCTTAAAATTTGGTGTAGATTACTTTTAAAGATAAAAATCGAACAAAATATTGTCGGGATGCACACAACGTGTGTGGGCACAGCTACTCTTTGAAGTCGCACGATTAGAAGATCACCATTTTTTTTTATTGATTTTTTGTAAATCAATCAATTTCAAAAACTGGTGGTTTTACAGAACAGGGGTGTATGTTATTAAACAATAAATAAGGAGTTAAAAAAGTTTTTTATACATACTTACTTTTCAAAAGCCTTACGGACTTTCCTTTGTATGTGATAAATACAAGTTTATTTATTGTATTTAACGCTTGCAAGGTCTACATTCTCCTACAAAAAATAATTATTAAATATTCTTTTTGACTTTCGCTGGCACGCTTTTATTTTACACAACAAAATGATTTTGTTATTTAAATGCAAAAAACGTGTTTAAAATTTTTTTTTTGTTTTGTTTTGACGATTTTCTCAGTTTTGATTAACTAAATTGTATGAGTGTAATTATTATTGATGAAATAAAATTATTAATTTAATGAGAAAAGTAATTGTGCAAAATTTTAACTTTTTATTATTTAATTAATTTTAATTTGTAGCAAATTTCAATCAATAAAAGATTAATATAAATTAAATTAAAAAAAAAACATATTCTATTGATTTGTTTTAGTTATAAAATAAAAGTCTAATACTAGCCTACCCCAGCAAATAAATCTCCTTAAATTATATGTAGGTAATTAGTATATCTATTCATATAATAAAACTATAACATGTGTCTACATGAAAAAGGTGTATTGGACAGTCTCAGTTTTTACAAGCCAGAAGAGAATATTCCCAAGCAATATCTTATCGCCACGAAGTCGAGAAAATTTTCTGGATATAAAAAAAGTACCTTAAGCTGGATAACTGTGTAGCAGATTATGGAAAAATCCAAGTATCATCTGGTCATGTCGAAATTTTGCATCAGTAACTGACTGGATTGGAATAGTGGACTTGATACCTCCCATATAAATTAAAAAATTATTATAGTGTTGCTGGCGAACTACAATAGAGTCTGTATCTAGAGAACTGCAGTAAGTAGCGCCTTGGAATTTCGCAACAGTAACCTCCATATTAACGTAAATAGTTAGCTAAACGCAGACTGAATTGGAATAGTGGGCTTGGTATCTCACATGCAAAGTGAAAAATTATTATCGTGTTGCTGGCGAACTACAATAGATAGAGCCTTGAAACTTTGCACGAGCAACCCCTGAGATAATGCGCATAGTCTGCCAAAATACAGAATCAATTAGGACAGTGGGCGTGGTACCTCTCATAAAAAGTGAAAAATTAGTATCGTACATAGTACATAGAACTATAATTGAAATGATCTTGAAAGTAGGTACAAGTTAGCCCATACTCATGAGTGAACACTAGAAAAACATAGGCAGAATAGGAATAGTAAGCGTGGTACCCCCATACAAAGCAAAAAATTATTATCCTGTACCTAGAAAACTACGATAGATATAGAATTGAAAGTTTCCACAAGTAAACTTCATACTAATGTGCATAGTCTAGCCAAACACAGACTGGATTGGAACGGTGGGCGTGGTACCTTGTATATAAACTGAAACAGGATTTTCGTGAGAATAATTTGCGTTTTCGAAATAGAGGTTGTAAATACTTCTCTTCCAAGTGTTTATTGCATTTCTAGTGGATGGGTTTAGGGAAGCGCACTGGGGATATCTAATTAATATTAAATAGAAATAACCAATATCTGCAAAATTTGGGTGCTTTTTAGTGGATTTATGACAGCCTCGTGGGTTAATTCTAGCATTCTAGGAACTTCATAAAATATTCCTAAAAACACTTTGTCAATCTCGTATAACACTTACAGCAAAAATACCTGGTATCAAAAGAGCGACGACTCTGAAAGTTTCTAAGATACCTTATTGGGTAGGTATATTACCGACTCATTTTATTATTAAATGTTCTTGAGGAACGACAATCAACAATGCCCTATGAAGCGAAAATTTATATCTCATATAGCGGCTCAGATTAAACGGACATAATATTGTGTGAATGGAGCAAAACTTAGATGACTTCATCTTCTTTTAACTCTCCTATAGTCCCTGCTATCTCTACTACCTTGCTAATATTACTCATCTTTTCTCTTGTCACACGTACATAATTGTCTGATTTTAGACACGGAAACATTTGGATGGGAAAGATTTAGTTTGGTAGCATATTACGGGTGGGGAAGAAAGAATCGTTTTTGTGTTCGGTACTCGGCGATACGCTTTGTTGACATTTGCTTTTTTAAAGTTCAATAAAATTATATTCAATAATAATTATATGTTTCTGACAAAATATTCGTTCGTTTGAAAGCAAATGAAAAAACAAAAGAGAATTCAAAATGATTTTCGTTCAAATGTTCGCCCGTCTAAACTGGGACATTCACAGCAAAAACATAACTTTTAATTAAATCACCTGCTCCTCATTAGAGAAAATATTTTTTTTTTTTGTAATTTGTGAAAGAACGTAATATAAAATATATTTTTTATTATTTAATTAGTCAATAATCTTCTCCAAAACAATGTTTTTCGTTGCAATCAATACTCGCCCTGGGAATTTCAATTATAAATTATTAAATTCAAATAGTTTATGAAAATATAACAACACGAAATAAAATTTACATTAATTAAATTAATTTAAAGAATATGAAAGCATCTGTTTAAAACAAACAATACGAAGAATTATTTTAATATTTATTAGCATCACGAAAGAAATAAAGAATTTTAATTAAAATAATGATCATAAATATTTAAAAAGTTTTTTTGTTTTGTTATTAAACAATAAATTAACATTTACATTTAACCTAAAAAGCAAATGATAATTAATGCACAAATAAAACTAATTTGCTTATGTAATTTATCTAGGAGGATGGTATGAGAAATAGCTGAGTCTACACAAGCAATTTTATTAACTTACTAAACTGTGAACATATTAAGTCTGCTCAACTAGGCTCACGAATAGTTACATTTTCCAAACAGGATCAAAAGAAGAAATTTATGTCTGCTAAACTATCTCCTATATACACTTTGAGGAATTTTCAAAGCACTCCCTAAAACTGTAACACACTTCCAAAAAAGGAGTCCTAAAATTGACCTAAAGTATTGGAAAATTTAAATCAAACTAATATGACAGCTGAATGTTTAGGGTTGGTCGAAATGGATCATTACGTAAAAGAACCATGAGCTTTTTATAAAGCCGTACATTTTTAATTATCAAAACCGCCGCTAAAGGTATTTTTCGGTAATACTTCTTGGAAAACGAGGCTGGTTAAGCCATGGCTGTAACGGATGCTCGATATGGCAACATGTTGACAGAGTACTTTCTGTTTAAAATTAATCATATGGTGGGTTGCACCGTATCGTTTTCACAAGACAGTTCCGTATGACATACAGCCCTTAGAATTCTTTTATCAATAAAATTTTACTACACAACTACAAATTATATTCTAACTTAATTTATCGATCATAGTATCGAAGACATTTACTCATTGTATGGGAACACCTATAGTCTTTGGTGGGAATCTAACGCACAACCCTATACAGGTAGGCTGCCTTTATTAATCACGGGGCTATCAAATCCTTTTTGAAGTATATAGCCAACAATTGAGGCTTTTAAAATCCGTTTACGGTTTTTAACGGGTCCGCCAAATAACCTTTTTTTTTGAAAATGCTATAAAAAAAACTACTGGATATTTTCTCAATTTTTTTTTTATTTGAAAGTACAATCCTTCCGGATAATAATGGAAAATAATTTCATTCAAATGGCTGCCTCGGCTGGCCATGCAGTAGCCTACACGATCGGTCCAATTCTTAAGCACATTATCTATTGTATGCAGCTGTATTTCACCAATGGCTACACGAATATTGTCCTTTAAAGCGTCAATTGTCGCTGGCTTGTCGTCGTAACACTTATCTTTGACGGCACCCGGCAAATAATAATCCAACGGTGTCAAATTGCAGCTCCGAGCTGGCCATACGACATCAGCTCTGCGGCTGATAATGCGATCTTCCAAAACGGGGCGCAAAACATCGAGTGTAGCTTCGGCTGTGTGGCACGTAGCGCCGTCCTGTTAAAACCAAATGTTGCCAATATCCTCCTCTTCAATTTTTGTAAACAAAAATTCGTTCAACATGGCCCGATAACGATCGCCATTGACTGTAACGGCCACTCCTTGCTCATTTTCGAAGAAAAATGGCCCAATTATGCCTCTGGACCAAAATCCGCCCCAAACAGTGACTCGTTTTGGGTGCATCGGCTTTTCAATGTATGCGTGCGGATTTTCTGTGCCCCAAATGCGACAATTTTTCTTGTTTACATACCCGCCAAGATCAAAATGAGCTTCATCTGAAAAGATGATTTTTTTTTTTTTTTTGGAAAAATCGGCATCTTCTCTAAGTCAATATTTCCCAGCGTTGTTCAAGCCATATACTCAACCATATTCGTTCAGCGGAAGGATAAAACGTATTATCTGTCAAATCAGACATGAGCTAAGTGTTACCGTTCACGAAATAAGCAGTAGTTGAAAAAAAGTTAGATCTCGGACCCTTTAAATCGGTGCTTTGCACTGCGAGGCATTTTACAATAATTTATAAATTTGGTTTTAAAACTAGCTATGTTTGGATAGGGCTAGAGGGAGAACCGTTAAACATTTTGACCTGATTTTTCTTTTATTTGGTTTGCTATAGGCTGTCTTCGAAATAGTCTAAAAAAATATACTAGTGTCGAAGTAAAAAAGAGAAAACCTGCACATGTAAGCACATTTTTTATAGATATTTTAAAAAATTTGAAAAATATTAACATTTGAGTTAAAACTAAACTTTTTATGACATTTCCGAGGTACCCAACTTTGGGGACTAACGCAGAAGCCCCCCTTTACACTAGGGAGCCCACCTTGCGTAGCTCCACTCAAGAGCACCTCTGCTTTACCTCTGTAAAATTTCATTAAGATATCTTAAGTGGTTCATGAGATACCAATTTATGTCCAAAATAAATCGTTTTCCAACCACTGTGTTATGGAACGAGCAAATTTCCCTAGACAATATACGTGGGTGTGGGTTACTTACTACTGGTTGGATTGAAACCTTTCTAATAAAAGTAATTGTAAAAACTCGTAAATACACGTACAATTGTACGATTCAATCCTACTCAAAAATTCGTTTTAAAATGGCGTTGTAGGTGCCACACTATTATACAAAAAAGATTTTGCAACTCTGATCGCATGGAAAAAAATATTTTATAATTTTTTTCAAAAGATCATCAAATAATATAGACCGGTCCAAAAATCTGTCTCACATATACGCTTTTAATCAAATTTCAATTACAATTAAAAAAAATTAGATATGCCAATTAGCACCCGAGTCCACACATCAACATTTGCAGATGACACAGCTTTTTTAAGTATTCATGAAAGCACCCAAGAAGCGTCACAACTTTTACAAAACCACATACTCAATTTGGAAAAATGAAGAATAAAGGTGAATGGACAAAAATGTACTCACATAACTTTCACACTACGTAGGGACTGGGGATACATCTTGACCGTCGCCTTACTTGAAAAAGCCACATAGATTTCAAGTTAACACAAATTAAAAGCAGTACAACTATATCGGCTTATTGGCAGAAACCCAATGTGGTGTTATGACATCAATTATGGGGCACTGCCTCAGCTAGCAATGTAGAAAAAATTCAAATGCGCCAAAATAAAATACTACGTATGATTACATCTGCTTCCTGGTATATAAAAAATTCGAACATCCACAAAGACCTAAACATGCCATCAGTCAAAGCAGAAATAGCGAAACACGCAGTCACATATCTAAAGAGGCTTGAATCTCATCCAAACCCTTTGGCGCGTAACATACTAAGTGAACCTGGTTACATTCGACTAAAAAGAAGAGATACTGCTTTTCTTGGCCGTACAATAGAGGGATGTCCCACAAATGATTGCAAAATCCGTGAAACAAACATTATTTTTGTCTTGCACTGGCTGGACTTAAAAAGTATATTTTTTATTTTAGACTTAAGATATGAGTAACTATTGTTAGTTTAAAAATAAAAATATTGAAAATACAATAAAAAATAAATGTATAAAAAAATATGAAAAAATTCAATTACAATTATTTGTAATGGCACATTTTCAGTTACACTTTACATGTAATTATAATTAAAAATGTTCAATTCCAAATTACAAGTAATTGTGGCAGTAATCATTAAGTGCAATTGAATAAAATTTAATTGTGATTAATTTTAATTATTATTTTTTTTATTACAAACTACAAGTAATTGGAATTTTCAATTAAATGTTATAAGTAGCTGAAATAGTCCTAAATACAATTACAAATAGTTGAATAAATATATCAAATGTATATGTGAAGTTGCAATTACATATCGTCACAGAAAATGCAAAACGCCCTCTCTAACAAAAAATTCAAAATTGACTTTATTATTAATTTTGGTCTATTAGGTGAAGTACGTCATCTTACAAAATTTAAAAATTATCCGACAATGGACAATGATTTTAATAATAAAAATGCCCTATCTACAAATGGAATTATTTAGCAAATGCAAAAAGCCCTTAAGCTTCACACCATTATACTGAGTATTAAGACTTGTCAAATACATAAATCCAATAAGAAAGTGTGATAGTGTGAAAGCAGTTTATTAACAAAATGTGAAATAATACGGAAAGAAATTTAACATACCATAACACCAAACCATTTTTAAAAAATTCTAAACGATTTCTAAACGATATTATTTTTCATTTTATCAGGGTTGTGTTGTTTTAAAGCAAAGAACCAAGCTGAGTGAGTCGCAACCGATAGTTTGCCGCCGCCGATGATATTTTTTCTTTGTCCTGCACCTGCCTTAAATTGCCATCAGTCTTATCGCCTACATATGAGCCGTTTATTTTGAAAGTGGCATAAGTAACTTTCCAAAAATACCAAGTTATATCTTCATTTTTACAAAAATTTGCAGTCAAATGTTAAGCGCCACCTACCCAATCATGAATTTGGTATAATAGAAAAGGTTATAATGGGAAAACCAAAAAATATACATATATACACTCTAATCCTTAAATATATTGATTTAAAACGAAAGTGACTTATGCCACTTTCAAAATAAACGGCTTATATGTACTTTGTCTCTGCCATGCCCAGAAATTGTTAATTGTACGTATTTTTTGTTTTGTTTTTTTTTATTTTTTTTTTATTAACCGAAAACTTGAACGGCCAAACAAACTTAAGATCCGGCACTTCTCCGTCCACATAAAATTGCTCAGCCGACGCCGTTCAATGTCTCGTCTCGGCTGGTTCTTTGCAGATATTTTTCATTTTATTTGAAGTGTGATAGTGTGAAAACGAAATGTTATGTTACGTTAGATTTTTTGACAATCACACAATTCTCATTTGATTTCTATCTTAAAAAATCCAATGAAAATCTTAATACTCAGTATTATAGTGCGAAACAGGCTTAAAACTAACACTATACTGGCAAGGATGGCTCGTAAACGACAATTTATTTCAAACGTAAAATTTATTGAGAAGCGTGTTAGAACTTTTTTGTTATTACTTGTAGCATAATATGTTATTACAATATTTAAATTATTGCATTGTTTCAGTATTTTTATTAAAAATAGATTACAAAAGCGAAACTGCCAAGTTATAATATATATGTAAGTTCTGCAACTATTAGTGTCGTAAAAGTCGTCTGTCTTGCAGCTGTTTTTATCGTTAAACCAAGTACATCTTTATATATAAAAGGAAGTAATTTCAAAAATTTTAAATAATAAATAGTGCCGAAGGAGGCAGTTTAAAACAGTTTAGGACATAGCACAGTAAATAAGATTCTTGTGTTACAAGCCCACGACAGCCAAGATATATTATAAAATCGACATAAATGACGATTATAAAGACCTTCCAAACAAATGTAAATTGAAATTTTCACAAAACAGGGGCGTCTAGAGGATCTGACAAAATTGTTGTCTTCATGCGAAGGCACATCGGGGAACACGTGCGTGCGTCATTGTCATTATCGCTTAAAGTCAATCAGGCCGTACTTGTTGTTCGGCCTTCGAGTGGTTTGCGTCTCGTTTTCACACTGGCTGATTAGCGTCCTCGAATAGCTGTACTACGGTACTGTTATTCGTGGTTGCTTAATCAGCCACGTGTAATTGTTTGGTTATCGTATATATATATATATATATATATATATATATATATATATATATATATATATATATATATATATATATATATATATATATATATATATATATATATATATATATATATATGTTACTGTTAACTGGAGGAGCACCATTAAACTCAATTTTTAACTGGAGGAGAACCAATAAACTCAAGATTTTCACTGGAGGAGCACCATTAAACTCTTATTAATTTTACGTAGCTGAATTTGAAGTCTCACTAAGCTAAGGCAATCACACCCTGGCGCTTTGGTTTAGTACCTTTTCCATTTACCATTTTTTTGGGCAGAATCCAAAAAAAAAATTTAGATTCCATAATTTTTGTGTGTACGTACTTGTACTTATGTACTATGTACTTCTTTTTTTAATATAAGAAGTACATATGTACGTACAAAATATGTATGTATGTATAATAAATAAATAAATAAAATCTTGTAAAATATTTCCTGTTTTCTTTTTTGCAGAACATCAATGTAGTGATGGCCTAACTAACGTAACTTTTTCAATATTAAAAAAAAAAATACTTTTTACAGCACAAATGAATTTCTTGTCCCTTTTTTGCTTATATGTATTGCAAAATTTTGCGTTTATTATAAATATATTTTTTTACTTTTCTTGTAAAATGTTAGATAGGACGTCTTGCATTTCCTATGACGATATACATAATTACATATAATTACAATTACTGTAATTGGCATCCAAGTCTGCTTCTAGTCCCCACACATGGAATTTGTGACAGATCGAACATCTGAGTATTATAGTAAATCATGGCCTTAAGCAACAAGTTAACCTTAAAATCTTAAATCTGATATTCAAAACAGTAACTTTTGTTTAGTCCCGTTATCTGTGCTCCAGCTCGTACAGTTCTCTAATCGCCCACGTAATAAGTTTGTTAAAAAACATTTAATTTTTTAACAAGTTTTATTTATGTTACGTATAGCCAAAGCTTATGAAATCCTATAATTATATGTACAAGCCTACAACAGCCGTTACGTCTTATTAAACTTTTTTTTTTGATTTTTGTAATTTTGATGATTTAATATAAAAACCTGTTAACTACAAAATCTACTTAGTTAATGATGTAAATTGAAAAAATAAAATAAATAAATAAAGTTATTACGAGTATTAAAAAAAATTACATTTCATTTAACCATCCTAAACACTACAATGCAATTAATCAATCCTACCTACTCGCAACAGAATTTGTTCTATGCACGTGCAATACTCGTGCACATGAAATTATGTAAATAAATTTATACGGTTTTACAAAAGCAATGGGTAGGTATTAAGAATGCTTATTGTGGCATCAGCTGTGTGGTTGGTAGCGCCGTCGTGTTGGCATCACTTGGCGATCGCATTTATATCTTCCAATTTTAATTTAAGTGTCTTGGTTTGTCCTACGCCTACTTAAGAAATGCGGTAATAACAGACCTTGTATTTTGCTTACCAACAGGTGTTCACCAGTGTTGGGAAATGGTGTACAATTGTTTTAAATTTAGTACAATCGACAAATCCCTGGTTCATTGGAACACTTCTTACTATTTTGGTACAATTTAATATAAAATTCATCATAACCGCTGATCGTTTTCTCTGGAAACTGGACTCAATAGGCTGACGATCTAGCTCTTATGGTTGCTAGAAATTTTATTGATACCATCCAAGGATGTATAAGACAGGCTCCCATAACAACCCAGGAATGGTGCGTGGAACAAGAACTAACCAGAAATACTAGCATATAAGACGCTATGCTCTTCACTCAAAGGAGGAAAGGTATAGAGGTTGGATCCTTTATGCTTTTCGGTTCGGAAATCGGTTTGTCAAGGAAGGTGAATTATATAGGCGTTACTCTGGATAAGCAACATACCTGGAACGAACATATTGAAATAAAAATACGGAAAGCAAAAAGGATCTTGCATCAGTGTAAACAAGTTTGTGGCTGTAAGTGGGAAATCAATAAAATAAATAATATAAAAATTATTCAATAATTTTTTTATTCGTATTTTTTACGTTTTACGTTACGTTTTACGTTTATAATTTTATCATTTTCCAACCCTGTGTAAAACTAACTAAATTGGAAAAATAAGATTTTTGTATAGGATTTTTATTATTTATTTTTGGTAACTCTTTTATTTATAAGTAAGAGATAATTTATTTAAAGGCCTTTTTGCTGAATTACAGCATCGCCTTAATCAGTTTCTAGCGGTAGTCGGCCGATGTATTTATCCATTTCGTCTTGTGAGAAATTGTAAGGTCTTTTTTTGTGGTGACTCTTTATTTATTCTTCCAAATAACTCCAGGCATACTCTATCGGATTAAGACTCCTGACTTTAGTGCTTATAAAGCGATGCACAGTGGTAGGAAAACGATTTATTTTGGACATAATTCGATATCTCATTAACCACTGAAGATATATTAATGAAATTTTACAGAGGTAAAGCAGAGCGCTCATTTTTTTTAAATGATATATACCTCAAAAACTGAAAAACCACATCAAGACGGTTTTTTGACAAATTAAATAACGAATTTGAATTGCAACAAAATCTAAACGGATCGAGATATTCTTATAATTATATAGATATAAGAGCTTTTAATCAAATGGGAAAATAAAATTCGAAGTTTTTATATTTTAATATATAAATTCCCAGAACGGGCAAAAAATGTCCTAAAAATCACGGAGCTGACAAATCCTTTTTCGAGTATGTAGCCAACAATTTAGGCTTTCAAAATCAGTTTACGGTTTTTAAATCGGTGCTTTGCACTCCGAGGAATTTTACAATAATTTAAAAATTTGGTTTTAAAATTAGCTATGGTTGGATAGGGCTGGAGGAGGAACCGTTAAAATTTTTGACCTAATTTTTCTTTTATTCGCATTTGCTATAGGTTGTCTTTGAAATACTCCAAAAAAATATACTAGCGCCGAAGTAAATTTAAATTATATAATTAAAAATATCCTACCGCCTTTTTGGGGAAAATCCTGAAAAACAGGTATTTTTACGATCATTACACGCAAAGAAAAAACATGGTTGAGGTAACCATAATCTAAGAGCAAGATGATATGGTTGAATTATATGGTTATATATAAAAATAATATTGTTGTCGTTGGAACATACATACAACCATAGTTATGTTTATAATATAAACATACTATTATATAATTTGAAACATGTAAATGGTTATATGTGACAACGTATGAATATATTTATAAATAACAAAAAACAAATACACGAATATTTCCATTTAGACTTACATACATATTTTGATATTTTCTGCTTACCTTTATATGTGTTTGATATTTTTAATTTAAAACTATCATTTATAATAAAAAACAAATTTATTTGTTGACAACAAATGTGTATTTAATGTTTTTACGGTTTTAGATAAACCGATAGCTTACACACATATTTCTGAACTGAAAAAATGTCAAAACCAAAATATGTATTTTTAAAACCAAACAATATTTGTTTATTTTTAGACAAACTTAACATACTATGTTTAATAATAATATATTATGGTTATAATTTTTAAATATTAAAAATAATTTGGTTGTGGTTTGAATTTTAATATGTTTCAAATCAACCATGTTGCTTTTTTATTGCGTATAACTATTGAATGATTAACAAAAAATTTGTTTATCGTGACCAAAATATTGTTTAAAATAACTATAATTTGTTCACAGCAAACATCTATTGTTACAGAGAACATAGTGTGGTTGCCGTTACCATACAATAACCATGTTTTTTCTTTGCGTGTAGTAAGTACACCAGAAGGTCGGCCAAAATTATAAAAGAAATAAAAATAACCCAAATTTCTCCCAAACTAAAAGAAATAACCTGCACATGTAAGTACATTTTATATAGATATTTTCAACACACGTTTAACCGTCCAAAATATACCTGTTCCTTTTAGAACTCCCTTTAAATAAACAAATAAATAATAATTAAAAAGTATTAAAAAAATTAAGTAAAAACCCCATGTTAAGTCACTGTACGATTAGGTCGCCAACAGACATTAAGACAAAAAAACTGGACTCATTGTAAAAGAAAAAGTATAAAAAACACATCTGACAAATTAAAAATATCAGACAAAAAAAAACTTTTTCATTTATTCTTCGTTTTGTTTCAACCACAAAGTAAAGTTTTTTTTATTTACAAAAAAAAAATAAAAACCTTGTTGATGGTAAAACAAGGTACTTTTTTGAAACTAATTTATTCATAACCATTTTACGAGGGTAAATTAATATGTTTTTACAAAATCATAAAAAGTGCACTGCAGAAAGTGACAAATTTCTAAATAACAATCGAATGGCTGAGACAACTTTTACTGCTTTTGTAAAATGAAATGACTTGAAAGGTAAAATGTGCTCAGTTCCATTGAGATCGTACCAATACAAATCACACTAAACGTTCAGGTCGCCCAAAAAAAGGTCTCAACACCAGAAACAGTCGTGTTACCACGTCAAAAGAATGTTTTGCAATATTTACGCGCAATCCAAACGAGTTTTTGCACCATTTTGTAAAATAGTGAGTGTCCCAATGACACCCAATAAGATCTTGGCTACAGTTTTTAGGGATCTATCGGTGTCACTTAAATCGACTACCTTGAAAAGGATAACAATTATTTAAAAGCAGGAAGTGCAATATTAGAGCAAGAGCACAAAAGAGAGATGGTCTCCAACTCCTAAACAAGGTGCAAGAGCCTGGTACTGCCAGCCATTTGCTAAAGTTGCTACTTAACAAGGGCTTTGGTAAACGCGTCATATTCACCAAGTGGTATTACGACGGTCAGGATAAGGCGTCAAGCCAGGCACATTTTATTTTTGATAAAGTAGTTTCCAAAATCTTTTTATAAAAAATTTCTTAATTTTACCCTGTGTTGCCTGGGCTCCATTCCAGGATTCTTTTAAGCATAAAAATCGAACGAGTAATTTTAATTATTTGTTTAGATTGCAATATTAGTGTCACCTATCGCTTTCAATTTAACCAAGTCTGTTATCAAGGGTACATAATGGAAAAAAAATTCAAATAGGTTGGACAGTTTTTGAGTTAAATATGAACAAACAACTTGATGTTTATACATAACTTGCCATTATCCACCTTTACTTATCGCTGAGTCGAAGTTGGAAAAACATACAAAGATAATCGTCTATTCTATATAAGGTTTCATCTATGTTCCGAATTCTTAGGATCGAGTTTTAAAAATATAAAAATAACGAATTTTCTACACGGAGAGAAAAAACATGTCTGAGGTAACCATAATCTAAGAGCAACATGTTATGGTTGAATTATATGGTTATATTCAAACCATATTATTTTAAACCATAATAATATTTTAAACGTATTATTGTCATACATAAAAATAACATTGTAAAATATAACCATAATTATGTTTATAATATAAACATACTATAATATAATGTGAAGCATGTAAATGGTTATATGTGACAATGGATACATTTATAAATAACAAAAAACAAATATACAAAAATATTCCCATTTAGACTTACATACATACATATTTAGATATTTTCTGCTTACCTTTTTATATGTTTGATATTTTTAATTTAAAACTATCATTTATAATAAAAAACAAATGTATTTGTTGACAACAAATGTGTATTTAATGTTTTTACGGTTTTAGATAAACCGATAGCTTACACACATATTTCTGAACTGAAAAAAGGCCAAAATCAAAATATCAAACTTAACTTACTATGTTTAATAATAATATATTATGGTTATAAATATAATTTTATTTTTAAATATTAAAAATAATTTTGTTGTGGTTTGAATTTTAATATGGTTCAAATCAACCATGTTACTTTTTTGGTGCGTATAAGCATTGAATGATTAACTATGACCAAAGTATTGTTTTAAATAACTATAATTTGTTCACAGCAAACATCTATTGTTACAGAGAACATATTGTGTTTGCCGTTACCATACAATAACAATGTTTTTTCTTTGCGTGTATGTTTTAAATTTCATTTACCCCTTCCCCCCCCTTAGGAGCGAGTTTTAAAAAAGACATAGCCTATCACACCTTCTGTATAGTTTAAAAAAATTAGTTGCGCCGTTAATTTACGACGCGGTTGATTCAAAAACAAAAAAATCAAAGATTAAAAACATACATATATGACGTGGGATGTATCGAGATTTTTCTCGATTGTTCCAAATTATTTCCGAACATTCCATAATGTCCCGGGATATTTGGAATGTTGTGGAATGCTCTCGAATACCTTCTTCATGGATGGGGGATAAAGAACTATATAATTTCCTTGATCGTTCCGTGGCCCGTTTCTGAGTTTTAACGGCACGCATATTTTACACTAGCTGTGCCCGGCACGTCGTGGGCTTCTTGACAATATTTTGCTCGATTTGGCTTTGAAAGTTTTCCACACCAATTGTAAGACTCTTACTTTTATAGTGTGTTAGTAATGGTTTATGTATTTACTTTATATAAAGGTACCCATCCCTGGATAAAATTCTAAAATTTATAAAAAAAAATCTAAAAATTATTGTAAAACTCTGTAAAAGGCGTTTAAAATATTTTAATAACATTGTAATTCCAAAAAGTAAAAATACAAATTTTATTCAATTGGCGCCTAATGTTGCGCAATAGTGTTTAAAATATCCCACTTGCAAAAATAAGAGGTGTGCAACCGTGTTTCAAAAATATCCCAGTTTTAAACCGAAAACTTTAGTACCCTTAAACCGGAAATTGCGTTTTTTCACTGCATTTTTTCCACTTTCTCTTGGAAATGAGATATTTTTGTGATATGAGAAAAAAGTATCCTATATAGGAATAAGGATCCTAAGGTACCTCCTCACAAAATTTTGTTAAAATCCATCCAGTAGATTTTACGTGATGCGAACACAAATGAAAAGCAGACAGACAGACAGGCTGAAGGAAAACTTTAGTACCCTTAAACCGGAAATTGCGTTTTTTCACTGCATTTTTTCCACTTTCTCTTGGAAATGAGATATTTTTGTGATATGAGAAAAAAGTATCCTATATAGGAATAAGGATCCTAAGGTACCTCCTCACAAAATTTTGTTAAAATCCATCCAGTAGATTTTACGTGATGCGAACACAAATGAAAAGCAGACAGACAGACAGGCTGAAGGAACTGAGTTACCTTTAACCTTTATGTCTAAATATATTGATTACGATCGATATGCTGTAGCTTAAGTAGTTAGCACGTTGACTACTAAGCAATGGTCACGAGTTCAAATCTCAGCAGTGGCAACATCAATTTTTCTGATATGTATTAATTTTTCTTCATAATAATGCATATCACAGCGCCCTCCTTCGCCGGTATTACTACATAGCACTAAATCGCCGGCGAAGTAAAATAATTATAAATTGGCTATGCTAGCTTCGAACTAATTCGCCTAAATAACACCAGAGGCGCTGCAATACTGTTCTAAAAATAATCATAACGTGCAATTAAAATTAAAAAAAAAAACCGTTATTGCGATTTTATGTACATACATACATATGTATTTTTTCTCAAATCTTATTTCTGAAATTTTTATTTTTTATAATGGTGTTATTATTAGAAGCAAAAATTTGAAATTGTATTTTTTTTTTTTTTTTGTTTAAAACAAGGTTTATAAATATATAAGTACATTTTATTTAAAAATTATCAATGTTGAATTAAAAATTGATCACATAAAAATATTTTTAAATATATGTGTCACATATTACAAATATAAATTGGAGGCAAAATTATATTTGGAACTGCAAAACTTTGTTACAGTGATTTAGTTAACAAAAGAAAACGGTTCATACAGGCCACTTAGTTTCTTTTTCTTTAATTAAAAAAAAAACTTTTCAACACTTGCATATGCAAATTTTTGAGAAACAAGTTTATATTATGACGAGTATGGTTTTCTCATTTAATCCAAATTACCGAGAATTGTTTTAATTTCAACTTTATTTTAATTCACTAGTTAATGCATTATGAAAGCAGTAAAGTTATTTACATCACGTGCTTGTACAACAAGAAAAAAATATCTATTAAAATGAATAAAATTAACATTTATTAAAAAAACCATTTAGTTTCTAGTGCTACTGATTTAAATTAGTGTCATAATAACTTGACTCATAATAACTTGACAGCATCAAGAAAAAAAATATGATTTTCAATAAATTGTAATTAATAAATTCGCCTACTTTGCCATGACAATTTAACATACAACCAGTTTTGAAAAGAGACCTACATATTTACTTTCAACTGCGCCGAATTTTGTACACCATTCACATTAGTAAGTTTTTTAATTTTGAACTTAGAGAATCACGTGTGTTTTCGAGTTAAAGCTTACAAAGTAAATATCCTATATGTATCTAGAGAACTGAAATGTTGACACTCTTTAAAACGAAGTAAAGTTTGCCCATATTTTTATTTACGAATGTTTGTTTTGATTTTTGACGATTTGTGGTGGTATAGAAGCGCACCGGGGAGCGCTATTTATATATGTAGTTATCTATACATATAATAAAACTGTAACAGGACCATTTCTGTACAATAAATATTTACAAATTTTGTTGCTGGTGCAACAAACCAGCAATTTTTAGAATTTTTGCTTGTCTGTCTGTCCGTCTGTCTGTGTACGCATCAAATTTTGTAAGAAGGTACCTTATTATCTCTTTCTCGTAAAAATACCTTCTTTTCAAGACAAAATAGAGAGAAAGTAGCCAGAGTACGCAATTTTACCGATTCAAAGGTACTACAAACTTGGCAGCATCATTTATTTTTGTCAACAGAAAATTTTAATCACTATTTACAGAACTGTACAATAATATTAGAGTTTTATATAAAGCTTATGTTCCTGATAAATTAACCAGGGCTGGGTACCTTTATAATGGGTGTTTTTTATTCAGGTATAGAACTTTAAGTTGCATTAAAACAACGATGGAATATTCGATTGAATTTTATTTATCCGAAAGATAATCTTGTGGCATTACATTTTAAATATGATTTCTAGCATATGACCGTTATGGCTTGCGCGGATGTAGTCCTATCTGGACGTCCAATTTTCGATGACTTTTTCCAACATTTGTGGCCGTATATCGGCAATAACACGGCGAATGTTGTCTTCCAAATGGTCAAGCGTTTGTGGCTTATCCGCATAGACTAATGACTTTACATAGCCCCACAGAAAGTAGTCTAGCGGTGTTAAATCACAAGATCTTGGAGGCCAAGTTACAGGTTCAAAATGTGAAATTATGCGCTCACCAAACGTGTCTTTCAGTAAATCTATTGTGGCACGAGCTGTAAGACATGTTGCGCCGTCTTGTTGAAACCACTTCTCCTGGACATCATGGTTATTCAATTCAGGAATGAAAAAGTTAGTAATCATGGCTCTATACCGATCACCATTGACTGTAACGTTCTGGCCACCATCGTTTTTGAAAAAGTACCGACCAATGATTCCACCAGCCCATAAAGCGCACCAAACAGTCAGTTTTTCTGGATGTTACGGTGTTTCGACATACACTTGAGGATCACCTTCACTCCAAATGCGGCAGTTTTGTTTGTTGACGTAGCCATTCAACCAGAAGTGCTCTTCATCGCTAAACAAAATTCGCTTATGAAAATCGGGAACAACGGTAATCTCGTTTTGGGCCCAAATTGCATTATTTGCAAGCGTTGTTCAGGCGTGAGTCTACTTATGATAAATTGCCTAACCAAACTGAGCATAAATCACTTGATAGCTGTAAAATCGAAAAGTAATGCCAACTTAAAGTTCTATACCTCTATAAAAAACACCCTTTATAAAGTAAATACATAAACCATAACTGAAGGACTATAAAGGTACGATCACATTAGCCAAAAATTTGACAAACATTTTGTCAAATATTTGTTGTTTGTATAGTCTGAACACAAAATAAAATTGATAGGCACACAACAAAACAGCTGTTTCTTGACAAACAAAATTATTTGCCGGCAAACATAAATGTTCCCAATGTGACCACTCATTGGCAAATAGTTTTTTACTGTTTGAGCAAATAATTATTTGTTCTTACAAAGTTTTTGTAAGAGTAAACAGGGGCAAACAATAGTTTTGTCCAGCAGAGTTTTTTGCTTTTAAAACTTTATTATTAGGAAATAAAATCACACATGATAACACCCTGTTTTTAGGGTTCCGTACCTAAAGGCTAAAAACGTAACCCATAATATCGCTACAATGTCTGTCTGCCCGTCTGCTACAGACCTCATTTTATCTTGAACAGTAATATTTACACGCTTGAAGTTTTATAACAAATAACACAGTGCAACACGGAAAAAAATAACCATATACGGACACCACTACGTGATAAAAGACCAAAAAAAACAGACCCCTGTCTCCCAATTTTGCCCAAAGTCCACCAGGTTTTTTTTTATGGGCCCTCAAAAGCCCGCAAAAGTGAAAAATTTCCCGGCTACCTAAGCGCTACCTAAACGGTGTTAAGAATCATTCCTAGCAAGTTCATATGTTCTAGAAAGTTGTTTATTGAGATCTTAGGTTCATTTTTGTAGTTGATTGTTTCCTTGAATTTTGAACGGTTTGCTACCTATGGCCCTGAACAGGGGAAAAAAGGTTAAAAAAAATTGAATTTTTTAAGGTTTTTTGCGATTTTGACCTTGAAGATGAAGTTTTTTTTGATTTTATATGTTAACAATTTTTGTTCTTTATGACAAGAGCTACAACTTTGCCTCAGAGAGTATATCAAAATTTCAAACGGTTTGCAAAATATGAGCTTGAGTAAATGATCATTTTTTTGCAAAAATGACATCGAGGCCCCAGATCTTTGAGGGCCCATAAAAAAAACCTGGTGGACTTTGGGCAAAACAGGGAGACAGGGTTCTTTTTTTTTTGGTCTTTTATGAAGTAGTGGTGTCAGTATATGGTTATTTTGCCATGACTTAAAAAATTACACAGTGTGTAATAGAATGGAGTTCAAAATTAAAAAATGACCAAATAGAGGAGAGATTTTCTCGCGTATGGTCTTAATTTCTTAACCGTTATAGCAGACTTGCAGAGTGCTAATACATAAAGTTTAAATAAAAATTAAAGAGTGTTTCAATTTAGAATATTTATCACATATAGGGCATAATCTTTATATAAAGACACCTTAAATTATAAAGAGTAAATTAAAGCTAAAGGGTGTCCCCATAGAAACACGATTTTTAGGAATTATAGATTTTTTAAAGCGGTATAGGAAACACTTGAAAGAGTTTGAACAGTTGTATATATAAAAGAATTACCTTAAGATGGATAACTGCGTTGGTCAGTTCATGGAGATTTCAAGTATCATCTAGCCAAGATGAAAATTGAAAAAGATGATACTTGCAAACTGTGTTTGGAAGAGACTGAGACGGCAGGGCACATTGTGTGTGAATATCCAGCACGACTAGCATAAGATTCAGGACCACTGTCAGAAGCTTGTTAAATGTGAATGCTATGGGAGACCTTATCCTTGAATAAATGCTATTTTTATGTTGCTTAAAACCATTACAACCATGTTTTTAAAACCTGTTTTTAACTCTCCTGAACATTTGTGAATTTTGAGTTGTGACTGTTTATGATTTTGTGTGCGATATGTATGCGTAAGTACAAAAGCAAACAAACTTTTCTTTAAGCATTTTTTTAATTTTCTTCCATATCAATTTTTATCTATGTACATCAAGAGCCCCCACACAAACCCCTAAGAGTCAGTGAGCACATACACAATCTCAAACAGAATCTCACAAAGAGAACAAAACATGTACAATTTTTCAATGCAGGTCAACAATGCAGGTTTGTTTGCTAAATATTTAGCAAACCAATGCATTTTCATTGTAACCACTTTTTTTGGTTGGGGGTCTTTGATGTACATGCATATGAACATATTTTGGAGAAATAAATTTATGTTTTTTGAGTTTAATCAAATATTTTTCTTAGTCAAATTTGGCCTTATTTTTAGACTTTTAAAATTTTTACAGTGGATGTCTTGCCATAGCCGATATAAAAATTAAAGAGTGTTCCACAAAACCATGACTTTCACGTATATTGTTATAGGTGGACACTTGATATTTACACAGCGTATTTAGTACTATGCTTAAGTATAACAAATAATAAAAAATTAAAGGATAATATAATAATATAATAAGACGTAAAAAAACTAACAACTTCGATTTTTAAAGTTGTACTGAACATAGTAGGGAATCCAAAGTGTGTGAGTCTGACTCGCACTTAAACGATTTATTTTATTATTTACAGTTATTCACTTTCTTTTTTTTCATAATTTATTTATTGTATCTTCAATATTTTTGAACTAACAATAATTACTCGTATCTTAAGTCTAAAATAAAATATTCTTTTTAAGTCCAGCCAGTGCTAGACAAAAATAATGTTTGTTTCACGGATTTTGCAATCATTTGCGGGACATCCCTTCTAATGTACGGCCAAGAAAAGCCGTCCAATGTAACCAGGTTCATTCAGCATGTTACGCGCCAAAGGGTTTGGATGAGATTCAAGCCTCTTTAGATATGTGACTGCATGTTTCGCTATTTCTGCTTTAACTGATGGCATGTTTAGGTCATTGTGGATGTTCGAATTTTTTATATACCAGGGAGCAGATATAATAATACGTAAAATCTTATTTTGGCGCCTTTGAATTTTTTCTACATTGCTAGCTGAGGCAGTGCCCCATAACTGAATCCCATAACACCAAATTGGTTTGAAGATCGACTTGTACAGTAGAAATTTACAATCTAAGCTCAGGGTGGAGTTTCTGCCAATAAGCCAATTTAGTTGTACTGCTTTTAGTTTCATTTGTGTTAACTTGAAGTCAATGTGTCTTTTCCAAGTAAAGCGACGGTCAAGATGTATACCCAGGTATTCAACGTCTGAAAGCTGTGGTATCATTTGGTTATTTATGCGAATAGGATGGCATGAGTCCCTACGCAGTGTGAAATTTATGTGAGTACATTTTAGTTCATTCACTTTTATTCTCCATTTTTCTAGCCATTTTTCCAAATTGAGTATGTGGTCTTGTAAAAGTTTTGATGCTTCTTGGGCACTTTCATGAATACTTAAAAAAGCTGTATCATCTGCAAAAGTTGAAGTGTGGACTAGGGTGCTAATTGGCATATCTGATGTGTACAGTAAATATAAAATTGGTCCCAAAATACTACCTTGGGGAACCCCAGCTTCAATGAGCTGTGGCGAGCTTAAAAAGTCACCTTCTTTTAGTAAAAACTTGCGATTCGTTAAATAATCTTTTAAGAGCTTATACAAGTTTTCGGGCAAGTTCAGCTTTAGCTTAAATATTAGGCCTTTGTGCCAAACCTTATCGAATGCTTGAGAAACGTCGATAAAGAGCGCAGAACAGTATTTTTTTTCTTCAAAGGTCGTTTTAATTACATTTACTAATCTGTGTGTTTGTTGGATCGTACTATGTTGTCTTCTGAAGCCGAATTGATGGTCCGGAATGCATCCTTTCGCGCTAAGAGTTAGATTCAGCTTAGTTATTAATATTCTCTCAAATAACTTTGACACGTTTGATAAAAGGCTTATAGGTCTGTATGATCCTACTTTTGTGTGGTCTTTTCCTGGTTTAGGAATCATGGTAACCAAGGATACCTTTCACTCTGTAGGAAAGTACTCAAGACGTAAGATGGCATTAAAAACAAACAGGATAATTCTGCGACCTATACGGGGCAACTCAACTAACATCTTGTTACTTGTTTTATCAACCCCGGCTTTTTTGGTGTTTAAATCTGCTATTGCCTGCTTATCTGCTGTTATTCGCTTTCAAATGCAAAGTTATCAAAGACACCTATTGTTCAAAATTGGTATAAATAAATTCATGGCAGAATTAGTTTTAAGATGTGATATAACTTATTGTTAGTTCAATTGAATTTGAAGATAACATTCTCTCAGATACAATAAATAATAAAAAAATATATATAATTTCCTAAAAATCCCCTCTTACTACTTTTACTAATCGGTAAATTTGTTTCATAGTGTTATGGTTTCTTTTGAATCGAAATATGTATGTCGGAATACATCCGTTTTCGCGCAAAACCTGGTTCTGCATAGTTATTATTATTAGGTTTTATAACGGTCTTGACACGTTTGACGATGGGGTTTTAGTTACATATAATTATATTTAATAATTCCTGTCTACCTTAAATCTTTTCCTGGCATAGACGTAAAGAAAAGCCAGGGTTGTGGTTTGTTAAAAAAGTACATATTATGTTCTTTGTAACACTATATAGTTGCGATGAACAAATTTTTGTTGTTTTCAGCATTTCTTTAGTCACCATAAGCAAATCTTAATAGAGATATTATCAGATACAATTGTTGCTAAACTTCAAAACATAACGAAAATTTTATAAATATTCTAAAATAATACGAGTATATTATTTTTAACCATAATATAGCGACAATAAACCATAATATAGCGACAACAATTTATTCATCGGGTTTGACATTTTTTTTTAATTTTTAAGAAAATAATAAAAAAAATGTGTAAAAATGTATTTTAGTAAAATTATATGCATTTATTATCATTAACTACTTGCAATACAAAATGAGTATTATGTTATGCTAATTTATGTATCAATGTTGACCTTAGATTATGGTTACCTCAACCATGTTTTTTTTTTTTTTTTTTTGTAGGAATAATTACAATTAAAGAAGGTAATAAAAGGCGCAAAATGTTTTAAAAACTAAACAGAATTATTTTTACTACTTCTCGGGACGGCAGCTCCAAGAGCATCTTATTTAATTTGTTTTCAATGAAACTTTATTATCGCACAGAAACTTAAAAGTTCTTGGTAAATGACACCAGCTGAGCTTAGCATTGTTTAGTAATAATTTTATTTTAAATGGAATTAAAATCTTGTGGTTTTACAATTACTCTGTGACTTTAAAATCCATTATAACTTTTTTACGTTTACTTCCTCATTGACTAATTGTGTATTTAACGATATTCAATTATAAATATGAAGGGAATACTATAATTATTATTGTAACTTCTAAATCATTTTTACTTTTTCAAATATTTGTTACTTTTTTTTAATTTTAAAGTAGTGAAGCTTAAAGCAATCCCTTTATTTATTGTTATGTCATATAACTAGAATGTTAGATAGTATTAAGAAAATTCTCATTGTCTTCTTACGAAAGCACGTCATTATGTTTTTATTATTGTAATATAGAACCTGAAATTGTCCCAAAAGACAGATAGATGGTGTCAATTGCCTTGGATTTGGCTTTTTTTGCAGTTTTTATTTTAATATGTGGTCACCTCGTCTGGATCAAAAGATCTTCAATCAGGAAGATCCTTCACTTTATGTGATCGTGTATAAGTCATAACATGGTAAATGTTGTGTTGCAAGACGTCAATCATCTGTGGCTTATCGACGTAGACCAACAGAGACTTCATATGGCCCCATAACAAATTGTCCAGAGGTGTTAAATTGCATGGTGTTGGAGGCAAATTCACGCAAGCATTACGCAAAATTATTCGTTTACCCAACGTTTCCTTCAATAAATCATCTTTGGCACGCGCTGTTCGGATGTTAGAACCGCAGCTCCTTCACATTAAGGGTATTCAATGGTGAACAAGAAAGTCAGCGATCATAATAATCCAAAAAAAAAAAATGTTTACTCATTACGAGTATTTATTATTTTTTTTTAGAAAACTGAAATCAGTAACACTCAATGAATAAAAGAAACATTATTATGTTAGCTATAAATAAACTTAACATATTAGCGGAGTTCAGTATTCGATGCTTATAATCTTGCCAAAGTGCAAGTGCGTCATATCATAGCTTTTTTGTAAAATTCAATAACGAAATACCCATTGTTTTTGTTAAATTTCAATTATATAACGCATTTGCACTTTTGCAAGACCATTTGCATCAAACACTGAATACCGCTATTATGGTTATTGTAAATATATTATGGTTAAAAATAATATATTATTTTGGAATATTTTAGCAAAAATTGTATAGTTAAAACCAACCATGTTGAGTTTTTTGGATGTAGTAACCATTTAATGATGAAATTTTAACCAAAATTTGGTTATGCTGACAAAAGTAATGTTTAAAACAACTAAAATTTGTTCATCGCAACCACAAATTGTTACAAAGAACATAATGTGGTTTACTGACCAACCACAATGATGGCTTTTCTTTACGTATATAACGGCAAAGTAAGTCTTCCTTATCTTTAGTGGATTCTATGGTTATGAGACTAATAAAACCATATTTATTGAGAAGCTATTTATTATTTATGGATAACTACAACAGAAATCGAAATGAAAAAAAAAAATTCAAAAATTAACATATGGGTAAATCCATGTCAAATCAACCAAAAAAAATTGTTTTCAAATTTACCACTTCCGATTTTATTGAATTTTTTGTTGTTTATATTCTTTGACTTTCTGACGCCAAATATCATTTTAAAAAAATTCCATCTATTACAGTTTTTTAGCTATACAGCTATCAAAATAGGAAAATTTCGCTTTATTTTGATATCAATTATTTTGATATCAATCATTAAAAAAAAAACCAATTTTTAACAAATTTTTTTTTATATTTAAAAAAAGTTTTATAAAAATCTTTGAGGTAGTGTCTTTTGATTTTTTTTAATATTTGCATATGTTTTAAAATGTGGAATGGTGAGTACACCATAAAAATTTCAGAGTAAGACCATGGTGGGATCAGAAGTTATATTTAAAAAACTTCATTTTTACTCATTACAAACTGAAAATATAGAAATTTTTTAATAAACTGGGTAATAAAGGTAAGAAATATTCCTTAAAACTGAAAAATATGTAGTTTTTTTTTAACATAACTTCTGATCCCACCATGGTCCCACTCTGAAATTTTTATGGTAATATAAAACACTATCTCAATGATTTTTATAAAATTTTTTTTTAAATATAAAAAAAATTTCTTAAAAATTAGTTTTTTTCATGATTGATATCAAATTAAAGCGATATTTTCCGACTTTTATAGCTGTATAGCTAAAAAACTATAAGAGATTAAATTTTTTTTAAATTATATTTGGATTTAGAGAGTCAATGAATATAAATAACAAAATTTTCAATAAAATCTGAAGTAGTCATTTTTAATGCCTTTTTGATTTGACGTGTAATTACCCATATATAGAGAAGACAAGGCAATATCTATATTAGTACGTGGAAAGGCAACGGGATTTGCTTTGTATCACAACGGAACATTTTGGAACCTTGAAAAAGTGCAAATATTGTCACAAGGAAAAAATAATAAAATTAAAATCATACAGATGTCGAAACTGCGTATATAAACCTCCACAGTGCCGTGGCACTTACCTCCTAAAGATCAGACTAACTTTAATTCGGATATCGAATCCCAAAGCAAGCCATAGACGATGCGATGTGTTGCACAACCAATTCTAGGTATCAGTTGTATGCGCTCCACAAACGATACAATTTAGTGTAAAATTTCATGTACAATTTCATTTAACAACCCAGCTCTCTCAAATTAAGATGGCGTTTAATATTCTCATATATGCTATAATTGACATCGTCCGCAAATAATACTTAACATGTTAACTGCAAGGTGGTTGCGACGTGTTGGTACAACTTGACACTTGAACTTTTTGATCTTTCGTACAACCGACATACAACTTGAATACAATCAGCCCACAGACGTTACAATTCGTGCACAACTCGCGCATCGTCTATGGCTTGCTTAAGAACATTCAATCGTACTTAATGATGGACAGAAATATTTAGCTTTATTTTCATATACACAAATTATAGATTTAATTTATTAATATTTTATATAAAAACGAATATAATAGCTATAATAAACCTTGTTTCCTCATGTAGTGAATAATGAATGCTATAGCATTATTTATATTTATATGGTCTCATTCTTACCAAAATAACTGTGTACTTCACTGCTTTTTCTTCACTTTCTCTTTTAAATAAGATAATTGTGCGGAAAAAAGTATCCTATATTGGAATCAGGATGCTAAGGTACCTCCTCAAAATATTTTGTTAAAATCCATCCAGCAGATTTGACGTGATGCGAACGCAAAGAAAAGCATACAGACGGAAAAGAGTTACTATTTTATTATATGTATAGAAAATAGATAGTTATAGATGTCTTATCACATTTTGGATATTACAGTTCCCTGAAATTTTAGGGAACGTGTTAAGCTATTTAAGTTCAAGAAATTCAATTTCGTAACTAATTAAAGAAATCTTTCCGGAGAAATCTTCAACTAATACGTTATTCAAAATTCAAGCAATTTAGCTAAATTTGTTAAATCTGGCGGAAGTTATTACACAAGAACTATAAACGTCTAAAAGTTGAAAAATATTTTACTCGTTAATCCCTTTCACTAAGCTGTAAAGCTACAAATTTAATTGTTTTTAATTTCCACAATAATTACGTAAATTTTATGACTATTTTTTTATTTCATAAATATTTGCTTTTTTTGTTTTTTTTTGTTGTTGTATTAACAAAGTATTAAATAATTTTTAGATACAAGTGAGCGTATGTTCTTTATTGCATTAATACGAGTACTTATCTTTATATTATTGTATTTTTTGTTTATTTTATTGTTGTTATTATTGTTTTTAGTATTTATCAAGATTATACTTTATCTAAAAGTATAATCTTGATTAAGTTATTTTTAATGGGTAAATTTAAGTTTTGATGAGTAAAGTTAAGACGTCACTTGAAAATTAAGTTTTCTTAAATAAACTTGATCGAAATAAATGATATTTATTTTGTGTAAACGATTTAAAAAGATAACAGAATTTTAAATTTATATGGAATATTTTTAACGTGTTGGTGTTTTTCACAAAGAACTCACCACCCAGCCTTAATTTAAACTAAAGAACAAATTCCAAAGATGTCAAAGAATTTCTTTTTGAAGACTCACCCAATAAAACAAGAATAATTAATTAGTTTTAATTTTAGCACTTTATTTAACAAGAATGATTGTGTTTTTATTTGTGCTTTTAATATTAAACAATAAAATGTATGCGTTGTTTGTTAAACAAACATCACAATACAGTCGAGCTCAAAAGTGTGAAACATAAGTTTTGCTTTTAATGATTTCTAGACACTTTGAATTGAAATTTTTTTTGTCTAATTGAATTCCATCCAATATTTTGCAAATATATTTTAATTGGGGCTGCAACATGAGCATTGTCCTGAAAGAAAATTATAAACTGATAACTGTATCGTTTAATGCTCTCTCTCTCTCTCTCTAAATGGAGCCATTTTATAAGATACAGATCTTAAATAAATTACGCCCTTGTTGCCACCAAATACAAAGATTACCTTGGTAGCCTTGAAGTTCGTCTGGTTGACCGATCATTGGATGTGATACAGATTTGCATCAGTTCCTGGCGAGTTGCCTTAACCTAATGATGAACTACCACTGCATGAAAACAAAGTGTCTACCAACGCCCTTGTTCGCTTAACGACACAAAAAGTAGTAATTTTAAAAAATGGCTACCAGAACCACGCTCATACCCCTTGTTTAGGATTTGAAGACTACCTAAACTGTTGATACGCACTAGGAGCCTCTGAGGAAGTGCAAGAGTAAACCAGACTAAATCGCCCTTCTTGCGTTACTCCTCAAAGGCCCTCATCATTGGTCACAGAGATGGGAGATATCCCTGTGGATTAATCGATTCCAATTGTACCAGTTGTTTGGATACTATTCAGACCTCGAATGTTCTTTTCTTCCAGTTTCAGGACCCATTTAATCTTCTAGGACTGGTGCCCTCATATACCTTGAGAGCATTGGCGTCAAGATATTAAAAGTCACAAAGACAATATAGAGTGGAGAGAAGAGGTGAGTACATGTTTATATTTCTACTATTGCTAGGTACACTTACAAAAACAGTAATATTAAAGCGATTTTCAAATTTTTTTTATGATGTTTCCTATTTAGTTCTTAACAAAAAAAGTGTTGGTTTTTTAATTTTAAACAAAAAGTTAATATTTTTTAAAACAATAAAGAAATTATGGCGAACCGTGAAAAATTCGATTGTAAATATGACAATGGAAGGTCCTCCATTACGTATAACAATAATCCATAAGCCGATCAGTTGTTATTAGAGTGCTAGGACGGCGAAATGTAGCTCCGCAAGGCCAAGCGCTAGAGGCCGAAAACTATTAACTGATGGGGACGCACGCCTTATGATAAGAAAGATGAGAGCTGACAAGTCTTTAACGCCAAAGGAAGCTTCCTTAAGCCCGTTTCACACTATAATACTGAGATTTTCATTGGTTTTGTAAGATAAAAATCAAATAAGAATTGTGTGATTGTCAAAAAATCTAACGTAACATACCATTTCGTTTTCACACTTCAAATAAAATGAAAAATATCATCAAAGGAACAAGCCGAGACGAGACATTGAACGGCGGCGGCTGAGCAATTTTAAGTGGACGGCAGAGGTTCTGGATCTTAAGTTTGTTTGGGCGTTCAAGTTTTCGGTTAATAAAAAACAAACAAAAAATACGTACGTTCAAGAATTTCTAGACATGGCAGAAACAAAGCACATATGTAGGCGATAAGACTAATGCCAATTTAGGACAGGTGCAGGACAATATATCATCGACGGCGGCGAACTATCGGCGGCGACTCACTCAGCTTGGTTCTTTGCTTTAAAAAAACACAACCCTGATAAAATGAAAAATGTTATCGTTTAGAAAATTTACTAAAAATGGTTTGGTATTATGGTACGTCAAATTTCTTTCCGTATTAATTAACATTTTATTAACATATTGCCTTCACACTATCACACTTTCTCATTAGATTTAAGTTTTTGACAAGTCTTAATACTCAGTATAATAGTGTGAAAATGGCTTTAGCAATATATAAAAAATATTAGACGACGGAAAGCAAAAAGAGCGGTACACAACATTCGATACCTCGCAGTTGTGAGTAAACAAAGTTTGCGCTATTGATGACTGCAAGAGTGTTATATGATCACATTAAACCGACATCAGTCTGATGGTAGATATCAATTTGATGACGACGATTCAATGAGACTATATTAAACAAACGGTCAAGCTCGTCGGAGCCAACATCATAGAGTCGGGTTGTTTTACATGGTATCATGTTGGGCCATTGCAAACATTATTGGACCAACATGAAGACTGTTTAAACATATATGAGCACATTCCTAAGAAAGAACTTGTGTTTCAACAGGTTGGAGACCTGAAATATACCCGAAAAATTATTGAGTAATGATTTGGCATAATTTTCAATTAACGCTATGACCTCGCAAAGTCCCGACCACAATCCTGTTGAGAATTGATGGAGAAAATATCTAAGAGCTCCACTTAACTTAATTGAGTTGTGGCAACGTGTGCAGCTGTAGTAGCAGAAAAATCAGGATGAAATTATACAAAAGTTGGTTGAAAGTTTGCCCAAACGCATAAATTATGTTTTACAAAATAAATGGCTATGGACCAAGTAACAAAATTACAAAATATTTTAATGTTACCAGAAATTGAAAGAGAGTACATAAGAGCTATTTTTATATTATTTTGTTTTGTCTTTGACTATGTAGTTTTATGTTTTGTTTTAAAAACATTATTGTTAACAAACGAATAATAAATAAAATTAAAAATTAAATCGCTGCATTAATACTATTTTTATGCGCCTATAAAAGAAGAAAATACAAACACGTACTAACCGCTGCTTCCCACTGTACAAATAATCATATATTCTGGCCTCTGGACGTTCAGTTTTAAGTCATTCCGAATTATCTATTGCATCGAATTTGTATCGCCTTTTTACGTCTCTTGACCTCTACTCCCGAAAATTCTGCAAACAATTCATGGATTAGAAATGATTTTTGATGGAGTAAAAAGGCCTTCTATTCAAGAGAGTGGCACATACTAAAAAAGAAAGCCTAGTGACAGTACTTTCACGTGACATAAGAGTAAAAATTGACAGTTAAAAAAATACTACTAACAAAATCTAATGTTTAAAGGACTTTTTTAAGCTGGCTTCTGCTAATGTCATTTTAAAATTATTTTATACTCTCAGCTAAGCCATCACAGAATTAACAGAAAAGTGGTTGAAGGAACGCATAATAAAGATTATTAAACAAATATATGTACTTATACTCATACAACATTAACGCGCCAGAGGTCCAATAACTTGTATCTTGATCGGTGCCATATTAAAATAAAATTTACAAATTTGAAGTTAAATGCTTAGATAGCTAATCGATTTTTAAACGAAGATGGTTACTTATTTATGGGGTACTCTTTAGCTTTAAACAAATTCAAAGGCTTCAATATAAGATTCAACATATGACTATGACATCTACCTGGTATATTAAGAACTCGGACATTCACAAGTTATCGTACCTTTCGCAAATTTTTGTCTAGCACTGTCGAAAGTGAGTTAACTGCCTGTCTCACCACAGACAATTAACTCACTGATGCAGACTGTAAGTATTATTTTTTTAGACTTAAGACAAGAATACTTGTTGTAAGTTCAGTTAACTTGAAGATACACTGACGTTGCATTAAAGACTTATTGTACAACATGGTTTCCATTTAAAATAAATTATCGCTAAACGTTCTAATTGTAGCTGAGTTTTCAGAAGGAAAATAAAAGGGTTATAAATCTGTTAAACAGATTTTTTATAACTCATCATAAACAATAAGCGGTGTTAATTAATAACAAATTTATTGGCCACAAAGTTTGTTAATTGAAGAAACATTTGATTGTTTTTAATTTGTTTTTAATAATTATTAATTAAGGATCGAATGTACATATAACGTTTTTCCTGAACTGATCAAATATTTAACATTAAATAGTTTCTTTCTTAGGAACAAGTAACCAATTTTTGACTGCATCATTAATAAAATAATACAGTGGTTTGTAATTCAAATGTTTCCTTTGTAGGAAACATTGTTAGACGCAATAAAAATAGCGGAAAAACAAATCAATTAAGAAATTCGGGCTACAAACCCAATACCCCAATGAAGCATTAAACTTGAGAATAAGACAATTAAGACGAAGAAAGATTTATAGAGTTGATAATAGTAAAATCGAAGACCACGTGTTAAGCAACAATATATTCAGGACCGTCATATTATTATTTTTCATCAATGATGATGATAACGCACAGTGGGCCATTTCTCGATAAGGCGATCAAAACAACAAAATTTTTGATTTGATTGGAATTTTGTATCAATAGTAATTAAAATATGTAAAAAGAATATGCACATAAAATAGCCAGCAAGCTTTCCTTGAAGCCCCTTACGGCCGTAGGGAAGGTATATCAGAAATTATGCACAGTAAATTTTACTAAAGCTGTGGTAGCTAACTTAAATTATACTTTAGTATTTTATTGCTTGATTAATTAAACTTTAATTAATTAAAAAGCTAGAAAAGATTTCATAGGATGTTGCTGACATCCGTGCAATATTTACGGATGACCTGCTGGATATTCATAATTGGGAAGGCAGATGAAAAAATCCGCTTGTTATGTACGTGTTTTGCTTTCCATCGTGAAATAATTATTAATTCATGAAGATGCATATACTTCAAAATTAAGATGTTTTACAGCAGCAAGGAGCTTTTGAATTTTAAAGGGGCCTTCGGTTGAACACAGTCACCATAAAGTGAAACAAAAATATTCAAAATATGAAAAATTATTAAATTTTTTTGATACAATATCTTTATACATATTTCTCTGTTGACATGAAAATAAATTATTTATTCTTTAATAATAATGTAAAAATTAATAAATCATGTAACATGACCCTACATGTATAACCGTCAGCTATGACGTTGATTAATTTTTATATAGAATAAGAAGTAAAGGATATACATATGCTAAAGTCCAAAGAACTAATACGTCGAGGGACTTAAAAAATTCACAATTTTACATCATTTTTTTTTTGCTTTTGCCTTAAGGCTGATGTCAAAGTGCGCGCTGCAAGCGAATCGAAGCTGGAAGCGATAATAGTTCGTGATATACCAATGCTACAAGATGTCAGAGTGAATGCTATATTAAGCAAAACGAATTTTTCAGTTTCAGTGTATTGTAATGGATTCAAAGAAAAGAGGATTGTAAAGAATAAAGGAATACATCGAATAAATAGAAGACGATCAGAAGATAGCGAGTTCCACAATTTGTACAGTGAACGGAGGAATTGTCCTGGAAAATTGTTTAACTATACAAGAATGTCAAGCAAAATGCCAAAAGCCGTATTAAAAATGCTTACATACACGCGAAAAAAGTTTTTAAAGCATACTAAAAAAAATTTAGAGTGGGCTACACTCAACTTTACCATATACATATTACATAAAGAATAAAAGTTCAAAGTATATTTAAACTTATTATTTTCATTTTTTATTTTTATTCACGCATGATTCCTTTTGAAAATTTATTTAAATAAATATTTTATAAGTATAAAATATCAAAAAAAAAATATAATAATCGAAATTGATTACTATGGGGAAAGCATATCCAGATAGCTATTTCGCTAGTGCTCAACTAGCTCATCAGTGGATTTTTCCCAATTTTTCTGAATAAAAACTCAGATTTTTATGCTTAAAACTTAATAGACTAAATGAGAAGTTTAATCAGACTAGAAAGAAAATCAAATCTAAATTTGTAAACAAAATAAAAAAACATAGTAACCATTTCGATTTCAAAAAGTTTATTTTATTCTTCTTTCAATTTTCTACATTAAGGGTTTCCATTGGATAATGTATCAAAAAGAGTTTTGAAAAACAAAAATAAAAATACAAATTATAAAATTAAAAATACGAAAATCGTATTTACTCAACGTGCGCATGCTGTTATATACAAAAAATTATATTTGGAATCGGTTATATACATTATTCCTTGAAATCGAAATGGTTACTATGGTTTTTTATTTTGTTTAGAAATTTAGATTTGGCTTTCTTTCTAGACTGATTGAACTTCTCATTTAGTCTATTAAGTTTTAAGCATAAGAATCTGAGTTTTTATTCAGAAAAATTGGGAAAAATCCACTGATGAGCTAGTTGAGCACTAACGAAATAGCTATCTGGATATGCTTTCCCCATAGTAATCAATTTCGATTATTATATTTTTTGAAAATAAATATTTTATACTTATAAAATATTTATTTAAATAAATTTTCAAAAGGAATCATACGTGAATAAAAATAAATAATGTATATAACCGATTCCAAATATAATTTTTTGTATTTATTATTTTCGATTATGTTCATCTCCATATTCCAAAGGCACTGAATTTCATTCTGATGCGTCAAACGGCATGACCTGTAGAGACTCCGCAAAAATAGTGACACACACTCACCCGCCCACAGACATCATCGCGGTAAAATGGATTCAGGAGACCTCAAAATGTATAAATCCCTTAAAACTTCTACATCAATTTTATAACGATTATAGGTACTATACTCTAACCATATTATGGTATGGTAAAGTAATAAACAAACAAAGCTTCCTAGCTACAATGAGTTACAACGCGCTACAAACTATTACTCAACCTGATTTATCTATAGCACGAACTCGCTTTGCTCTCACTCTGACATCTTTTGAGCGAACATATAAGAAAAATACATGCATTGGTTTATAGCGTGTTGTAGCGTAGCATAATAACTATTTTCTAGGTAGTTTCTCAGATACATTTATTTTCATAAATTTATTATACCCTTCACCACAGGTGGAAAGGGTATACATAAGTTTTTCGTTCCGTGTGTAATTTCTACAATATTCATTTCCGATCCCATAAAGTATTATATATTTCTGGATCCTTATACATAGAGAAGTTGATTAAGCGATGTCCTTCTGTCCGTGTTTTGGTAGTAATGTAATATGCCAAGGCACCAGAAGAGATACAAAAAAATTAAGCAAACCAATCTGTCAGGCATAGTTTCGAAAATTTTGGGATTGTAATTCAGCAATATCGAATCATTCCTTTGGAGGCTGCGGGCCAAAAACCGCGCCCACCTATATTTTTTCATGTTTTTCGGCTTTAATGTTTCTCGTTTGCTTCTTTTGTCAAGTGTATATTAGACCGCGCAAAAAGTGCATAAAGATCTCGGAGGATCAATAGCCCCTTGCGAGGGGCGGTTTTCGTTTGTTTTTAGATTGGTAGGGTTTTTCTGCTTTGATTTGTAGTAGAGACCTTAATAGAAAGCATTGCACATAGAGGTAGCCAATGGACCCACAGGGTACCAACTGGTAAAAAAAATTCAATAAAATTAAAAAAAAAAACTTTACAAACCATTTTCAAACCAATATTTCCACAGAAAATTTTTCGAAAAACTTTTTTTTTAAATTTTCAAAAAAATATTTTTACAAACAATTTTCGAAAAATTAAAAACAAAATTTCAATATTTCTGTGAAAATGAAAATTATGACTGTAACATACATAATATATTTTATTGTTAATAATATATGTATGTATATCAGACATTGGGGGGATTCAATTACAATTACAGGTAATGTGTAATTGAAAATTTCCAATTACTAATTACAAGTAATTGTAATTGAAATCAGGGACTAAATCAATTACAATTACTTGTAATTTGTAATTGAAAAATTTCAATTACAATTACTTGTAATTAGTAATTGGAAAATTTCAATTACTAATTACTTGTAATTTTAACTTTTTCATTGTAATTAGGCAGTAATCATTACTTCCAATTGAAAGAAATTCAATTACATATATTCCTAAAAATTTCAAGCTTATCTTAAATATGAATTTCTTGCGTTGATCATGATCAACAGTATTATTCAAACGAGTAATACGAAAACTCCATCCATGTACGGTGAACACCTTCATAAGGTAATTATCGCTAACAAAATTTTGAAAACTTTGCGGTCAAATATAATTTTTTCATTTTATATTCCGTAGATATTGACATTGTGGAAAAGAAAATAGTTTGAAATTTGCACTTCAGATTTACTTGCGTGGTCTAAATTCGTTTCTAAATTGCTTCAAAGACTATCCTACAACACTAAAGGCTTTTTTTCGGTCTAATACTCCCTTAACATCTTCAGCACCAGTGGAAAGGTTATTTTTGTTCGCTAGTATTATGTTAACACTAAGGCGACAAAGATTAACGGAGGAATGGTTTTTTTTTAAAGCAAATAACAATTTTTTATTAATAAATAATACTATTGCTATAACTTTGCAATTAATGGTATATTGTGTAAATATACATGGAAATGTTTAATATTTAATTACATATTATTTAAAATTATGGGATTTTTTTAGTTTTTCCCTACTTTTGGTATATTATTAGTTTTACTGTGTTTTTGTTTTTAAATATAACGCCTAATTTATTTATTCAACTAGGATTGTTATTATTTTTTTAAATTAATATGTAATTGAACATTTTTGTAATTAAATATTTTTTGACAATAATTACAAAAAAAAAGTATTCATTACTTTAAATTTTTAATTACATGTAATTAATAATTGAAAATTTCCAAATACTAATTACAAGTAATTGTAATTGAAATTACAAATTACAAGTAATTGTAATTGATTTTAGTCCCACATTTCAATTACAATTACTTGTAATTAGTAATTGAAAATTTTCAATTACAATTACATGTAATTAGTAATTGCATGTGTAATTAATTACAAAATGTAATTGATATCCCCCAAGTCTGATATATATAGAGTAACATATTTTTTTAAATGCGTTTGATTTTAAAATAAAATACACACGTTAAGTCCCGTTCCACACTTGCAATTTTTGTTTCTAAAATATTTTGTTAATACTTTAAAAATTGTGTTTCTGATGACTGTATACTTTTATACAGCCAATTCCATGTCGAAGAGAAAAAACAACAACAACAACAATAGAGAGTCACAGCATATTTTAATGTAAAATTATTAAATTTTATTTAATCTCCCAACAACAAATGCATGTGTTGCAGAAACAAAAGTTTAAAGTGTGGAACGGGACTTAAAGGTAAACGAATATTTTAAGGCAAGTATAGCTACATGGCTACACGACCACCTTTGTGGCTGTCGTAAACTTAGACTAATTTATTCAACAAAAGAAAATGTCACAAAATTGCAAATTACAAATTCATATACAAACAAAAAGTTCTGAAGGAAATATTTACAATTTTTTAAAAAAGTTATTTAATTTTATAAAAGCAAAATAAGTATTTCTACAACCATGTCAGAGTTTACAATGTAGTTGTCGTCTTCAATATCATTAAGTAGCTGCCTACACTGCGACAGTTGTAGCCAACGGAATTTGTTTTCATTTGTCTTCTATTTCTTTACAATATGGATAATGCTGCACATGTCTGTATAAAAAAAAATCACCGTGTTGAAGGGTATAGAAGATTCGGCACGGCCGAATATAGCACTTTTACTTGTTTATTCTTTAATTTAATTTATTTGTCATTCATTTATTAATTTTTGTTTTTATTTACAGATAACTTTTATCTACGTTACTTCTTAGTTATTAGTAATTTAATCATATATGATATTAATAGCAGCTACTGAGTTAAATTTTTTAATAAAATTAAATTTTATTAATAACACAGGGCAACAGCAAAAATATGCTCGCGTAACTACTATATACATTTGATGTATCATGGCTACCTTAGTACAAAAATGGTAAAATTTTTAAATTCTATGGATAGATTTTTTTTTAAAAATTTTTTTTTAAAATTGCAATTTTTTTGAGACGTTTCTTCAAATAATTAATGATAACTCAAAAACTACTAGTCCGATATTATTAAAATAAATTCAGAAAAATTAAGATTTGCATAGCCTTTAATTCGTCTATATATCGCGTTTCAATCGGATCAATAGTATCGGAGTTATAATAAAAAACTTAAGAAAAAAATATATTTTTTACGTAAAAATGGCAAAAATTTTCGTTTTAAAAAAATCATAAAAAATCGAAAACGGCAAAAAACTTCCAGATTCATTTTTTTATCGCATAGCGACATGTAATAGCAACAAAATGAGATATCGACCATAAAAATCGATTGATTTTTTTCGAATTTATTCACATTTTAGTGAATTCGCTCATTTTCACAAAATTTTAGTTTTTTGCTTGATATACGCATTATAGCGGGTTTTCAAATGTGTGAAAAACATAAATTTTCCAATTTCAAGGGGTGCATGCCGGATTAATGTTAGATTTGATGAGAAACTTCCACCCACAAAATTTTAGTCGAATTCGACAACGTTAACACGTAGCGCATAGGCCCCATAAAGCAATCTTCATATGACTTTTGAAATGAAGCTGAGAAGCATTTCCGTTTTTTTTCGTTAATATATTGGCCGCACACATAACAAAATGAGTCCGGATTGTTTTTACATAAAAATGTTCTAGTTTTCTTGCTCATGGCTGATTGAAAATTATGCTTCTGTTACCGCAAACACTTGTTGAATGAATAGAAATGGCTCAAGGAGCTCTTATAAATAATGATACTAAAATTTCGAACAACCCTTAATGTGGTCCTATTTTTTACCTATTCCCAAGAATCGTAAAAAACATTAAGGAATACTATGCAAAAAATCAATCTTTACAGGTAGCCAGCGGAAAAACCCAATTCGGCGTGCACGCAAATTTATGAACGTTTATTACTTTGCCGCCGCAATTGTCAAAATGAAGCAAGGGCGACAGGTAGCCAACAGAAAAGGAGCATTTCATCGTTTATCAGATTTCTACTGAAATCGTAAAAATTAAAAAACTTTTCCTTTATTGCTTACTTTTTTTAATTCTGAAAATCATAAAAATGCCATAAAGATCTGTTCCAAACAATTTTCTACATTCAATACTGTATTTCCACAGTAACACGTGTCCCACAGAAATACGTGTTTTGCCCAAAACAGTATTTCGCGTACTTGTTTTGCCATACATTTCTCATTCATCCAAAACACATTTGGCAGTACCTGGATATTGTATAGTGGTTTCAAAAGCATCTAATTTTTTTATTTTGTTGCGTTGTGTAATAGGAAGATATCAGTCAATTTTAGCGAAATTTTATATTTTATTGTTAAAAAAGAAAAAAATAAAAAATTTTAAAAGTAAAATGTTTTTGTAAATTGTCTTCGGCAAGTTCTCAAGGTCATATAATGGCCAGTGAAAATTGTAATAACTCGAAAACTTAAAGACATGTAGCTTATTGTAAATTTCATTGTGTTTGCCCTAAGGACCAGGATCCACTTTTTTGCAAAAGGGGAAATAAATAGCGTTAATTTTGCAAAAACTGAAAATTTGTCAATTATTTTCGATTTAAACGCTTTTTTCAGATTTGGGGTCTATGCGCTACGTGTTAACGTTGTCGAATTCGACTAAAATTTTGTGGGTGGAAGTTTCTCATCAAATCTAACATTAATCTGACATGCACCCCTTGAAATTGGAAAATTTATGTTTTTCACACATTTGAAAAACCGCTATAATGCGTATATCAAGCAAAAAACTAAAATTTTGTGAAAATGAGCGAATTCACTAAAATGTGAATAAATTCGAAAAAAATCAATCGATTTTTATGGTCGATATCTCATTTTGTTGCTATTATATGTCGCTATGCGATAAAAAAATGAATCTGGAAGTTTTTTGCCGTTTTCGATTTTTTATGATTTTTTTAAACGAAAATTTTTGCCATTTTTACGTAAAAAATATATTTTTTTCTTAAGTTTTTTATTATAACTCCGATACTATTGATCCGATTGAAACGCGATATATAGACGAATTAAAGGCTATGCAAATCTTAATTTTTCTGAATTTATTTTAATAATATCGGACTAGTAGTTTTTGAGTTATCATTAATTATTTGAAGAAACGTCTCAAAAAAATTGCAATTTTAAAAAAAAAATTTTAAAAAAAAATCTATCCATAGAATTTAAAAATTTTACCATTTTTGTACAAAGGTAGTCATGATACATCAAAATTATATAGTGGTTTTAAGAGCACATGAAATTTTTTTTATTTTGTTGTGCTGTGTAATCTTTAGATTGAAATATTAAAATAACACAAGTATCTTATTCGTTTTCAATTTTTTAAGAACTTTGCAAAAACACAAATGTTCAAATTTAGAATGAATATAACTTTCTCCATATCTCTTAAACTACAAACCAGACTCAAAAACACTGTTTATATAACTTTAAGTAAATGGGGTTAACCGGTATTGAGTTATGCTGTGAATATTCCTTCCTTTTTAGGGTTCCGTACACAAAGTGTAAAAACGTTACCCTATTGTTTTCGCTACAATGTCTGTCCGTCTGTCAGCGCCTTTTATCTCTGGAACCGTAATAGGTAGACTCTTGAAATTTTCAGAGATGATGTATAGCTGTTGCCGCTATAGCAACAAATACTAAAACTTATAGGGTGTTCCGATAGAGAGGTGTTATTCACGAATATATGCCTATTTCGTGAACTGTAGGAGGCATAGACTCAAGATTTAAAAACAGTAATTAAAACTTAGTTCGCTATATAAAGAAGTATAAAAAAATAAACCTAAAAATTAAAGGGTGTTCCGATAGTGGTGTGATTTGCATGTATAAGGCCTAAGTTTTGAACCATAATAGGTAGCCGCTTGAAATTTTCACAGAAGGTGTATAGCAGTGGCCGCTATAGTAACAAATACTAAAAATTATAGGGTGTTCCGATAGAGAGGTGTTATTCACGAATATGTGCTTATTTCTTGAACTGTAGGAGGAATACACTAAAAATATGCAAGCGGTAATTAAAACTTAGTTCGCTATATAAACAAATCTAAAAAATAAACCTAAAAATTAAAGGGTGTTCCGTTAGTGGTGTGATTTGCATGTATAAGGCCTAGGTTTTGAACCATAATAGGTAAACGCTTGAAATTTTCACAGAAGGTGTATAACAGTGGCCGCTATAGTAACAAATACTAAAACTTATAGGGTGTTCCCATAGAGACATGTTGTTCACGAATATGTGTTTATTTCTTGAACTGTAAGAGGTATGGACTCAAGATATAAAAACAGTAATTAAAACTTAGTTCGCTATATAAACAAGTATAAAAAAATAAACCTAAAAATTAAGGGGTGGTCCGATAGTGGAGTGATTTACATGTATAAGGCCTAAGTTTTGAACCATAATAGGTAGACTCTTGAAATTTTCACAGAAGGTGTATAACTGTGGCCACTATAGCAATAAATACTAAAACTTATCGGGTGTTCCGAAAGTAAGGTGTTATTTGCCATTATGTCTTTATTTCTTGAGCTATAGGAGGCAACCACTTAAAATTTGCAGACAGTAATTAACTCTATGTTCGCCTTCTATTAAATTAAACCTTAAAACTAAAGGGTCTTCCGAGAGTGACGTGCTTTGCGTGTATATGGCCTAAGTTTTGTACGATAATAAGTAGACTCTTGAAGTTTTTACAAGAGGTTTATTACTATGGAATCTATAACAAATAATAAAAAATTAAAGGCTTATTTGAACCGTAATAGGTAGACTCTTGAATTGTTTACAGTAGATGTTGTACTTCGGACACTGTAACAATTACTACTTACTAAAGGCTGATCCATCAGTGACATGTTATTCACGTATATTACCTTATTTTTTGAACCGCAATAGGTAGGCCTGATATTTTTGTAGAAAGTGTATTACCATGGCCGTTATAACAACAATTCCTAAAATTTAAAGGGTGTTCCAATAGCGATGCAATTTTCACGAATATGACTTCGATTTTAAAAAGAAAAGGGTGCCCCATAAGACATGAAAAATTAACAACTTGAGTTTTTAAAGACATACTAAACATAGTACGGAACCCTACGTGTGTGAGACTAACTCTAACTATTTTTGTATTACGGTATATTTCGAAAACTAGAAATTTTTTAAAGTGGCTGGAGCGGTAAAAAGTAGCTGGACCATAAGATTAAATAAAGTAGAGACTAATAAACAGTTTTCGACCAGAACTCTAAATAACCGAGTTATAAAATTAACATCTGGAAAATCGAAAATTTTAACTAACACCAGTCTGCTTTAAATCTTAATTAAATTAAAATAGGTCAAATTTTTGGATTTTATTTTTACAATGAAGTACCGTCAACTTATTGTTAATAAAATCGAAACCACTGCGTTTATTTTAATAAGATACGGTCAGAAGAATTTTTTATTGATAGCTCTCTTTGAGGCTAAAATACAGAAAAATTCAATCATTTTCGAATTTTTAAATTTTTAAATTGATAATCGTCGACTTTTTTAACTCAGAAAATGTCTCATTTTGAAAATTGTCCACGATATTTTATATTTTACTTGCTAACTACGAGAAAAAATTTAAAAAATGGTGAAAATTGTTATCAATATTTAAAAAAATTTAAAACAGGGTATCAATAAATTCAACATTTTAATTTGAAGATGCTTATAAGTCGCTTATTTTAAAACATAATTTACTGATAAGAGCATAATTATGTAGATATTAGCTAGATCTTGTAAAAAAATCAAACAAAAATTGATGAAATGCAAGTTCTAAGAGAATTTGCAGACGAGAGGTACCCAATTTTAAGCCCACATAGTGCCACCCCTGGTAAGTGGATTATACCTAGCGTCAAAACTTAAACGCAGATATCGCTCTGCTATGCCCGTGTTAAATTTTGAATCAATCGGACTAGTCCTATAAAATTGGCTGAATTATTTCCATGTTCTAAGTTGTAACTGGAAGAGTTAAATAACACTGCGAAATTATTATTTTTTTTATCAACCAATTGTTTGTTAAATTATCCTAGAAAATTTCTAGTCCTCTTTTGATCCTCTTATAACTTTAAAAATGTATAATCAACTAACCCCTGATTTTCGAGTTACAAGCGATATTTAAACGAAATATAAAGCTTCTTTTAAAATTTTGTTATCGCTATAATAATGAATGAACTTTTTGTGTGGTATTTAGTAAAAAAAAGAGGAAATACAGTTGTAGTCTTCAAAGGTGTAGTCTGATTTCATTGAAACTTAACATAGGGAATGTCGAAAACGGACCCATTTAGGAACTGGTCTGTTTCGATATTCCCTCTACATTAATATAATAACATGAAGAAGTAGTGGAACGTAATTTTTGAATTTGATGTTTAAAGTCTTAAAGGGAAAAGCTTCATGTGTCCCTAAATTAGGGCACCTCTGAACTGATTTTAAAATGTATACTGTCTGTAAACTGTGCTATAAACATATCGGTTATCTCACTACTCCTTGTCTTTACTTCATGGAGCACGCACACACCATTATTAACGGTCGTTAGAACAGAGATTTTCTAAAATCAACTCAACTGCTCGATAGAATTCTTTTAATATTTCAACTAGTAAATGGGCAAATAAATATCTCTCAAGTTTAAATTTATAAAATAATCTTAAATAAAATAAATAGAAATTATTTTTAACGCACCTGTTATTTGTTTCACTTGTTGTTTTTAAACTTGCGTAAAGTATCCTTCCTTGAATTATTCACTTCCTTGTTAATAATTTATTATACACTTGAAAAAATTCTAGCCACAACGACAACGACAACGCTTATCGGTCGAATTATTGTAAACACATTGCAACTTCCAGTGTTGTTTATGCGAAATTGTTAACTAAAGTGTATCTTGACGAAACGTCTGCCTTTATAAATCACAGAAAACTGATTTGCACTACACGCCAGTAGCAAATTATCAACAACCGACAAAACTGTCATCAAGTCTGTTGCCGAGACTAAAAAAAAACATTCTAAAGGCCGAATAATGTAGACGATTTAATTCGAAATTGAGAAGATAATGTTTGGTCTTTCTGTGCGGCACTAGATAATAATTCAGATGATAAGGAATTTAAAAATTATTAAACAAAATATGAATGTATTTGTGTAAATATTGTTTTAATTCAAAGTTTTGCAATTTTGTTTAAACGAAAAGAATTTTTATGATTTACCTCATGATAAATATTTATTATCATTTTCCTTGATTGTAAAATAATTGGGCTGAAATTATAAAGTATTTTCAACAGACGAATTACTGGGAGATCTGTTTAAGCTCTGTTTTTTTTTTTTGTGAATTACTCTCTAATTAGGCTTTGAACTGGATAAGGTCATCATGCTTGACAATTATAATACAGTGTGTTCTTTTCAACAATGTTATTTCCTTTCCTTTGGGTCCAGCTTTTTTCCTAATTCATAAACCAATTGCCCCGCACAATTAGATTTTGCAAAGCTTGAATGAATGTATTAGTGAATGTTTCATTATTTTATCGATCGATTTTGGGCGTCGACAACTGACTAAAAGTGTTGGTCTATGCACGAAACAACCGAGTGAGTTTCAAAAGTTTCCCGATTTCTTACTTCATAAACAAATTTTTTTAGATCATCTAATATGTGCCTAATTAGATTTAAGTTTGGTGACGGGTGACGCATGATATAGAAGCAAGTGTGCTTGGATTCATTATCTTACTAGGAAGGGGCCCATACACGTCGTTCTTTTTTATCACGGGTAAAACTGTCGGTTTGTAGCCAAAAACGGGTAAAACTGTCGGTTTGTGGCCAAAAACCGTCCTTCTTGCACGTATAACAAAATATCTGTTGTTTTTTGATTTTAATCGTCAGTTTTGAAACGTATTTGTTCAAAACGGTTTTTGTGAGTTTTACTGTCAAATTTGTATTTTTTTGTTTTATTTATGGAAACAAATTGAAATAGCTTACCATTTGAGTTGCACCTTTGTTGTTATTGTTGCCGTCATGATGCCACCATGTAAAATAAATACGTCTTGAACTGAAGTAAAGAACGTGTAGTCTGCGGATATAATCGCTGTTCGTGTTTGCCCGTACAGTTTTAACCGTGCAGTTAAAACTGACAAAAATTAACGATATGTATGGGCGCTTTATAAACCATAATACTGCTTCTACCATGTTTCGCTTCAGGTATAATATTATTTGGTTCGTACATGGAACTACCCCGAACTTTTCATCGGTAACCATATCCGAAGACTTAGACTTAGCAAACTCGAAGCGAAGTTATCATTTTTGTACTAATTTGAACTAATTGCTTCATTTAGTAACTGAGTTCTAGTATAATAAATTGAGCTCTTAATTGCGTAAATGCTCTAATCGTACAATTGAGGCTTATGTCTGAACAGGGTATTAGGGGTGTTCTGCCAGTTTTGAGGCACTTCTTTTCGAATTGTGCCTTAAAAGCTTCTTTGAGGTGATAGAGTGTTTGTTTTTAAATATGGGGTCAGAAGGATAAATGACTGGAAAAGAAGCGGCAGGAGCTAAAACTGCGGAAATATTTAAAGATGATGTATATTTGAGCAGAGATTTAAGGAACGACCATAGCGGCAAGAAAAAATCTATGATAGTAAAGCAGGGAATGTTTAGCTTTAGATCAAAACTGGATATGTACCTGGCCATAAAAATATTGAGTAATAAAAAGGCAAGAAAATATGATATTTTCTCTTCCTTTTCCCTGGTCTTTTAGCGTATGCAGCAAAGAGCAAAGAGGAGGTGCAAATAAAAAATTACTCGAGTCATTACATTAGACATAAAATGATAAACATTAACCCTAACATCATGTTAGTGTTAAGTGTAGACTGCCCATGTTATAAAAGCTGTTTTATAACATGACAATGTTGTTGTTATATTTTAGTTTGTAGGTTTTATTTGCAAACAGCGACATCTGTACTACTATTATCTGCTGTGCAATAAGAATTTAAACAACATTGTTGGGAAACTAGCTGCTATTATGGTGGCTAGTGAAGACGGGATCCTACGGGTCATATTACTCATACTCTTAAGGTGTGTTCAAACTACGTGTACATTTCATATGCAATGTAAATGAATCCATATAGAATTGTATGTGTATGTCAAAATCATTGTTTTATATACAGTTTCTAATTTTTATGTTCACACACCCACATAAAACAAAAACTTAAAACATCATGTAGTGCAATTCACTAACCGGTTTTAACAAATATCGAATTGTTAAAAAAAATTAAACAACAAAAATATCGATTTTGCTATGCAGCAACACTTTTTAACATTACTCGTTATTGTTTGAAGTCAGCTGTTATTGTTAACAAGTCTATTGTCGTAAAATAAACGGACAAAATTTTTGAGTTGTTTATTTTGTCGACAAGAACGTTTTTATTTGTCGTTGTAATGGCTTTTGAATATTTAGAAAATAATTTTTTTCAAAATAAGTCTGGTTTTCATACTCGTTAAAATGCCAAAATAATATAAACATACATAATATGTACATATTTACTATAAATTAACGCAAATTAAACTCGTATTTTATTTTATTGAAAGTTTTTTAAACCAAATTAATTCTTTCTATACAGCACGCAAATAGTTGTTTTATTTATTTATTTAAATGTATCAAAGTCTACATAATAAATTCATACACACTCTAGTCCAGAGTAGGTATTTCTCTCTACTTTCATTTTCCATATTCATGAAGAAACAGTTGATTTCCTTTTTGTTTTCTTCACTGTCCACGAAAGAAATTTTGTATTGCGTTTGTTTATTCACTGCACACAAATAAGTTTCACACACACATTTTTTATATTCATGGATGTTTGCTTTTCAAACTGTTCACATCTCTTTGTCCATGAAGTAATTTTTGTTTAGCTTCTTTCTTTTTCATCGTCCTTGAAAGAAGCAAAAATTTGTTTCAAAAATTGTTCACCACCATTTTTCTTCTTTTTTCCCCATGCATAAAATACTGAGTATGATTTCTTTCGTTTTTACGAAGTGTGAAACGAACATAAAAGAAAATAAAAAAATGCCTGGTTTATTTGAAAGAATATATTTTAAGGCAATAGTAAATGTTTTATTGAAAAGGGTTATAAAAAGTATGTTCTTACCTACATACATATGTATATGTGCGTTATGTACATATAATTGTAAATATCTAGGATGTGTAATGAAAATGTGTATTGACTTCTTATTTTTAATTGTAAAAACATGAGAGCAGGTCAATTTTTAACCCTTTTCAATAGAACAGTTTATTGTTTTAAAATACATTCTTTGAAATGAACGAGATGAAAAATGTGTGTGTGAAACTTATTTGTGTGCAGTGAAAAAACAAACGCAAAGCAAAATTTCATTCATTGAAAATGATAAGAGAATGAACAAAAATGTACTATTCATGGTGCAAAAATACGTACCCTGCTCTAGTCACACAATTTAATAATAATTTGTTTTCTTTTCTATTCCTCTTTGTACTTTTCGCTCTTTTGAACAGAGATGCCACATGTTACTGTTTGTGTAGGTAGAAAAATAGTGTTGTCTACTATTGTTAAAAAGTAGTTAGAAAATCCTGCAGTTGTTACTGCAAACAATAAAAGCTGTTGACTATTATAGCGATTATCGTATTGTTAAAAGTTAGTGAATTGTACTACTGGTCTTCAAAGTGTTGCACAGTGGTTTAGAAACATTTTATTTTCGAAATAATTCGGTAGCTCATGAACTACTAAAGATTTATTTCGCAAAGGCAAAGCAGGGTCTTATCCACAAGCCCCTAAAATTGGATAAATGTCCTTTTTTAAATTTTATGAAAAAAGTTTATTTATATCTTATCTAAGTCCTGGAAAATACCTACAATGTCTGGGTTATGTTTTTTAGTTTGGGAGACAATTGGGTTTTCAAATATTTTTTTAAGTTTTGCCCGACCTTAACTTAGTATTTTTGATGTCGTGGATCGGAATATTATTTTAATATATCCGCTGCACTTCCTAAAAAATTTGGAATAAAATAGTAGTTAAAGTTAAAAAAAAAAAGTTAAACATAAATACTAGCATTTTTCAGGATTTTCCCCAAAAAGGTGGTATGTTTTTTGTCCTTATAAAATTTAAACTTACTTCGGTACTATTAAATTTTTAAGCTATTTTAAAGTCAATCTACAGCAATTGTGAATAAAAGAAAAATTGGGTCATAAATTATAAAGGAGGCGATAAGCCGTATTTATACTTAGCCATTTTTGAAACAAAACTTATGATATATTCCAAAATTCCTCCGAGTGCCAAGTACCGATTGAAAAAATATAAACAGATTTTTTAAGTTTTATTTCTTTTCTACATACTCCAAAAAGATAAGGTAACAAAAAACCCAATTTTTTTGAACCTATCATTTTAGAAATGTATGTGTTGTAAAATTATTACCACTGGATTCAAAGATCTCTTATATATGTCAGTTTATTTTGTAAGGATATCTCTGTTCTCTGTATATATATATATATATATATATATATATGTATATATATATATATATATATATATATATATATATATATATATATATATATATATATATATTTTTCTAGCGTATTCGCATGGGTATGGGGTTTACTTGTACCCACTTTGAAGACCATATCTATTATAGTTCTCTATATACACAATAATAATTTTTCTCTTTGTATGGGAGGTACCACGCCCACTGTCCAAATTCATTCTGTATTTTTGGCAGACTATGCGCCTTAGCACAAAAGCTACTCTTGCAAAGTGGCAAAACGCTATCTATGGCAGTTCGCTTTGTATGGGCGGCACCACGCCATATATTCCGGCTATAACTCATGAACCAATACACATACAGAGACCGTTTATACATAAAAATCTTAGTATTGACGTCACCTTTCATATAAACTTTGCAGAAACAAAATCGGTTCACGCTTTTCAGGGACATCAATTACTATGCAAATCTTATTTTTTATATATATATATATATATATATATATATATATATATATATATATATATATATATATATATATATATATTATATATATATATATATATATATATATATATATATATAGATTACATAATGAATAAAAGTTCAAAGTAAATTCGAATCGAAAAAATAATTATTTTCGGTTTGAGGTGTCAATTAAACTAACCCTACCCCCCTTCTTTTTATGCCGAACTATACCATATACCAAAGGCACATCATATTAAATTTAATCATGATATGTCAAACGGTATGTAGTGCGTTCACACAAATAGTGGTATTCATAGTTGAATTATTGAAGACTAGAGGAGTTTTGATTGAGATATAGAGACAATATAGAGAGATATAGAGAGTAGAGAATCCTACCCTCCTTCACGAATATATAACCGTAACACTCGGTGATCAATTACCAACATCCTAATCGGCTGCGAAAAGCCATAGAAACAAAGCTGACACGAATGCATTCGAACACAGTACAAATAAACCTAATTATATTCAGAATCTTTACTGTTAGCTTCGAATACAAGCTTCTACTTTATGATTTGATATTGGAGTAAAAACTGGTATTATGGATGTTAGTTATGGAAAACTGCCTTAGTTTCAAACCCAAAAAAGTACAAAAGCATTGAAATAAGATTCAACGAATGTTCACAGCCACTTCTAGGAATATTAAAAAAATCGTGTGATTGATTAAAGGAGAAGTCTCAAAACATGCGGCAACATACATATTTCAAAGAGCTTGAAACGCACCCAAAACCGTTATTACGTAACATTCTAAGTAATCGGAGAATATTTTCTTCAGAGAGATAAATCAAAAATGATAGCCGCACCCATGTAAAATAAATTTGTTGTCTATAACTAGTTGGTCTTTTTTAAGATTTCTGATATACATATATATGTACGTATACGTGTTACAAATAATTTCAAAAATGTGCTATGTGTGTAATATGATTTTTTTTCTCACATCGAACAGTGGGGCAGTATTAAAATAATTTGGAAATTACTGGGCCATTTGTAAAGCGCTATGCCGATCGATATAAAATTCGTTATGAGCATAGCAAAACAAGATTGATGGCCCTTTTTAGGCTTAAATACACAAAACTGCAATCATTTTGGAACTTTTTAATTGAAAGTCGTCTAGTTTTTAACTCTGATAAAATATAATTTGAAATTTTAAATATTTCTCGCTAAGAGAAAAAATTTAAAAAAATTTGCTGAAAATTGTACTCAATATTTTGAAAAAACTGGAACAGGGCATCGAAAAATCAAACATTTTTAATTTTAAATGGCTTAAAACTCGCTCAAGACGATGTAAAATTTTTAAAAGTCAAAAAAAATTTAAGAAATGCCAAGCTGTAAAAGAGTTCGCAGGTGGGAGGTACCGATCTTTGAGACCTCCGTGGCAAGTGAATGGTGCCCACCGTCAAAACTTAAGCTCATATTCTCCTCTGCTATGCTCATGTCAAATTTTGGATCAATCGGCCTAGTTCTTTACAAACGGCAGATTTATTTCCAAAATATTTTGATTCTGACCCACTGTGCAACGTAAAGATAAAGACTTATTTAGTTGCCCCATCTATACGAAATAAATTAAGATAGATAATTTAAAGGGTAATCAAGAGTAGTTCAGTGCAAGTGTAATTAAAAACAAATTGAATTGTTTTACAAATTCTACAATCTAAATAAAAGAATAAATTTATTTTTAACTGTTGACAGCACGTGACTTTTTTCACAGCAGAACTTCAGAATACCCAATTAGTTATTTGAACAAAGATAAAGCCCATATAAATTAAAACTAGCGCACCCATACTCACAAGTAAAAATTAAATCGTTTTTAAACTTTTTAATTTTTTATCTTTACTTTTGGATTATTAAATCTGTGGCAATATGGAAGAGTAGCTTAAGTCGAAAATTGAAGTTTTGAGATATCATCAATTTTGTGTAATTTTTATTCTGCTTGATTTTTGCGAATAATTTATGAATTAATATATTTGTAATATGTTTATTAGAGAAGAAGGATTTATATTAAAAAAAAAAAAAACTGTTGAATTCAGAAGATATTTTACGCCTTTTCTACTTAAGCGCTTTTTCTAAATGGAAAGTTGCGTTGAACTGGTTTTAAGTAACTTAAGCGCTTCTGTTTAAATAAAAAGTATGTATAGTGTAGTTTTAAGTAAACATAAGAGGTTTGAAAATAATGACTTTATTTTTTCAAGGTTAACATTTATACAGCTTAAGTGAAGTTAAGCGATACCGTTATATGATGAATGGAAAATCTAATGATGTAAACAAAAGTATGTGTACATAAGTTGTTTTGATCAATGCATTATTGATTCAAAAAACTTTAGCTAAAAAGTAAACGTACATAACAGTGATAAAAAATTTAGTTTTTTAAAATGGACTAAACTCATATAAGCGCCTTTGCTTTTGTAGTCCGCCAAGCGCCTTAACTCATTTCTCTCTTATGTCGACATAAGCTACTCTTCCATATTGCCACAGAAATAATGGGTAGTTAAATTTTAAGGGCCGATGTTGAATGTGAACCACACCTAAACGTTAAGTTTTTTTCTGCATTTAATTTGACATTTCTCCATTTCAGACTAACTCAATTTGAACCATTGAAAGAGCAACGCTCGACTGTGTATCTTTTGCGCGACAAATTCAATGGCCGTGTTATCTCACGTCGTGGCGATGTCAATTGGCAGCCAAGATCATGTGATTTGACACCGTTGGACTTCTTTCTTTGGGGTTATTTGAAAGAAAAGGTGTACGTTTATAAGGCAGCAACAATTGAAGAGCTAAAAGATGAGATAATTCGGCACATTAACGGCATAGGACCTCAATTATGCCTCTGAAGTCGCGGTGGCCATTTGGCCGATATTTTGTTCTATAATTTTGTTATATAATTGAACCATACTAATATCATCAAAATAAAATGAAATGGCAATAATTTCCTAAATAATTTGTGTGATAATCAATATCGGCCGTTAAAATTTAACCACCCTTTACATAACGAACCGAGGCTTTTTAGTTTTAAAACCGTTAATTCTTTAGAAATACAAGAAAACAAGAACACATATACACGTTTTTGACTAATCTAACGTGCTTTAGAAATATCGAGAAAGTTTCCGGAGAAAAAGGGTAATTTTTATACGGCTTATCCGATTTCAACAAAATATAAAACTTGGACACATTTTTATCTAGAAAGTCAAATGTGCCATGTTTGTTTTTCAAACTAGAACAAGGTTTAAAAACATATTAAATCTATATATATAAAGCACAAAATGTGTTTGTTAGTATGTTTGTTTGTCGGAAAGCTATAGCTGCCTATACCAGTGTAGGGATCTTTTTGAAATTTTCACAGTTTGTTATTAGATATACGGTTGGTAAAAAAAGGTACTATTTTTTGCTATTCGACTGGGCGTGGCACCTTCCATACAAAATAAATATTTATCATCGTGCGCCTTGCTAGCCTTGAAATTTTGCTTCAGTAACATCTATATTACCATACATAGCTTAGAGAAAGATGGACTGGATTGGAATAGTGAGGGTGGTACCTCCCATACAAAGTGAAAAATTATTATCCTAGATACAGGAGAACTGGAATGGGTAGCGCCTTGGAATTTCGCAACACTAACTCCCATATTAACGTACATAGTCAAGCTTAACACAGTCTGAATTAGAGTAGTGGGCGTGGTACCTGCCATCAAAGTGAAAAATTATTCCTGGCGAACTACAAAAGATAGAGCTTGAAGTTTGGCACGAGTAACCCTTATGCTAATGCGCATAGTCTACCAAAATACAGAATTAATTGGGATAGTGGGCGCAGTACCTCCCATTCAAAATGAAAAAATATAATCCTCCATCTAGAGAACTGCAATAGGCCTTGGAATTTCGCACCAGTAACCATAATATTAACGTACATAGTTTAGCTAAACACAGACTGAATTGAAATAGTGGGCGTGATACCTCCCATACAAAGTGAAAAATTGTTATCGTGTACCTGGCGAATTACAATGGGTAGAGTCTTGAAACTTTGCACAAGTAACCCTGATAATAATGTGCATAATCTGGCAAAACACAGATTGGTTTGGAAAAGTAGGCATGGTACTTCCCATACAAAGTGAAAAATTGTTATCGTGTAGAGTGTTGAAATTATTTGCTCTAAGGATAACGTGTATTTTTAAATTTGACAATTATTTACTTTATTTTATTGAATTTATTGTGGATGCAAAGTATTAAATAGTGGGTGTTGAGTATTTGATAATTTTTTTAAATTCTCAATACTCAAAAGTAGTTACTCGATACTTTTAACGTTATAGTTTTAGAAACAAATTAAATAGAGATTTGAACGAATTAATTAAAACTCTGATTAACAGTGCATTTTTATTATGTAAACAAAAGTATTGAGTACTATTAAAAAATACTATTAAAAATTAGGCCATCCTCATGGCTTCTAAACGGCTGTCTTCACCAAAATACGAACCGCAAGCACAAGGCGCAAGAACTTCGCAATAAAAAAATAAACACAAGTAGTTCAGTTTTTTTTCAATCAAAAAAAGTAGAAAAAGTTACAATTAAACTTTCCTTTAGTTGGTTTCACAATATTTTTAAAAGGGTATTTGAAATACAAAGGATTACAATTTTAGCAAAAATCAAAAAATCGAATTCTTAATTAATTCGATTAAAAAACAAACTTGAATCATTTACAATTTTAAAACGAATGCCAACGATATGGTGCAAAGAAATATAAGAAAGTTAATAAATTTCGGCCAACGATATGGCGCAAAAAATTATCAATCGAAAAAATACAAATAATTTTTATTGTGATTAAGATTATATAAAACAAATAGTTTTCTTATTATTAATTTGTCATCTTTTTAATGAAACAAAACTTACTTCTGAACCCGAAATACATTTTATTTAACATCGCAAAAACCTAAAACAAATATTTGATTTCAGACATTGTAGTTACGAGCAAGGAAATGTAAAAGTTAATTTCTGACTACCTGATGTAAGACTTTTACTTCATCTGTGTTTATAGATCAAATAAAACATTCCGCACTACACAAACATTTAAAATAACTTAAATGTTTATTTAATAAAAAAAAAACAATAAAACTAAAATAATAAAATATACTGCAAAGGAAAGTTTAATTAAAGATTAATAATAAATAAAACTGTTTTATCAGTTTATTTTTAAAACTCTGCACAATATTCGCTTTAAAAAATTATAAGAATATCATTAACATAAACACACTTTATTGCTGAAACAACTAGTTCAGATTTTAATAAGTTTTAACCATAGGTACCTTTGGAAAGGTACCTATGGTCGGAAAGCATCTCTTCGAGCTGTTAAAGATATCAGTGATACAGATGATTCTACACCAGGCGCTTTCCAAAAAAAATCTAGAAATCTAGAAATCTAACCAGAAAAATCATAATTAATCTTGAAATAATTTATTTGTTTACTTAGTGCCGAATTACAAAAAAAAAACTGCAATGAAATAATAATTCTTGCAAAAAAAAACCGACTTCAAAATAGATAGAAGGGCACCAATTCTAAACTAAAAATGTAAGAAGTAATCTGTAAGAATTAGATTTAAACCAAATAAAAGATACGCCAAATTAGAGGGAAAAAATAAAGACTATTTGAATGTCAAGCCTCTCCCTATTACTGTTCAAAAGTTAAGCTATTTTCACCAGCATCCGTCTTTTATGGGGACACCATTCAAGCCTCTGTCTATAACGGTTTCAAAGATAGGGGCACACAGATCAAATAACATCACCTATTCGGACACCCTTAATTTACAATGTTAAATTAAAGACCTGTTGTTATAGAGGACTTGGCCACAAAGATTCTTTGTAAATTTCAACTATCTGTCTATAACGGTTAAAAAGTTTAACCATATATATCAAATTACATAAACTATTGGGACACCCTTTACATTATAATTCCAAATATTTATACTTGTTATCATACCAGAGAAAGTAGTGGACATTCTGCCTAATTTTTAAGTGTTTGTGTTTAACGGTTCAAAAGATAGGGTCATATAGATCAAATTACGTAATTTATGGCGACACCCTTTAATTTCTAAATTCAAATTGTATACTTGCTATAGTGGACTTCGCACTACAGGTTCCTTGTAAATTTCAGCTGTCTGTCTGTAACAGTTCAAAAGTTTGGCCACATACATAGAATTACATTAACTATTGGGACACCCTTTTAGTTCCAAATTCAAATTTTATACTTTTTGTTATAGCTGACTTAGCACTACATGTTCTTTGTAAACTTCAGCGGTCTGTGTACAACTGTTCAATAGTATGGCCATATACATCAAATTAAATGAACTATTGGAGCACCCTTTAATTTAAAATTTTGAATATTTATACATTTTATTATAACGGTCATAGTAATTGACATTCTGTCAAATTTTCAAGGTTTAGTATATAACGATTCAAAAGATAGACCCAAATAGGTCATATTATGTCACATATGGTGACACCCTTTAAATTTTAAATTTATTTTTTTTTATTAATTTCTGCTGTTGGGAGCTAAGCGCCACGCTTCTTAATACACGTAAAAAACATGTATGTTGTATGGGGATACCCTTTAATTTTTAATATAATGAAAATGGGTCCAACCTAAAAGCATAACCTTTCAAATAAAGAAAAAAGCGGTCTGTGTACAACTGTTCAAAAGTATGGCCATATACATCAAATTAAATGAACTATTGGAGCACCCTTTAATTTAAAATTTTGAATATTTATACATTTTATTATAACGGTCATAGTAATTGACATTCTGTCAAATTTTCAAGGTTTAGTATATAACGATTCAAAAGATAGACCCAAATAGGTCATATTATGTCACATATGGTGACACCCTTTAAATTTTAAATTTATTTTTTTTTATTAATTTCTGCTGTTGGGAGCTATAGCGCCACGCTTCTTAATACACGTAAAAAACATGTATGTTGTATGGGGACACCCTTTAATTTTTAATATAATGAAAATGGGACCAACCTAAAAGCATTACCTTTCAAATAAAGAAAAAAATTTTAAAATCGGTTCAGAAATGGCTGAGTTCTGCGGTTACATACATAAAAAAAGCAACATTCAGACGAATAGATAACCTCCTTCTTTTTTGAATTCGGTTAAAAAGAAGTCTGATGATAGAAAATTGCTGCCAAAATTGCAAAATTAAATTAACATGAATTTATTCTCTTTCATTGATCAGTAAATACGCCAATTTCGTAGATTAAAGAATACGGTATATTCAAACTCTTAAACCTATTGTTAAAGGCAATATGTTTCTTCGAGTCGTAAAGAACCTCTGAGTTGAGGATTACGTGCGCGCGTCATTGTCCTTATCGCTAAAAGTCAATCAGGCCTTCCTTGTTGCTCGTTACTCGAGTGGCTTGCGTCTCACACTCACACTGGCTGATGGGCTTCCTCGAATAACTATACTGAGGTACTATTATTGGTGGTCACATGAATCAGTCGCGCACAAACAAACTTAATCTGGGAGTTCTCACTTCCTATGTGAAGGTATAGGTCGTGTTGAAGATCCTGGAGGAAGTGAAATAACCCCCCAAAAGTGTCAATATAGACCTAGCGTCTCGTATCACTTTTATTTACAAATCTACTATGGATTAGACACATCACTGTATGTGTCCAAGAAAAAATATTTTTTTCTTTAGCTTATCGGTCACTTATAATAACGAATAACTACTTAGTTCTCCGATAACATCCTAACTTTAGCTATTGGCAAGTTATAAAAATTGTTTTTTTTTATTTTTCGTAAATTTTTCATATTTTCTGATTTGTTATTTGTTGTATTATCAATTATAAGTGCACGAACAATAAGTATTTGTATCTTTAGACTAAAAAATGACATTTAATTTAGTGCCGAAAGTCAGTTTTTTACAAGAAATATGTGTCATGGTTTCGGCTATCGTTAGAGATTTGTCTCTGCAATGTTCGGTCAAGAAAAGAAATGTCCCTTCTTCTCAATCGAATGTAACTATGAACATCACGAATGTATGGGCTAGCCTTTTAAATATGTTGCTGAATCTTATTTTTTTCCATTATCCCTCTTGGGAGCATATGGCTTCCATAAAGCATCTCCATCGTTTCGTTAATCGGTTGTTGTTTCACCTAAGTAGATAATTGTTCTGCTGTAGCGGAGCCTACGATAATGGGAATGGAATTTCATTTGTCATTAATTAGAAACAATGGCCTCCGTCCGTGTATTTGGTGAAGCCTTGCTAATCTTTGATTTCTACCTTTTTCTTTTTTTTTTAGAGGATGGCGGCTGCTGCCTGACCTTTTGCAATAATGTAATCTTCTATTTTTTAAGAAGGTGGTAATGTTCTTTGATGGATTGTCTAGAGGGGATTGAAACAACATAAGTTTTTTCGTACTCTGCCTTTCAATTTTTTTATAATTTTGAAGTTCAGGCATATACCCAAAACTGAAGCTCTTAACAATATATTAATTTTAGTATCGAGTATATTAGCTTGCAATCTAAACTAATGATACAAAAAAGGATTATTTTAACTAGTGGAACAGCTCCAACACCTTATAAGGGGCTAGGCCGATTGATCCAAAATTTAGCATGAGCATAGCAGAGGAGTATCTTAGCATAAGTTTTGATGATGGGTACCATCCATTGGTTTCAAAGTTGGGTACCTCGTCCCGGCAAATTTTTGTTTGATTTTTATTTATTTTTATAGATGGTCTTCGATGAATAGAAAAGGTCTAGTTAATAAATGATAGTTTAATCTGTAAATTATTTTAAAATGTGCCATTTACAAGCATTTTAAAATTAAAATTTTTCATTTTTCGATAGGGTGGTCTAGTGTTTTCAAAATATTTTATACAATTTTCAGCAAATTTTTTAAAATTTTAGATTTTTCATGTTATCGAAAAATCAAGTTCAGTTTTTTCAAAAGCAAATTTTTTTTTTTGTTCCCATAGTTAGTGAGTGAAATTTTAAATATTGAGGACAAATTTCAAGATTATATATCTTGAGTTCAAAATTACACGATTTTCAATTTAAAAATTCCAAAATAATTGAATTTTTTGTGTATTTTAGCCTAAAAATGGCTGTCAATCTTATTTGTTGAATAGAAAAAAAAATGTTCTTAAGGAATATATAAAAATGTTATATCTTTGTGTAAGCTAACAATATTTACGTACGTTTAAACTAACTTTCATGTAAAATTGATCAACCTTTTAGAAGATGGAGGTCCTTCAATTTGACCTATTTTACATGGAAATTTTGACTTTAGCCTATATGTTCTAAAATCCAAAGCTGAGATCGGAAAAAGAATACTGCCGCAATAAAGTTATATATAATCCCAAATATTGCTGAGTGTATATCATGACCCTTACATACATATGTAAAAAGTCTGTAAAATTCCAATTCTGGGATTTTTGATATATATTTTGCAAATGTGGGATTTCCTTTACCTTACCAAATTTTCGAAATTTACAGATAACAGCAACGAATTGAATAATTATTCTTTTGCCTATAAATGTAGATAAGATAGTCCTTAAAGACCATGTATAATTTTTAAAAATTAAACAAAAATTGAAGAAATGCCAAGCTCTAAAATAATTTGCAGGGGCGAGGTACCCAACTTTGAGACCACATAGCGCCGCCCCTGACAAGTGGATGGTGCCCATCGTCAAAATGTATGCAAAGATACTCCTCTGCTATGCTATTTCCAAATTTTGGATCAATCGGCAAGCCCTATACAAATGTCTGAGTTATTTCCAAAATACTTTGATTCCGCCCACTGTGCACCGATAGGTGGTAACGTAACTATATTAGACAATATATTCGGAGTAAAATCAATTTTTAAATACATAAAAAATCGATTGCCTTTTCCAGTATCAGTTGTAGTATCGTTTGTGGAGTTGCGTCAACGTCTAAGAGTTGGAATCTCTCATGATTCTAGTAGCTGTCTTCACCATTTCGTGCATTCTTTTAATCTGTTATTATGTCTATTAAATTAATATTTTGCATCTGATTTGATAGAAAGGGCTCTATATCATCTGACATTCTTACTGATACATTATCCGAGCAATGAGTTTAAAGATATTTTTCATATTTAATCAACTTATGTAGTCGTCGCTAGAATCTTTAACTTTATCATTTCACTGGATATACCCATTACCGCACTAAAATCAATAACAAACAATATTTTTTATCATAGTGAGGCTGTCGAGAACTTGATGCCTCAATTCAATGGGATTATAAATATATGTTTCTTTAACAATCGACTTACTGAGGGGCAGTAATTTGCGAACGTGTTTTTTCTCGATATGTTCCAGTCGTTCGGCTAAATAAGATTCCTAGAATATTTTGTTTGATGTCTTATATTAATTGGCAACCTCTTTAACAATGTTAGCGTTTGCATTTTTATGTTTAAGAGCATACTTTAAGGCGTAAATAATAATGACTGAAGTCTACATAATACAATAACATTTTGATGGTTAGTTTACTCTTAAATATAACATCTTAAACTAAAATGCTACAATATGTTGTTGACAAAATACTTTCGCCCATGATATACTTTTCTTTCTCTTCTAGTTGGTAATCGTATGTAAAGTATTATTAAATCATTTTAAAAAATGTTTTTAGTTTCCATATTAAATATTTCTAATTTAAAAAATGTATTAATTTATCTTTTTTATAATCCTAAATAAATATCCGAACATCATCTATTGCAAAAACGAAAAGACGTACATATAAAGTTGTTTTAGAATCTTGTTCTGCTACATCTTTATGTATAACAATACTTAAAATGGTTATTCGACACTTTTAGAAATGGTTTTTAAAGTACAGTTTTACTTTAAAATAATTCAGAGTTGCAGAGTGCCAAAAACAAGGAAATAAATCTGTAATTTCTTAGCAGGTAATCTGACCTCATGGAAATTTTACGCAGATTTAGCGATGTAAGTTTTAATGTATTCCTAAGGGGTATCTCCCACATTTTCTGACCGAAGGTTACCTGGGTTATGTATTAGAGAATTAACTTGTTCGCATAGTAGTTATATCTTATAGTTTAAAATACTTATGTCCTTATGCAAAAGAAATAAAGTCTACTTGAAGTGTACTTTATGACAAACTTTTCATATACATATGTACAATTTGAAATAAAGTAGACTTTATATTTTTTATCTTTACTTTCATAGTCAAGTTTTGTGTAAGTATCGGAACTAATATGTATGTCGATTATGGATGGCAACCGAACTTTAGTTGCGTTGTCAAAAGGCAACGGAACTGGCAAATAAATTGGTATTACGTATAGAAAATTTTTTTCAGTTGCCATAAAGTTATCGTAATGCTATTTTGACATTCTATCAGCTGGAAATTAATGTAAACAATCAATGAATGTAAAGTAAAGTAAAGTAAATAAAAAAAAAGTAACTAAAATGATTATTTCCAAAAGGTAGCGTGTCGATTGATTTCCATTTCTTATATTAAATGCTGAAAATTCTGCTTGTGTTGTGTTATTTTACGGTTTCGAAATCTACAATTTAAAGAAATACATACATATATGTATGTGTATGTATGTATATTATATAAATTTTATTTTAAATATTTATAAAATATTAAAACTATATGAAAAATAAACATAGTTTTTTCACTTTCATATCTTTTTTTTGCTTAATGGGTTGCCATCCATTATCGACCCATAAATTTTTGAATTTTCTTGTTTTCTGAGTCGATATTTATATGAGGATTACCTTCTTTGTTATTTAATCACCTACTAGATTTTCAGTATCAGCGATTCAGTACAGTGACTTTTAGCAATTGATGATTACAACACTGATGCAGTTTCAAAAATCGATCTGAATGTGATTTACAATGGAAAACCAACTTAATGGGCTACGGATCGGCAAAAAATACCAGATGTGATTGATTTTGACGTGATAAAGTGTGTTTCAAGAGCAATTATTAAAGTTAAAGTATCATTACAATTATTCTCATGTCATTTACCCTCAATTGTTTCTATATGAAACTCACAAGAAATCGTATCGCTGCATAAATTGGTTGAAATATAGCAAATATCTGAGTATTTATCACTCGAAAAATATATAGCTTATAACACCAGAGAAAGTTGAGTTTTGTCATTGATTAAAAAACCTATAACAGTCAAGCATGCAACAATAACCCGACAACAAAATAAATACAATCAAGTTCGAGGCGAATATATACAGGTGATTACAGGGCTACAACAAGTACAACAATAAAAAATGCAACAGGCCATGGTATAATAATACAGGTAAAACTGTTAGAACAGCTGTTTAAATTTGCTTATCTAGAAAGGTCAAACCATGTATAAAACTCTGTTCGCGCACTTAAAAATTAGTAATAATTTCTTAAAACTTCTTTGCTTTCATTTTACTCAGTGCATTGTGAACTAATTGCTGAATTTTATTCAGTCCTTAATTTATCAGTTCTCGTACATAGGTGGAATTATTCGGCATAACCTAATGGCAATAAAATAACATGGTCAATGGATTTAATGCTTCTGCTAGGGCCATATGCATCTCACTCAAATCCAGACCTGCTTGAACCAACCATATTTGCTTTAGGGTCGTTAGATTTTGTTCACAAGTACTGCATATATATTTAGGTGCCCTTCCTATATCTGCAGAGTCCCTTAATGAAGGCAAAACGTACTCGACAGTCGTGTATTGAAACCCACAATATAAGGGCTCTTTAGAATAATAAAGTGTGTGCCTTGGTAATCTTTATATTATGGCTTGTACAGGTGACCAACCAGAATAACTTTGATAACTCAACTTAAGCAATTTTAATATTGATTAAAATGAATTATTGGAGATTGATCTTTATGAATATTTTAAGCAATGATGATATTACTCGATGTTGTAGCGAAATATAAGCAATGGAAAGAATTAGTTTTACACTCCAATTTGACCACGTGTTCAAAGAATATTTTTTCTTATTTATAATATAACCCAAAAAGTTCGAATAAATTATTGATACATACATATGTACATATATGTACATATGTATGTATGTTAGATCTTTATAAATATTAACTTTAAAATAAAATATAATTATATTAAAACAATATCTAAAATCTTGTTATACTTATGTATATGTATGGGGTATGAAATATTTAAAACCTATTGCTTCCTTTTACATATAATTTATTTTAATTATTTAAAGTTAACCACTTTTATTTTTATTATAATGTTCAGTTATTTTTATTATAATGAATAATTTTTCATAGAAGTGTTTGCGAACACAGCTCATGTTATTTATATTTTTCTTTATATTTTAGTAAAATATTTTGACACAGTCGGGCAAAACAGGTTGCTTAGTTTTTTTTTTTTTTTTTTGAATTCGCCTTGCATATTACCTGTATTATTATACCATGCAACACAAGGCGAATATATATAGGTGATTGCAGGGCTACAACAAGTACAACAATAAAAAAAATAACAGGCAATTTGTTTTTATAAAATCTATGCCACTTGTCAAAAACATTCGTAGAAATAAAAAAAATAAATAAACAAAAATAATGAAAATTTTTCGGGCTGCAATAATTAACATACCAAGGAAGTTATTTTAAATCTTCAAATTGCACCCACGTATCTATGTATATTGGCACCATCTTTGAGAAAAAGCAAATGCTTTATATCATAGTTTTTTTTTCAATTCCAACAAAAAATTTTGGAATTTGGTTGTTGGATTTAACAAACAAGCTATTATTTTTTACACTTGAACTTTTGCAATACCGTTTGCATGAAACACCGAACTCCGCTTATGTATATTGTTCTAGCACTTCCTTAATTTTTATTAAAATTGTTTCTATTTTTATTTAAACTTCCACAATATAAACAATTGACAAAAAAAATTTAAATGTAATTTCAAAATTATTTTTGTTTTTATTGAATTTTTTGACATTTCTAAATTAAACAGATGATGAGAATTTTCGCCCGTGCAATCACCTGTTTAAATTCGCCTTGATGCAACATGCAATTTTTTTTTCTAAATCTATGCCACTTGTCAAAAACAGAAATAAAACAAAAATAATAAAAATTTTATTGGACTGCAATAAAAATTTTAACTGCATACCAAGGATGTTCTTCTAAATCTTAAAATTGCACCATCTTTGGGAACTAAATACGGTACCACATCCCTTAAGAAATTGTTTATGGCAAACAAAACACCAAACAAATATTTTGGAATTTTGTTGTTGGTTTTAACAAAAAAGCTGTGAATTTTTACGCTTGCACTTTTGCAATACAATTAACATCAAACCCTGAACTCCGCTTATGTATGTATGTACATACATATGTATATTGTTGTAGCACTTAATTAATTTTTTAACCGACTTCAAAAAAGAAGGCAGAACTCAGCCATTTCAGAACCGATTTTAAAATTTTTTTCTTTATTTGAAAGGTTATGCTTTCAGGTTGGTCCCGTTTTAAAAACAGTTCATTATATTAAAAATTAAAGGGTGTCCCCATACAACATACATGTTTTTTACGTGTATTAAGAACCGTAAAGGGTACCAAATGAAAATTTAAAAAATTGCGTATCGCTAAAGCTCCCAACGGCAGAAATTAATAAAAAAAAATAAATTTAAAGGGTGTCCCCAAAGGTGCCGTAATTTGACCTATATGTGCCTATCTTTTGAACCGTTATAGACAAAACCTTGAAAATTTTACAGAATGTCGATTACTATGACCGTTATAATAAAATGTATAAATATTCAAATTTTTAATTAAAGGGTACTCCAACAGTTCATTTAATTTGATGTATATGGCCATACTTTTGAACTGTTTTACACAGACCGTTGAAATTTACAAAGAGCCTGTATTGCTAAGTCAGCTATAACAAAAAGTACAAAATTTGAATTTGGAAATAAAAGGGTGTCCCAATAGTTAATGTAATTCTATGTATGCGGCTAAAATTTTGAACTGTTATAGACAGACAGCTGAAATTTTCAATGAACCTATATTCCAAAGTCCACTAAAGCAAATATATAATTTGAATTTAGAAATTAAAGGGTGTCCTCATAAATTATGTAATTTGTTCTATATGGCCCTATCTCTTGAACCGTTAAACAAAAACACTTGAAAATTAGGCAGAATGTCCACTACTTTCTCTGGTATAATAACAAGTATAAATATTTGGAATTATAATGTAAAGGGTGTCCCAATAGTTCATGTAATTTGATATACTAGATAGCATTGGTGCGCTTTGCTTCCCCTTTTTAATAAAATAAAAACTTGCATAAAAAAGTATGGCCATGCTTAAACACGAAAACGCACGTGTTTCTCTTAAAATTTACTTGTATTTTCGACTTGCAGTTAAGAGAACAACATGTACATGCATACATATTTGTTTATTGGTGTTAGTAAGAACTTTATAGACGTATTACTTCTAAAATACTGAACCGATTTAAATAAAATTAAGATTGTGCACATCTTTGAAGAAGAAGCTTTAAAACCAAGAAGTCTTTCCAAAATTGGTGCAGTATTATGGACGTAAAAGGGATTACAAAAAACGTGTTTGCCTATTAATTATATAGATATGGCCAAACTTTTGAACCATTATAGACAGACAGTTGAAATTTACAAAGAATCTTTGTGACCAAGAATTGTAAATTAAAGGGTGTCGCAATAGGAGATGTTATTTGATCTATGTATCTCTATCTTTGAAACCGTTACACACAGAGGCTTGAATGGAGTCCCCATAAAAGGGACGGATGCTGAAAATAGCTTAACTTTTGAGCAGTAATTTTGGCGCATATTTTATTTGGTTTAAATCTAATTCTTAAAGATTACTTCTTACAATTTTAGTTTAGAACTGGTGCCCTTCTATCTATTTTGAAGTCGTTTTTTTTTGCAAGAATTATTTAAAATTGTTTCTATTTTTATTGAAACTTTAACACAATAAACAATACAAAAAAAATTTAATTTCAAAATTATTTTGGTTATTTAATTTTTTGACATTTGTAAATTAAACAGATGATGAGAATTTTCGCCCGTGCAATCCCGTATTTATATTCACCTTGATCAAGTTTATATTGTAGACTAGCAGTGCCCAAGGCGAATATATACAGGTGATTGCAGGGCTACAACAAGTACAACAAGAAAAAAACAACCGGCAATTTGTTTTTACAAAATCTATGCCACTTGTCAAAAACATTCGTAGAAACAAAAAAAAAGTAAACAAAAATAATAAAAATAATACAAATTTTTCGGGCTGTAATAATTAACATACCAAGGAAGTTATTTTAAATCTTCAAATTGCACCCACGTATTTCTATTGGCACCATATTTTAGAAAAAGCAATGCGTTATATCATAGCTTTTTTTTCAAACAAAAAATTTTTCAACAAAAAATTTTGGAATTTGGTTGTTGAATTTAAGAAACAAGCTATTATTTTTTACACTTTAACTTTTGCAATACCGTTTGCATGAAACACGGAACTCCGCTTATGAATATTGTTGTAGTACTTTCTTAATTTTTCACATTATTTCTATTTTTTTTAAACATCCACACAATAAACAATTAAAAGAAAAATTTTAAATTTAATTTCAAAATTATTTTTGTTTTTATTGAATTTTTTGACATTTCTAAATTAAACATATGATGAGAATTTTCGCCCGTGCAATCACCTGTTTAAATTCGCCTTGGCAGTGCCCTTACGTTGTATGCGTCCTGACAATATTTTGTTCGATTTTGCTTTGAAAGTAATCCACACCAAATTTTAAGACTCCTACTTTTATAGTGCTTCTCGTATTTGTATTTTATTTATATAAAGGTACCCAACCCCGAATAAAATTCTAATACATATTTATATAAAATTTTAAAAATTTTTGTAAAGCTCTGTAAAAGGTGTTTAAAATATCCCGCCTTAAAGTATGCATATCGGTAAAATTGCATATTCTCACTGCTTTTTCTCCACTTTCTCCTATATTTAAATCACGATACTAAGGTACCTCCTCACAAAATATTGTTTAAATCCATCCAGTAGTGTTTAGGTGATGCGAACACATACAGTCAGACAGACAGAAAGTTATGCAAAAAGAAAAAAAAGTTAAAAAGAGTGACAATTACACAGATCTCAGACTAAAAGGATGAACGAAAAGGATTCGATAATTACTGGAATGTCAAAGAATAGCATCCCTGAATAATTTCCTAGAGGATCTTGACTCAACTCCAAAATCAGATTATTCGTTATGGGCTCAAATGACCAGTCATTCGCAAGCCTTTCTTGCGAACTTCATGATAGGATTGGGCTAGAAATGTGATATGACTGATATAGCTGAGCTGCCTCCCTTCAATATAGTGCGGTATTTCCCCTAAGATTTGAGCTTCGTGATATTGAAGGGGCAATAACTGAAACTACTTATTTTTATATTTAAAGACATTTTACGTCTTGAGTACTTTTCTCCAGAAAAGTACATGTCACAGCTATTCAAAAAGATTTAAATTTCTAACATGAACCCAATTTTAACAGAGAAGAACAGAAAAAACATAGTATAATCGAACAAACACTCAGCACTTTTCTTAAGCGTTTTACATAAAGGATCAAATATAATTTATTGGTAAAATTGCCCAAAAACTTCTAAAACCTGTTTGAAAATTATTAACTAATCGAAAGTTTATATTTAAAGAAGGAGACTCCGGAGTTCCGAAAGTATATTGGGACCCCTTTTACATTTTTTGTATATTTCGAATATCAACCGAATCCAAACATCGACCATTGCTGATGGTACAACTTTTCTAATCATTCACGATAGTCTCCAAATAGCTATACATTCCGATTTTCCAATGTGGTGTTATGGAATTAGTGCTGGCAAAGTATTGAGAAGTGGGTATGGAGTACCAAGTATTTGTTAATTTTTTTGTGTACCCAATACTTGTTGTTAATCGATACTTTTAGAAATAAATAAAATAGAATATTTGACGATTACAGCAATAAATTTCCATTGCTATTTTGTAAATAGAAATAATGAGTACTCAATTGAAAAGTATTGAGTAATTAATTATAGTATCGAGTAATTAAAAAAGTAATAGATGGAATTCAGTTAAGGGGCACTGCCCCTTCAAACTTCAAAAAAATTCAAAGGAGCCAAAATAAAATTTTGAGAATAATTGCAGGCGCTCCCTGGTATGTTAAAAACTTGAACTCGGCTGGAACTAAGTATAATTTAGTTTTATTATAATTTATTAATTTTAGTATAATTTAGTATTAAGACTTGAACATTTATTGTTAGTTCAATTACATTTGAAGATGTAATAAATAAAATTACAAAATAAAAACAATGAAATCAGATTATTTATTATGGAATGAATGCAGAAACCTTAAACGACGTAAGCCTTCCTTTCGATTTTCGTGTGAATGCTACCTTCGGCAAGAAATAGTTACGAAACGGCAATCGAATTACAGGCAGTTTGAAAAATATTTTCATTCCAAGTGTATCGACTGACATACATAGCTGAGCTACACTTTCCAAAATATTTGAATTTTATGAAAAATAATATGAGATTAAAAAAAAAATATTGAAAAAAGGATAAAGAAATCTGCAACTTAAGCAGTCGTGCCAAAAGTCTACAGAATTCATTTTTAGAAAAGTTTACCTTCATTGTTTGTCTGACATTTCGAAATTTTATCTCATTGTTTAACTTAGGCAAATAAGAATAGCACATGCCAGAAATACCAGAGTTTTACACAAACAAAACCAATAAACGTTTTATAAAACTCATTTTTTTTTTGTTTTTTTAATAAATAATGTATTTTAAAACAACGAACAAAACAAACACAATTGTGTCCACAATTTTTTTTTTCTCATAATTTAATTATTGTATCTTCAATATTTTTGAACTAACAATAATTACTCGTATCTTAAGTCTAAAATAAAATACTCTTTTTAAGTCCAGCCAGTGCTAGACAAAAATAATGTTTGTTTCGCGGATTTTGAAACCATTTGCGGGTCATCCCTCTAATGTACGGCCAAGAAAAGCAGTATCTCTTCTTTTTAGTCGAATGTAACCAGGTTCATTCAGCATGTTACGCGCCAAAGGGTTTGGATGAGATTCAAGCCTCTTTAGATATGTGACTGCATGTTTCGCTATTTCTGCTTTAACTGATGGCATGTTTAGGTTTTGGTGGATGTTCGAATTTTTTATATCCCAGGGAGCAGATGTAATAATACGTAAAATCTTATTTTGGCGCCTTTGAATTTTTTCTACATTGCTAGCTGAGGCAGTGCCCCATAACTGAATCCCATAACACCAAATTGGTTTGAGGACCGACTTGTACAGTAGAAGTTTACAATCTAAGCTCAGGGTGGAGTTTCTGCCAATAAGCCAATTTAGTTGTACTGCTTTTAGTTTCATTTGTGTTAACTTGAAGTCAATGTGGCTTTTCCAAGTAAGGCGACGGTCAAGATGTATACCCAGGTATTTAACGTCTGAAAGCTGGGGTATCATTTGGTTATTTATGCGAATAGGAGGGCATGAGTCCCTGCGCAGTGTGAAATTTATGTGACTGCATTTTTGTTTATTCACTTTTATTCTCCATTTTTCCAAATTGAGTATGTGGTCTTGTAAAAGTTGTGATGCTTCTTGGGCACTTTCATGAATACTTAAAAAAGCTGTGTCATCTGCAAAAGTTGATGTGTGGACTAGGGTGCTAATTGGCATATCCGATGTGTACAGTAAATATAAAATTGGTCCCAAAATACTACCTTGGGGAACTCCGGCTTCAATGAGCTGTGGCGAGCTTAAAAAGTCACCTTCTTTTAATAAAAACTTGCGATTCGTTAAATAATCTTTTAAAAGCTTATACAAGTTTTCGGGCAAGTTCAGCTTTAGCTTAAATATTAGGCCTTCGTGCCAAACCTTATCGAATGCTTGAGAAACGTCGATAAAGAGCGCAGAGCAGTATTTTTTTTCTTCAAAGGTCGTTTTAATTACATTTACTAATCTGTGTGTTTGTTGGATCGTACTATGTTGTTTTCTGAAGCCGAATTGATGGTTTTGAACTGTTTTACACAGACCGTTGAAATTTACAAAGAGCCTGTATTGCTAAGTCAGCTATAACAAAAAGTACAAAATTTGAATTTGGAAATAAAAGGGTGTCCCAATAGTTAATGTAATTCTATGTATGCGGCTAAAATTTTGAACTGTTATAGACAGACAGCTGAAATTTTCAATGAACCTATATTCCAAAGTCCACTAAAGCAAATATATAATTTGAATTTAGAAATTAAAGGGTGTCCTCATAAATTATGTAATTTGTTCTATATGGCCCTATCTCTTGAACCGTTAAACAAAAACACTTGAAAATTAGGCAGAATGTCCACTACTTTCTCTGGTATAATAACAAGTATAAATATTTGGAATTATAATGTAAAGGGTGTCCCAATAGTTCATGTAATTTGATATACTAGATAGCATTGGTGCGCTTTGCTTCCCCTTTTTAATAAAATAAAAACTTGCATAAAAAAGTATGGCCATGCTTAAACACGAAAACGCACGTGTTTCTCTTAAAATTTACTTGTATTTTCGACTTGCAGTTAAGAGAACAACATGTACATGCATACATATTTGTTTATTGGTGTTAGTAAGAACTTTATAGACGTATTACTTCTAAAATACTGAACCGATTTAAATAAAATTAAGATTGTGCACATCTTTGAAGAAGAAGCTTTAAAACCAAGAAGTCTTTCCAAAATTGGTGCAGTATTATGGACGTAAAAGGGATTACAAAAAACGTGTTTGCCTATTAATTATATAGATATGGCCAAACTTTTGAACCATTATAGACAGACAGTTGAAATTTACAAAGAATCTTTGTGACCAAGAATTGTAAATTAAAGGGTGTCGCAATAGGAGATGTTATTTGATCTATGTATCTCTATCTTTGAAACCGTTACACACAGAGGCTTGAATGGAGTCCCCATAAAAGGGACGGATGCTGAAAATAGCTTAACTTTTGAGCAGTAATTTTGGCGCATATTTTATTTGGTTTAAATCTAATTCTTAAAGATTACTTCTTACAATTTTAGTTTAGAACTGGTGCCCTTCTATCTATTTTGAAGTCGTTTTTTTTTGCAAGAATTATTTAAAATTGTTTCTATTTTTATTGAAACTTTAACACAATAAACAATACAAAAAAAATTTAATTTCAAAATTATTTTGGTTATTTAATTTTTTGACATTTGTAAATTAAACAGATGATGAGAATTTTCGCCCGTGCAATCCCGTATTTATATTCACCTTGATCAAGTTTATATTGTAGACTAGCAGTGCCCAAGGCGAATATATACAGGTGATTGCAGGGCTACAACAAGTACAACAAGAAAAAAACAACCGGCAATTTGTTTTTACAAAATCTATGCCACTTGTCAAAAACATTCGTAGAAACAAAAAAAAAGTAAACAAAAATAATAAAAATAATACAAATTTTTCGGGCTGTAATAATTAACATACCAAGGAAGTTATTTTAAATCTTCAAATTGCACCCACGTATTTCTATTGGCACCATATTTTAGAAAAAGCAATGCGTTATATCATAGCTTTTTTTTCAAACAAAAAATTTTTCAACAAAAAATTTTGGAATTTGGTTGTTGAATTTAAGAAACAAGCTATTATTTTTTACACTTTAACTTTTGCAATACCGTTTGCATGAAACACGGAACTCCGCTTATGAATATTGTTGTAGTACTTTCTTAATTTTTCACATTATTTCTATTTTTTTTAAACATCCACACAATAAACAATTAAAAGAAAAATTTTAAATTTAATTTCAAAATTATTTTTGTTTTTATTGAATTTTTTGACATTTCTAAATTAAACATATGATGAGAATTTTCGCCCGTGCAATCACCTGTTTAAATTCGCCTTGGCAGTGCCCTTACGTTGTATGCGTCCTGACAATATTTTGTTCGATTTTGCTTTGAAAGTAATCCACACCAAATTTTAAGACTCCTACTTTTATAGTGCTTCTCGTATTTGTATTTTATTTATATAAAGGTACCCAACCCCGAATAAAATTCTAATACATATTTATATAAAATTTTAAAAATTTTTGTAAAGCTCTGTAAAAGGTGTTTAAAATATCCCGCCTTAAAGTATGCATATCGGTAAAATTGCATATTCTCACTGCTTTTTCTCCACTTTCTCCTATATTTAAATCACGATACTAAGGTACCTCCTCACAAAATATTGTTTAAATCCATCCAGTAGTGTTTAGGTGATGCGAACACATACAGTCAGACAGACAGAAAGTTATGCAAAAAGAAAAAAAAGTTAAAAAGAGTGACAATTACACAGATCTCAGACTAAAAGGATGAACGAAAAGGATTCGATAATTACTGGAATGTCAAAGAATAGCATCCCTGAATAATTTCCTAGAGGATCTTGACTCAACTCCAAAATCAGATTATTCGTTATGGGCTCAAATGACCAGTCATTCGCAAGCCTTTCTTGCGAACTTCATGATAGGATTGGGCTAGAAATGTGATATGACTGATATAGCTGAGCTGCCTCCCTTCAATATAGTGCGGTATTTCCCCTAAGATTTGAGCTTCGTGATATTGAAGGGGCAATAACTGAAACTACTTATTTTTATATTTAAAGACATTTTACGTCTTGAGTACTTTTCTCCAGAAAAGTACATGTCACAGCTATTCAAAAAGATTTAAATTTCTAACATGAACCCAATTTTAACAGAGAAGAACAGAAAAAACATAGTATAATCGAACAAACACTCAGCACTTTTCTTAAGCGTTTTACATAAAGGATCAAATATAATTTATTGGTAAAATTGCCCAAAAACTTCTAAAACCTGTTTGAAAATTATTAACTAATCGAAAGTTTATATTTAAAGAAGGAGACTCCGGAGTTCCGAAAGTATATTGGGACCCCTTTTACATTTTTTGTATATTTCGAATATCAACCGAATCCAAACATCGACCATTGCTGATGGTACAACTTTTCTAATCATTCACGATAGTCTCCAAATAGCTATACATTCCGATTTTCCAATGTGGTGTTATGGAATTAGTGCTGGCAAAGTATTGAGAAGTGGGTATGGAGTACCAAGTATTTGTTAATTTTTTTGTGTACCCAATACTTGTTGTTAATCGATACTTTTAGAAATAAATAAAATAGAATATTTGACGATTACAGCAATAAATTTCCATTGCTATTTTGTAAATAGAAATAATGAGTACTCAATTGAAAAGTATTGAGTAATTAATTATAGTATCGAGTAATTAAAAAAGTAATAGATGGAATTCAGTTAAGGGGCACTGCCCCTTCAAACTTCAAAAAAATTCAAAGGAGCCAAAATAAAATTTTGAGAATAATTGCAGGCGCTCCCTGGTATGTTAAAAACTTGAACTCGGCTGGAACTAAGTATAATTTAGTTTTATTATAATTTATTAATTTTAGTATAATTTAGTATTAAGACTTGAACATTTATTGTTAGTTCAATTACATTTGAAGATGTAATAAATAAAATTACAAAATAAAAACAATGAAATCAGATTATTTATTATGGAATGAATGCAGAAACCTTAAACGACGTAAGCCTTCCTTTCGATTTTCGTGTGAATGCTACCTTCGGCAAGAAATAGTTACGAAACGGCAATCGAATTACAGGCAGTTTGAAAAATATTTTCATTCCAAGTGTATCGACTGACATACATAGCTGAGCTACACTTTCCAAAATATTTGAATTTTATGAAAAATAATATGAGATTAAAAAAAAAATATTGAAAAAAGGATAAAGAAATCTGCAACTTAAGCAGTCGTGCCAAAAGTCTACAGAATTCATTTTTAGAAAAGTTTACCTTCATTGTTTGTCTGACATTTCGAAATTTTATCTCATTGTTTAACTTAGGCAAATAAGAATAGCACATGCCAGAAATACCAGAGTTTTACACAAACAAAACCAATAAACGTTTTATAAAACTCATTTTTTTTTTGTTTTTTTAATAAATAATGTATTTTAAAACAACGAACAAAACAAACACAATTGTGTCCACAATTTTTTTTTTCTCATAATTTAATTATTGTATCTTCAATATTTTTGAACTAACAATAATTACTCGTATCTTAAGTCTAAAATAAAATACTCTTTTTAAGTCCAGCCAGTGCTAGACAAAAATAATGTTTGTTTCGCGGATTTTGAAACCATTTGCGGGTCATCCCTCTAATGTACGGCCAAGAAAAGCAGTATCTCTTCTTTTTAGTCGAATGTAACCAGGTTCATTCAGCATGTTACGCGCCAAAGGGTTTGGATGAGATTCAAGCCTCTTTAGATATGTGACTGCATGTTTCGCTATTTCTGCTTTAACTGATGGCATGTTTAGGTTTTGGTGGATGTTCGAATTTTTTATATCCCAGGGAGCAGATGTAATAATACGTAAAATCTTATTTTGGCGCCTTTGAATTTTTTCTACATTGCTAGCTGAGGCAGTGCCCCATAACTGAATCCCATAACACCAAATTGGTTTGAGGACCGACTTGTACAGTAGAAGTTTACAATCTAAGCTCAGGGTGGAGTTTCTGCCAATAAGCCAATTTAGTTGTACTGCTTTTAGTTTCATTTGTGTTAACTTGAAGTCAATGTGGCTTTTCCAAGTAAGGCGACGGTCAAGATGTATACCCAGGTATTTAACGTCTGAAAGCTGGGGTATCATTTGGTTATTTATGCGAATAGGAGGGCATGAGTCCCTGCGCAGTGTGAAATTTATGTGACTGCATTTTTGTTTATTCACTTTTATTCTCCATTTTTCCAAATTGAGTATGTGGTCTTGTAAAAGTTGTGATGCTTCTTGGGCACTTTCATGAATACTTAAAAAAGCTGTGTCATCTGCAAAAGTTGATGTGTGGACTAGGGTGCTAATTGGCATATCCGATGTGTACAGTAAATATAAAATTGGTCCCAAAATACTACCTTGGGGAACTCCGGCTTCAATGAGCTGTGGCGAGCTTAAAAAGTCACCTTCTTTTAATAAAAACTTGCGATTCGTTAAATAATCTTTTAAAAGCTTATACAAGTTTTCGGGCAAGTTCAGCTTTAGCTTAAATATTAGGCCTTCGTGCCAAACGTTATCGAATGCTTGAGAAACGTCGATAAAGAGCGCAGAGCAGTATTTTTTTTCTTCAAAGGTCGTTTTAATTACATTTACTAATCTGTGTGTTTGTTGGATCGTACTATGTTGTTTTCTGAAGCCGAATTGATGGTTCGGAATGCATCCTTTCGCGCTAAGAATTGGATTCAGCTTAGTTATTAATATTCTCTCAAATAACTTTGACACGTTTGATAAAAGGCTTATAGGTCTGTATGATTCTACCTTTGTGTGGTCTTTTCCTGGTTTGGGAATCATAGTTATCAAAGAGACCTTCCACTCTGTGGGAAAGTACTCAAGACGTAAGATGGCATTAAAAACAAACAGAATAATTCTGCGACCTATACGGGGCAACTCAACTAACATCTTGTTACTTGTTTTATCAACGCCAGGGGCTTTTTTGGTGTTTAAATCTGCTATTGCCCTTTCAATATCGCTAAATTCAAATCTTAGGGGTACTACGGCACTAGTCTCTACTGATGGTAACTCAGCTATATCAGTACATACATTTGGGGTGAAAACCTTCTTCAAATGTCCAACAAACAAATTGCCTTTTTCGGTATAATTCCTTGCCCAGTCTCCACAAGAAGTTCGCAAGGGAGGCTTACGTACGACCGGTCTTTTAAGGTTCCTACATGCACGCCATAATGAATAATCTGATTGAGCAGTTGCGTCGAGGTCTTCCAAGTAATTTTTCAGAGATGCTACTCTTCGAGATTCTAGCAGCTGTCTTAGTCGTTTCGTGCAATCTTTAAGTCTAGATTTGAGTTGAGGAGATCTGTGTGCTTTCCACTCTCTTCTAATTTTTCTTTTTTCAGCCAAGAGCCGCTCGACATCTACAAAATAAATTTGATTGTATCTAGCTGGTTGTCTGGTTTCTGTCGCATGTTGGGCAGCTGATTTAAGGTTTTGATCAAAATAAATTAGACTCTGGTCCACATCTTCTTGTGTTCTTAGCGGTATGTTTTCCGAACAATGAGTACTGAGATACTTTCTATATTTCAACCAATTAATGCTTGTGCAAGTTGTCGGCGACACGATATTTTGCTGATTCCATATATAGACAACAGTGGGTGAATGATCTGAGGATAATTCGAGTGACGCTTCAACCTTAATCATTTCTCTCGAAATACCTTTAGTCACGCCAAAATCAATAACATCAGGTATTTTTTGTCGATCAGTAGGCCAATAGGTGGGTTGTCCACTTGATATCACATTCAGACGCATTTTTGAAATTGTATCAAACAAAACACGACCTTTTGGAGTTATTAGGCGTGATCCCCAAAACGTATGTTTAGCGTTGTAGTCGCCTGATGCTATGAAACAGGGACCTAGTGATTTGAAAAAGTCTATATATTGACTCTCTGATATTTGAAATCTAGGAGGTGAATAAATCGAAGAAATAACAAAGTTTTTATGATATTCTTCAATACAGATGTTTGTTGCTTGAAGGTAGTCCTCACAAAAATCACACAGTAAATGATGTTTAATTCGAGCCCTTATTAGTATTGCTGAACCACCACACGCTCTGCCACGGGGGTCTTTAGTGTCATATAATATATAGCCATTGATTTTAAAAAAGCTATTTGTTGTTAAATGAGTCTCTGAAACCATCATGACATCAATTTGTTGGTTCTTCAAGAAGTACTCGAGTTCATTTTTTGTTGGCGTAAGCCGTTTGCGTTCCAGAAACATATTTTTAAACAGTTCATGGTTTGTTAAGTACCGCCTGCAACATCATAGATTGCATGCGAACCATTTCTTGCATCATGCTGCTCATAGAGCTCATAAAACTGTTTAACGAATGCACTAATGTCTCGATACTTGCTTCGAGACGATTGTAGTTACCAGATGGAGTTTGTTCTTTAGCTTCTGGATGCATATTTGGGGTAGAATTGTTTGTAGGTGTCGCTTTGTGTGCTAAAACATGATTCGATTTTAATATATCCGCGTATGAAACATGTTTGGTTGTGGGTTGAGCTAACTGAGGGTAATGAGCATTTGCTTGGTATTGTGGCTGCCTAGCAGGAGTATTTAATTTCTGAGTTGACTTCCTTACCTCAGAAAAAACTGGACAACCTCTGTAGTTAGCAGTGTGATTTCCACCGCAATTGCTACATTTTTTAACCTTGGAGTCATCCTTTGGTTTGTCGCATTGGGCGGAACAATGAAGCTCTCCACACACAACGCAAACCGGAGGCAACTTGCAGTAAGCCCTTGTATGGCCGTATTCTTGGCAATTTAAACACTGAACGGGTCCTGACCGCTTATGTGGTTCCTCTACACTTATCCTGCGGTGTAACAGATATTTTAGATTATAAATGGGATGCGTTTCGTGCTTCTTTAATCTAATATCCCCAGGTTCCAGTTCAACGCGAAATAGAGGTTGAGGGACACGCTCTCGATTTCTGAGATTGTCAACGCTTTTGACTTTAAGTCCTGCTTTTTGGAGGCCAGCTTTTATTTCCACTGGATTAACATATGAGTCTACACCTTTGATGACTACCTGTAGGCCTTTGCTACTCTTCAGCTGATAGGTATAAAAGTTCTTATTGCAGCTTTCAAACTCCTTTACTGCTTTACGATAACTAATTTCGTCTATAAAATGAATTTTTGTTTCGTCAATGTTACCACGCTTGATTGGAATTACATAGAATGAATTTTCCCCGATAACTGAAATTAACTTATTTATTAATTCATTCGAATTTTTTTCCCTTAAAAAAATTGGTGGTGGTTTAAACGACTTGGGTCCGTTTTTTGTTCACTTGTTTCGTTATCTAAAATAGCATAACGATTTTGGGAACTTATTCCGTTAGCCTGCTTATCTTTAAGTACTTTGGACATTGGTGCAATCTGCGAAGATTTAGGGCTTCGACCTCTTTCCATTTCCATTCCCACTTGAGTCTTAGGTTTTTCTGCACTATCCATATTACTGTTGGTAACACTGTGTTCAGAAGGCGACTTTTTTGTAGTTATATTATTGTCATCGCTTAGCAAAAGCGACGAACAAGATTGGGCACGTATAACTGCCGTTACCGAAAAAATCTACTATATATATATATAATATATATATATATTCAGCATATTATTCTCTAAAAAAATGCCCCCTAAAAACTTTCTCCTCTTCGCTAATTAAAAATATTCTTAACAACGTAACAATTCATTTGTATAAAATAAATGTATTAATTTTAAATATTTATTTAAGATAATGCTGATGCACATTCATTAATTGACATCACCTATTCAGACATCCTTTCATTTCTAATTCCATTTGGCATATTTGCTATAGCGGATCTAGTAATACACAGTTTGCGTAAATGTCTGTCGTAAATGTCTGTCTATAATGGTTCAAAAAATGTTATATGTAGATGTATATCAAATTACCTCGCCTATGAGGACACCCTTTAGTTTTAAATATGCCTACATGTTGTTATAGTGGGAACAGTAATGCACGTTCTCAGTATTTTTGAAGTGCCTGTCTATAATGGTTCAAATTATAGGGCCATATACGTCACGTATGGATACACCCTTTAATGTTTATGTTTAGTTTTTTATATGAATTTGCCTTTTTAAAACTCTTTTTACTTTTATATTGCCGCAGATATGTTTTATATATTGACTTTGTACAGAGTAGAGTTCGTTAGTGTCCAAAATTTCAATTTGCTAAAATAAAAAGCGATGCCAAGTCATTTAAATCGGTAAAATGGTATGCATTCGGATTTTTATCAGTATTTTCTCTTAGAAATTAAATATTTTCACGAGAATAAAGTATTATATATTTGATCCATGGTACTAAGGTACCTCCACACAAATTTTTATTAAAATTCATCCAGTTCTTTTTAAGTGATGCGACCGCATACAGACAAAAATTACTGTTTTTCACAAAAATGTAATAACTATTGAATAGTGTGTACAATAACACTGTTGTCAATTATCACTAACAAGAGCAAGAGTCCCTGAACCTGTCCTCTTGGAGATACGTAGTTGAGAAGATTGCATTGAATTGAGTTATACTTCTATAGACACAAATTGAATTTTACGCTGCCTTTACACATGTAAGTACTCGCTTACAACTTTTGTATAGGTATTATCTACGAAAATGGCGAATAAATATGCAAAAATCTTACAAGTTACATGCATGTTTACACGTGCAATTAAAAAGTTCATTTTGAAAATGTTTGCTTTATTTATAAGTAAATAAACCAAAGTTACCATTACATTTGTAGGAAAACAAAAGACATCATTAAGTATTAATTGTTTTCTATAAAATCTAAGTTCTAAAATAGCACGAGCTGTCTTTTTAGAGAATACTAGCAATCCACTCCAAAAACCCTTACTTTTTTAGTGCCGCCTTAAACTAAGCTTCAATTTTGGTTATGTTTTTATTTTATAAAACAGCGCCATCTATTGGTCGTTATGCTTCACTTAAGGCTTATATATTCACTGCTTTTTCTCTACTTTTTCTTAGATATTTTGCGGAAATAAGTATCCTATATTGGAATCAGGACGCTAAGGTACACAAAATTTTGTCAAAATCCATCCAGTAGTTTTTTCGAGATGCGAACGCAAAAGAAAAGCAGACAGACAGACGTACAAATGAATTACTATTTTATTATACATATCATACTTGGGATTTTTTCATTAGCATTGAATTTTCATTGGCATTATTTCAACTAGATACAATGAAAAAAAACTTAACTACCATTTAATGCTCCTTTTTTATTATACCCTTCACCACAGGTGGAAAGGGTATATATAAGTTTGTCATTCCGTGTGTAATTTCTACAATATTCATTTCCGACCCCATAAAGTATATATATTCTGGATCCTTTACATAAAGAAGTTGATTAAGCGTTGTTCGTCTGTCCATGTTAGTGTTGTAATGTGTTTTTGCCAAGGCACCAGAGAGATACAAAAAATTTAAGCACACCAATCTGTCAGGCATAGTTTCGAAAATTTTGGAATTGCAATTCAGCAACATCGGATCATTCCTTTGGAGGCTACGGGCCAAGAACCACGCCCACCTATATCTTTTTTACGTTTTTTTAATTTCTTCGGCTTTAATGATTCTGTTTTGCTTTTTTTGTCAAATAAATATTAGACTGCGACAGGTAGATCGCAAGGAGTGCATACAGATCTCGGGGGGTCAATAACCCCCTGCGAGGGGCGATTTTTGTTTGTTTTTAGATTGGTAGGGTTTTTCTGCTTTGATTTGTATTAGAGACCTTAATAGAAAGCAATACGCATAGAGGTAGCCAATGGACCCACAGGGTACCCACTGATAAATAGGAGCAGTTAAAAGGACCCCCCATGTGTCAATCTGAGGAAATTTTTTTGTTTTTGTGAGGATTTCTTTTTGCTTTATAGCCCGTTCAGGCTGCCACGAAATTAAGTCATTTCGTGATTTCGGCCGAAATCAACTTGAAATTACGTAATTTCGCATACATTTTACCATTGCCCAAATTAACTCATTCTACTTAATTTCGTCGAAATTAACTTGAAATTACGATAGACAACGCTGGTTTTGTAGAAAAAGCTACTTTTTTGCAACCATGAATAGATTTACAACCTTGAAAGTCCGTTTTGTTTGAAAAAAATTTAAAAGCCAAATGAAATAATGGAAATATATACATAATTGTACATTAATTTTATTGTAGTGTTGTTTTTAATATTCATGTATATTTTAAATAAATACGAAAGTGTTGTGCGAAAGCTTTTGCAAAATAATTAAATTATACAAATGTAACTAAACGTGATCAGCTGTTTGTGAAATTAACTCAAATGTCAAAAAGCCCAGTATGAACACCTTAGATTTCGTTCGTAATTTCAGCTCGAAATTACTTAATTTCGTGGCAGCCTGAATGGGCTATTAGTCTGACCATTCTAACTTATTATAGATTGCAGAAAGGTCCTAAATTTAACAAAACAATTTCAATAAAATTAAAAAAAAAAAATAAATGAAAAAATTTAAAAAAAAAAAATTTTAAAATTTTTTTACTATTTTTACAAGAAAATTTACAAAGCATTTTAAAAAGATTTTTTACAGACAAATATTCGAAAAAAAAAATTTTTTAAAAATTTTCCAAAAAATTTTTAAAAAAATATTTTTACAAAAAATTTTTACACACAATTTTCGAAAAATTAAAACAAAAATTTCAATATTTCTTTGAAAATGAAAATCATGACTGTAACATAACATATATTTAATATTAAGAATATACATATGTATGTATGTGTGTAAATAGAGTAACATAATTTTATACCCTTCACCACAGGTGGAAAGGGTATATATGTTTGTCATTCCGTCTGTAATTTCTACAATATTCATTTCCGACCCCATAAAGTATATATATTTCTGGATCCTTATACATAGAGAAGTTGATTAAGCGATGTCCGTCTGTCCGTGTTAGTGTTGTAATGTCATTTGCCAAGGCACCAGAAGAGATACAAAAAATTTAAGCACACCAATCTGTCAGGCATAGTTTCGAAAATTTTGGAATTGCAATTCAGCAACATCGGATCATTCCTTTGGAGGCTACGTGCCAAAAACCGCGCCCACCTATATTTTTTTACGTTTTTTTTAAATTTTTTTCGGCTTTAATGATTCTGTTTTGCCTTTTTTTGTCAAATAAATATTAGACTGCGACAGGTAGATCGCAAGGAGTGCATACAGATCTCAGGGGATCAATAACCCCCTGCGAGGGGCGATTATTGTTTGTTTTTAGATTGGTAGGGTTTTTCTGCTTTGATTTGTATTAGAGACCTTAATAGAAAGCAATACACATAGAGGTAGCCAATGGACCCACAGGGTACCCACTGATAAATAGGAGAAGTTAAAAGGACCCCCCGTGTGTCAATATGAGGAAATTTTGTTTTTGTAAGGATTTATTTTTGCTTTAGTCTGACCATTCTAACTCAATATAGACTGCAGAAAAGTCCTAAATTTAACAAAAAAAATTTCAATAAAATTTAAAAAAAAAAATTTTTTAAATTTTAAATAAAAAAATTTTACAAAAAAATTTACAAAAAAAAATTTTTTCAAACAAATTTACAAAACATTTTCAAAAAGATATTTTACAGAAAAATATTCGAAAAAATTTTCGAATAAAATTTTACAAAAAATTTCTAAAAAATTATTTTTACAAAAAGTTTTTACACACAGTTTTCGAAAAAAATTAAAAATTCATATACAAACAAAAAGTTTTGGAGGAAATATTTATAAGTTTTTGAAAAAGTTATTTAATTTTATAAAAGCAAAATAAGTATGTATTTCTACAACAATGTCAGAGTTTACTATGTAGCGTCGGCTTCAATATCATTAAGTAATTGACAACACGGCGACAATTGTAGCAAACGGAACTTGTTTTCATTTGTCTTCTATTTCTTTAACTCATGAATAATGATTTTTTTTATACGACTTTATTTAAGTAAAGAGTCAACAATATGGATAATGCTGTACATGTCTGTATAAATAAAATCACCGTGGTGAAGGATATAGAAGATTCGGCACGGCCGAATATAGTACTTTAATTGTTTTTAATTAGAGTTGTTTTTACCAATGGCAATAAAATTGTATAATTACTAATTATAATTGATAAAAAAAATCATTGTTTTTATTAAACACAAATTTTTGATCGCAGTAGGCTTTAATGACTACATATGAAGTATCAATTTCATTTCTGGATATGCTTTTTATAAATCTGTAACTTTCTTTTTAATTTAGTGAGGCCCTACTAATGCACTCACTCTCGTTTTGAAAATCTGTACTACACATTCTCCAAAGGGATTTTAGTTCAACTTCCATTTAAGGGGACAAATTGTAAGTTTGACTGTCAAAATCTATATACAAAATTTAATCTTTTCGCCTTAATATTTCCCCTCCGTAGTGAGGCTACCCGATTAAGGTGCCTTGAATTTAATTCGCAGAAATTGTTTATATTTTTTCTCATTTTTGTTCGTTTTTATTTGAAAAAATGCACATAATAGGAGAGCAAAGAATGGAGATGGGACTTATTTAAAAAGATCACTACAAAAAGGTTGATTGCAAATGCGGACAATAATGATAATGCTTTTTATAATTTAATCATTGATTAATGGTAATGATTTTGTTTTTTTAATAATTACTAATGAAACTTTTTCATTAAAAACCATTACCATTAATGAAAACAATGGTAATGAAAAAAAAATTATTATCATTATTTAGAATTCAATGCTAATGAAATTGTCAATTAATTACTCAATCTAATTAGTTAGTCCCATGTATGATACATATGTATAGATTTGAAGAAAACCATTACCATCATTTTTAAATATGCAAAAAATATATCGTCACCTAATATGCAAAAGGGTTTAACAACACATTTTATTTTTTTATAGGAGAAGCAAAAAACGTTGTAGAATTAAAGTTATTCAAAAATAAAAAGAGTCAGTTTTTTCATTCAAGTGTGTTGTTACGCCTTTTTGATTTTGAAATTTATACACTTGTTGTTACGGCCTTTTGAATTTCGTTTGTAAAATCGTTTTTTATTGACGTATAAGTTCAAAATTCTGGAGAGACATGTAATTTAGTTTAGTGCATTATAATCAATCAAAAACTCGAATTTGAATTTTTTTGTTGTTACGCCCTTTTGCATATTAGGTGACGATATTAACACTATAATTATTTTGAATTCTGAATTTTAAATGAAACTTTTCTGGCAACTCTGTTTATCTGTTTGACATTTAACTTGCAAAAATTGTCCAAAAAATCACTTGTAGGAAAAATGTCTTGCTAATTAAGCTGCAATTTCGAAAAATGTGAGTGTTTTTGTATTTTTATGTTATTGTGTTTTTTGAACTTGCACTTGCATGTGTAAGCCCTAAGTTAAGCGACAAAACCACAGTCAAGGCTAGCGTACTATAATTTTTATTCAACAAGAACAATTTATATGTTAAAGAAGTTCTAATTTGATATTAAAACATTGGGGTGCCAACTTTAAGACAAATTTTTCAAGGAAAAGTATTTGACAATTTGAATTTTTGTAATTAGATTTGTTTGCCTTGTTAAGTATAATATGTATTAGCAAACCTGCGTTAATTCCAGCAGTTTTCTATTGGAAATAAAAAATTGCATTTTAATTAAAATATATTAAGTTTTTTAATTCATTTTTTTTAGATCAACTTTACTATACTTATTAATTACATCAATTTGGACTTTAATAGGCAAATCAAAAAGAATAAATGAATAAAAAATTAAAAATAAAACAAACAATTTTTAAAGATAAATAAAACGGAAAAAAATATTTTTTTTGGGAAAAATGGAAAATAACTATTAAAACAAGAAGAAATAATGGATTTACAAACAATAAAGAATAATAAATATATTGGTACAACTAATAATTAAACGATGCATGTAATTTAATACTTGCATTAGAGAATAAAAAGATTTTAATAAAATTTTAAACAAAATCTTCTAAATTGGAATCGAGCCAATAACTGAAATCAAAACAAAATTTTTAAATATTTAGTCTTCCAAAGTAACATTACGAAACAAATATGACATGGATTCCTTATTATGGATACGGCGAATGGCCTCGGCAATAAGAATTGAAATATCAATGGTTTTAATTTTATGACATTGTAGTTTTTGGATCTCATGTGGAATGGTATTGGTAACAACGACCTGTTGAAAATAACGAAAATGTTAATACAATTTTCAAAAATGTTTTATCTTAAATATGAAAAAAAACCTCATCAATGGGAGATTCCTCTATTAGGCGAGGCGCATCAGAGCTCAACAAACCATGAGTGGCCAAAACGTATATTTTGCAAGCCCCATTTTCTTTTAAAACTTCAGCTGCAGCCACAAACGATTGGACGTCGTCGATTAAATCATCCTTAAAGAAATTTAAAATATTAGCTTGATGTGAAAAATAAAACAAACGAAATAATACTTACCACCATAATGGCAATACGTCCGGAAACTTCACCTACAACATTGATGGGTGGTTTTACTTTGGGTGGATGATCGGGCACACCAACCGATACACTAACTGTACGAGTACGGCTGTTTAAATGTATATGTAAAGATTTATAAATAGTTAAGAATTTAGGGGTTTTTAAAAAAATGATTTTTAGTTAGTGTTTTTTTTATATTTGTGTTATGATTTTAGTGTTTAATCGAAAAATTAAATATTTTTTGTATTTTTTTTTTAATTTTTTCGTGTAAAAAAATACCAACCTAGGTGTTGCTGGTAAGCACATTTCAACTGAATTTCCTATGTCATATGTACTGGATTGATTTAGTTTTGAACACAATTGCAATAAAATAGAAAATAAATTTTGTTTTTTTTTCGAATTTGTTTTTTGTTATAAGTTATAAAACAATAAATTATAAATATCATACATACATACACTACTGGCAAAATATTATACTCAAAAATTTAAAAGGAAAGTAAGCCAAATATGTACACAAAAATAATTTTGAGAAAAAGTCACATACACACGAAGTTAAAAACCACATTATCTTAAGAAAACTACTGTTAATTATTCAGCCCTATTCTACAATTACGCCTGGCATAAATAGCAAAAGGTATTTTCAAAGTTGGTAATATTTTAAGTCAAACATGTTTATTACACTCATTAATTTTGGAACTTTATATATAAAATATTGTTTTTTGCAATAGCCTTAAGATAAGTTTCCCCTTGCAGACACATAAACCTATTTCTAATGAAGTAAGCTGCAATTGGTTTGACATGCAGTCAGTTTTTGAACCCAACCAGGAAATAATTCATTATTCAATTCTACATCATACAGTACAGGACGCCAATTCAATGAAAACTTTTTTGAAAGCTCTAGTCCGTAATTTTAGTTTTTTATACGAAATGTTTTCTAAAATATATATTTATAAAAAAAAAACGCAATAATAAAAAATTATATGGAATACAGAAGACTAAAATTTCGAAATTTATAGTTCCGAGAGTTTTTACAATTCCACACGATATCATTTTACTCGGAATACACTTTATTTCAACTCCTACCTAAATAAAATTTTGTTTATTTGATTATTTGATTATTTTTCATTATGTTGATTATTTTTCATCCCACAAACATTTTTTTTTATTTTAAGTAAAACGAAACAAATATTCGGTAGTGGAATACAAAAAATATAAAAGTTCGGAGTATTCGAATTTCGAATGAAAATTTGCGGATTCGGATTACAGAACCAGGGAGCTAATTTCTTATTGTTGGTATGTGTGTTTTTCCAGAACTTTCTGTAGAAATACACATTTTTCGAATAACTTTACTGCGAAAATTATTTTTCTACAGGAAAGGTTAGGTTGCACAGGTCGCCGGTTCTGTAATCAGAAACCGACTTACTTCGGTCCTTATGGTCCCTTTGTGACAACTGAAAGAGGGATAAGCAGGAAGATCCTTAAGATTCCTGCGGTTCCGCACTTGGTTAAGTGCAAAACATTCCTGAAGCCCGGATAAATGGGTTTATACTGTTGATTATGCAACCCGACAGATTTGCAAGGTCTTCCAGCCGCGGACTGCCAGGTAGCTCCGCCCTTTCAGTGGATAGGGCTGGGCAATGACAGAGGAGGTGCATCACCGTTTCTTTCTCTCCTCCTCGTCGTGATAACTCCTACAATAAGTCATTATATAGCAGATTCAATCTCCTAGCGGGGACCCCCATGATGCAGTGCGTTGTCAGCACAGCCACAAGTGTGCCCATCTGTCCCCGTGGGGTTCTCGGTAGGCTTGCAGTCTTCTTGCAATTATACTGAGGCCATAGAAGCCTCGAAATCGCAGAGGTAACCTCGTTTGATCAGCTGGTCTCCGGGGCCCCCAATAGTTCCTGCTGAAAGTATTTTTAAACAGCTGCTAAGCGGGACGCCTACTAGTTAATCTCTATCTTCTGATCCCTAGTCACACCTGTGTGACCCGGTACCCAAAAGAGTTACATGTGGGAAAAGCTTGCCATATCATCTAACGATGTTTGGCATTCACGAACCAGTCTGGTTGTCATATAGACGCCCGATAAGGAGTTTATCGCAGCTTTGCTGTCGTTACAAATCTAGATATCTTTGTCATGTATCCTTTAGTATCTCAGCCAGCCAACCGCTCTTCTTATGGCTGAAATTTATGCCTGGACAGTGCTGCACTGGTTTTGCAGCCTAAACTTCATCCTAGTTTGAAAACGAGGGATGAAGACACCTCCCCCCACTGAGACGTATTGCCGAGTTTATAGCCATTTGTTTGGCCATTAGATCAGCCAGTGAAGCATGGTAAAAAGAGAGAGAAGTGCGCATAGAACCAGTAACAATCAAGACTGAAGTACGCAGTATTTTGTTGACTGTTGTACTGCAGTATGTAGGCTTGCCTAGTGCAGGCCACCATACCAGCGCTTCATACATTAGTATGGGCTCCGTACATTTATGGGTCTCTAAGCACAACTTAGTGCAATCAAAGAAGCAGATTACGAAGGTACTGTAGCTCAAGTAGTTAGCACGTATTCGCCGGTATTACCTATTAGCACTAAATTGCCGGCGAAACAAAATAAAAATTGGCTATACAAGTTTCAAATTTATACGCCTAAATAAGACCATAGGCGCTGCATAATTGTTCTAAAAATAAACATAACGTGCAATTGCAGTGTTGCCGAAAGTGAAGTTGTTACTATCACTCTAACCATGTGTCATCTCCTCATATCCTCTTCTTTTGCCTGAGTGTTACTGTAATTTATTTTAACGTTTGTTTTCAGTAAGTTTTGGCAAATCATCAGGAACAATATTACTTATTTAAATTATTATTATTTAAAAAATCAGTACTCTATTTAAAAAAACTAATAGAACAATTCGTAATTGAAATATGTTAATAATTAGGAAACCATCGTTTCTGTTAGCCGTAGTGTTGACGGTGATCCTTATTTTCCAATACGCCACCGTTCTACGTCCATTTAGCTTTGACCGTCAATCACATATGTATAAAATTTTGCATAGAGATCTTGTTTTACATCCAGACAAGATTTAGATTGTTCAATAATTTTTTACCGAAAATCTGGTTTAGTAATGAGGTCCAGTTTTGCTTAAATGGGTACGTCAATGTGCAAAATTGCGCAATATGGAGTGAAATCCACAAAAATTGATTTCTTTCGAAATGAGTTAGAAGCTGACATTACAATCAATTTTTGTTTGCAAAAATCAATGAGATATACATCGAGTTGTTGTTTCAACAGGTTGGCGCTACGTGGCATACACCTCATGAAACCATCCAATTGTTGAAACATAATTTTATTGTCAATGTTATTTCACAAAACGAACCTGTTTCTTATCCTCCAAGATCGTGAGATATGAAATCTCTTGTTTATTTTCTTTGGGGTACGTTAAGTCCAAGTGTTAAGCTGAAGGTGAGCATAACTCATGTCGATAATGAAATAATACCAGAAGATATTAAAAACAGTGGCCAAAAATTGACAGAAGACATCAAAAACCTAATGAAGTAATTACCAGGTAGCTAAAGTCATAATGCACTTTAGATTTAGAAGCCATGCAAGCGCAATGGGTTATTCCAATAAGTACTACTGCAGAGCTTTTTCAACTTTGTGCAGCAGTACCTTACAGTGTTGGGAGAAAGTACTTACTAGCATATTCCATTAATCTCCATTTTCCTCCATCTTTCCTTTTCTTTATAATGCAATGGGATCGTTTTCTCAGACCTTAGTAACTGTACCTATTTAGCAGCCTGTCAAACCATCGACGTTCGTACAATATGTAGATTTCTATCCATCAAATAAAGGTGAAATTTTAAGAAAATATGGAAGATTTCATATAGTCCCAAAAAAAGCTTATTCATTTCCTTCTATTTTTCTACACACACTAGTTTTATTTCCCAACAGATTAAAAAAATTAATAAAATCTGAAAATGTATTGCATATTTTAAGGCAGTAAAATAAAAATTGAAACCAAATTTTAAAATATTGATCTATAAGGCATGGATTTTAAGTATTAAAAAAATAATAGCAAATCTATGTTCTATACTTCAATAAAGCAGTTTCAAATATTAATAACTACCACATCGAGCCTAATTTTGATTTCACATTAAAAACTTTAAAATAAAGTGGCAATTATTTTCAAAACTGATAACTTTAACTTGCAATAGGGCTGAACTTGAAACACAATAACAATAATTATAATCTCTAATTAAATTATTAAAATCCACATATTATAAACAAGTTGTATTCATATTAATCTACTAACATATCGTTACTTTTATGCAACATAGTCATAATTCCAAAAATTAAAATTTCCAGGTTATTGAAAAAATTTTTTGTACAAATATTTCAGAATTGTATCACAAGCTAAACTGAAGTTATACATACATATTTTTATTCACATTTAGAGAACTTAGTAGCATTTTTTCTTGTTTGATTTTTTTTGTAAATATATCATGTTGCATTAAAGGAACGATATTTGCAAAAATGAAAAGATGTAGCAAAATATTACTTCGGTGTTTTAGCATGAAGTACATATATTGTTTTATATAATGTAAATAAAAAATAGAGTATTAAAATACAAAACAAAAAATGTGGTTTGCACAGGTGCTACTACAGTTGTCACTTAAAACTGCAGTCATAGAAATTGTGTAATTGTTATTTAAATTTGTTTGCAATTTTGTATAGGTCTTCACTTGTGTGAAATACATAATACTAGTATGATAATGAAATTCTAGTTTATTGTAGTTGTTTAGAATAGTGATGTATATTTCGAATAAATTGAATTGATAAAATCAGGGATCGTAAATAACAGTTTGAGAAAAAAAAATAAATTCAGACACTATGTTAGAGTCAACGAAAAAATAAAAATTCGAATGAAAGTCTTAAAAAGAGAGTTTTATTTCCCATCAGAATATAATAAAACTCATTTTGTTTATTTTCTTTTGAGGATTTTTATTTTTCCGTTTAGAATAAAACTCATTTTTTATTTTCTACTTTTTATGGTCTCGTTTTTATTGGGTCTATCTGATATAATATAACCAACATAAATAACTTTTTTTGTAGACAGATTTGAACGAAGGCCGCTCAATACCAATTTAAAGGCAAACTACTATTTTTGTAGAGTTTGTACAGGTACCGTTTGACATATCAAAATGAAATTTAGTATGTGCCTTTGATATATGGAGATGAAGAGCTGTGTAGTTTTTGGGCATAATCGGGAGAGGGCAAGGGGTAGTTTCTTTACTCCCTACTTTTGTGAACGCTCTACAGGTCATGCCGTATGACATATTAAAACGAAATTTAGTATGTGCCTTAGGTATATGAGATGAAGAGTTGTGTAAATTTTGGGCATAATCGGGAAGGGGGTAGTGTACTTACTTCCAAATTTTGTAAACGCAATGGGTACTTCACTTAACACCCCAAACCGAAAATAATTAATTTTTCGATTCGCATATACTTTGAACTTTTATTCTTTATGTAATACATATATCCATAAAAATATCTGTTTCCATTAGGTATGGTAAAGTTGAGTGTATGCCACTCCAGTTTTATTTATTTAATTTTGAAAATAACTTATAAAATAATTTTTTTAATATCGAAAACTGTTATTTACGGTCCCTGGATGAAATAGATGTAGTAGTAAAAATGTAATTCCTCGTTTGTGGCTTACAACTCTAATAAGCATTTTATGAACATTTAGGTAGAGTTTATTTTTATTTAATAAGAACATAGATTTAGACGGTTAAAATCGTCATTTTATTAGACCAGTACTTAGAGGACATGGTCACTACTTATGCAACATATTGTGTTGGACTGAAAAAAATACGTTATCGAAAGAAGGATAGCGGGAGAACTGTTGGATTTGGACATTGGATTTGATTTTTCCCACATTAAAAGTGGCAGAAATAATTTCTGCAGAGCGTTTAATCAACAGATATGGAACAATATTAACGTGGGCACCTGCCGGTTGGCCTAATCCCACGGTGGTCTTACCACCGAGTGAAATGCAAGCGTAGACTAGCGCTCCCAATGTGTAGCACAGCAACACTTCCATGATATGACGTTGCCGCCAGTATCGCAATTTATGTGTGATACAGTAACAATGAGTAGCAATTTATATAATATGGCAAGCCTAAAAGGCAATCCTAGATTCCATATTATAGCCTCTTGCTTAGGGGCTTGGAGACTATCCAAACTCCGTCTGTTGAGAGTGCAACAGCACACTTGATCGACCTTGCACCACATCTGCTTTAATCGATCTTAAACCACAACCACCACGTGTACCCCCGAAGGGGACCTCACCAACAACCGGTCACAGAGAGGATAGGCCCCCTTTAGGGCTACCGATTCCCGTGGTACCAGTCCTTTGGGCACTGGTCGTTCCTCGAAGAGGACCCGTGCATTAAAACAACACACCTTTTCTTCCAGATTTAGGTTCTAGGAACCCTAGTGTCTGGTGCCCCTATTTTCCTCGAGTGAGCCGCGTCAAAGCATTTGCAATCTTCTGCAGTGACAATTGGAACCCCCGGGGGGAGCGTTTAATCAACATGTGCACTGTACAACAACATAATAATTAGGGTGTGGTTTGCAGACACGTGCGGGTATCTTTCGACGTTGCTTTATTTAACTACAATAATAGCGTTAGATGTCGTACTTTTACCGTTGAGTCTCTTATCCCTCCCGTATATGCGGTACCCCTAGTAATAGGATTTATAATAATCGGCCGATGTTTCATCTTTCGGCAATTCGACTGTTTTTTTTTTACAAATAAAACAAATCACTGTGGCAGATTACTAGCAACAAATGCAAGTGTTAGCTGACTTCCAAAACGTCAATTGATTTGTCATGGAACAAACAGTAATGTTTTATAACGACGCAGTATAAAATATTGACAATGTACCCGTCGACAAGTATTAGTAACGCAGTAAAAAAGTAATCAGGGCATCAGTTTTTAAATTCATGCATTGTTTCCGGCCTTTGCGTATGCACGGTAGCACACCTGTACACAAACTTTGCATTGATACGTTTTGGAAGTCAGCCGTTATGTCTATTTAACAGAATCGTGCTTTCTAGTCGACTATTTAACATTTGGTAGCGAAATTTTTGTTGACTGTTTTAGTGAAACGAAACTCAATATCTGTCGAAAAGTTCGCCGCTGTCTGTAGAAGTGTGCAGAAAAACCCGAGACAATCATTTCTACGTCTGGTCGAAAACGTATCCATTACGACACCCTCTTTATTGAGAAGTGGTCTGCTTCGATATTCCCCCTACATTAATACTACGTCTTGGTCAAGACTTATCCTTTCGCAGTCATCTAATGCACAGTGCAACACGGAAAAAAATAACCATATACGGACACCACTACGTGATAAAAGACCAAAAAAAAAAAAGACCCCTGTCTCCCAGTTTTGCCCAAAGTCCTCCAGGTTTTTTTTATGGGCCCTCAAATGTCATTTTTGCAAAAAATTATCATTTACTCAAGCTCATATTTTGCAAACCGTTTGGAATTTTGATATACTCTCTGAGGCAAAGTTGTAGCTCTTGTCATAAAGAACAAAAATTGTGAACATAGTTTTTTTTTTGATTTTATATGTTCATTGAGTAAATGATCATTTTTTTGCAAAAATGACATCGATGCCCCACATCTTTGAGGGCCCATAAAAAAAAACCTGGAGGTCTTTGAGAAAAACTGGGAGACAGGGTGTCCGTATATGGTTATTTTGCTATGACTTAAAAAATTACACAGTGTGATATGGATATGAGCATTTGGTTTCACCCAGACAGCACTACGTGTCAAGCTCAAGTGCTAGGCCTTTCGCAGACATCGTGTCATAGAATTGACGACTCAAGTGGCCACTGATAACTTGCGAATTTACTGGGTTAAAACTTTTCCTCGCGAGGTTTCTTAAGGTCACAAGATTATGCCAATAAGTTACAAATAAACAGTGTCCTTACAGACAACTTAACCTATGACATAGTGAAGTTCATTGTCAAGCATTTCAAATAAAACAAAATTTATACAATTTTACCATTTACCTGTTTAATTACAATGGAAGTTGCCAGTATAAGGATGAAGAAAATGGGGGAAGAGTCTTCTCTGCCTCTGTTCAGCTCTAAATGCCGACAGGCAGGCTTTTCTTGTATTTTAGAGAGAGAAAAAACGAACTAAAGTCTGTCTTTAAAATTTCATCTGCATGTTAATAAGTTCTTACTATTAAAATTTAAATATTCAATACTAATTTACTTTATTTTTGAAATATTTTAAAATAAATTAATTTTTTATAGCTAAGTTCGTTATTATGAAAAAAATCAGACAATAGCAGAACGTATTAAATTTTTCGGATCTCTACATCGCTATTATTATGTCTTTGACTAATGAAATGTAATGTTAATTTGTATCTAAAATAATAAATCGGCAAACTGCGAGTCGGAGACAAACATAAAGGGTACCGTACCACCTTACAATATTTAACGTTACATTACGCCTAATAATGTGTCTTATCTAGATATGTTTTATTGTTTATTAATGTAGTTTGTAAATACCTAAAATTTAGAAGTTCGTGGCGAACTGTAATTGGTTGTTGAAACTTCAATATTTTATGTTTTACTTTTTAAACTCATAAAAAACTTGAAAACAACATGCAAAAGATGACGGTCCAAGTATAGACGGGCGAACATTTTGAAGAAAAACATTTAGAATTCCCTTTTATTTTTCATTTGCGTTCACACAAACGAACTTGTAGTCGGCAACATTTTATTATTATTGAAGCAAATTTCAAAAAGCAATAACAATTTACACAAAGTAAATGTGAAAATGTCCCAACACAAAAACGATGCTGCCAAACTAAATGTTTCCCATCCAAATGTTTTCGTGTCTAAACTCAGACATTGCAACATTTATAAAAGGAAATTACAACAATTTAAAAAAAATCAAAATATAACTCGAACTCGAAAACTATACCCAGTTTTAACAGTTTAATAGTTGAAATGTACTTCTTTAATATCAATTAAATATTCTATACATAGAGAAACAAATTTGGTATTGGGAAAAATAAAAGGTTTCAGTTTAGTAAAAAGGAAATAAATGTGAATGAAATAAGGTCTAGGAAGAAAGCAAATGAAGACAACAGATTTTAGGTATTCAATTATGACAACGCAACTGAAAAGTGAAAGGTAATTACACACACATACATTAACAAGCACATGTACAAAAACAGTGAAATACATATAAAGGATGTCGTGTCATATGGTGCAATTACACACACACATACATTTACGTTTAAGGATATTAGATTTTAAAAGGATTAATATATTTTTGTTTAAATTTAATTAGACATGACTAAATAATAAAAATAATTTACAAAATAATCAAATGATTGTTGTCACTACAAAATAAGAAATTGACAAAATTGGAACAATTTCAAACTTACCTATTTGGTGGTGGTGAATAACGACATCAACTTGGTCGCTTTCTGCTTCTTTTTGTTCGCCATGAATGACGGCAATGCCCAAACGTAAACGTTCAGCATAAGAAGTGGCTTTTTGTGTTGAGCCCGGATTACGGGCTACAATAACAGAATTACGATAGTCAGGTATCTAAAAAAAGAAAACGTTAATGTATATATGGGATATACTATTTCGAATAACATACGCTTTCTTGAATGTATTGCAAAAGAAAAGGAGAAGCTCTTAGATTATCGACAGGTATATCGAAGAAACCTTGTATTTCTTTTTGATGCAAGTCCATGGTAATGATATGTGTCAAACCTGAGGTGCACATCATTTTGGCCAATAGCTTTGAAACGATGCAACCACGTTTCCGCATTTTACATTGCTTGGAATAAGGCAAATATGGAATAACACCCACAATTGAGCGAGCTGATGATGTTTTACAGGCATAAGCCATTATTAACAATTCCATAATATTGTTATTGGCATCTCTGCAAAAAAAAAGTATTAGAAAAACCAAGGCATATTTAACAAAGTGACCTCAGTAGAGAGGTGAAATTTAAGGGAAAACTTTTTATTATTTTTTTTATAGGGAGTTTGACAGAGAGTAAGTTTACTCTCTGGTACCCAAGGTAGATTTATCGTACTAGGTAGTGGCGCTTCTACAACAAATACAAGAATACAAGAACAATATGGCATTTTATTGTTGCTTTGTAAAAAAAGAAGAAAATTGAGAAAGCATGTATGTATTTGTTTTTTGCTTTCTCACTTCTGCACACTAAAATTTCTAAACACATACAACTTTTGACATGTAAGCGGACGACACTACCTAGTAAGCAAGGCGAATTCATACCAGGTGTAAGCAGTATGGCAACAACTACAACAAAACAACAACATTGACATTAGACTAGCAGATATGAAACAATGTATATTTGACAAGACATCAGCAAAAAAAACGAGAGCAAAACAAAATTAGCTGGGCTATCGCCTCCATCTGGTATGAATTCGCCTTGCTAGTAAGATAAATCTACATTGCTGGCCCATTAAATGGTAACTTAACTATCAAACTAAATTCATGTAAAAAAATTTAAATTTATCCCATTTGGAAAAACATTTGAAGAATTAAATTTATTAAAAAAAAGAATACAATTTTAACTTACTTGGTGCCTGTTTGTATAATATAAATATCTTTGCCTCGCACAGAATCACCAATTTCCACCATTGTCTCTCGATTCGTTTTATGAAATACCGAACATCCACCATTTTTAATACCCATACGTTCGGATACTAAATTGGCCAAATCGGGATGAGAATTGCCATGTATTATAACAATATCTGAAGCTGACGTTGTATCCATATCGCTACGACAACGTTTCGGTGGTCGAACGCTGCCCAATCTAAGGGAACAAATTTAAAAATATATGAGTTTAGGTGAATATGTGTAGAAAAAAATTGAAAAAAGAAACAGCGTTAAAAACTAAACTAAAAAGAGGAAGGGAAGCAGCTAAATCTATAAACTATGTGAGTATAAAGGAAGCAAGTGATTTAAAGCTAAGCTAAAAAGTTACCATAATATTTAAAGAAATTCAACAAATTCCAATAACAACATATCCAATTTATTGAGGATTGTAGCAATTTTTTAAATTTTTTTTTATAAATTTGATATTATTTCATGGCTATCATTAGAGTGAAAACTAAATTTGGGTAAAGAAAATTAACAGCTTCAGGCCACTCTTGATATGCTTTTTATTTAAAATGATAAATTGATTGCGTCATGCAAAAGAATGAGATCAGATTTTAAATGCTTAACTTCTATGTTACTCTTAAGTGGCTATAGGGGCCAGAAATGGTAAAAAAAATTTCAAATAGTACTAATCGGCTTCGTAAACTGTACTTGTCTGACTCTAATTGTGCCAAATATATACTTTTTTAAAAAATTTATTAAACATTTAATTATAAAAATTTTATCAGTTGTTTTATATTAATACACATATCACAATCATAAGCAATCACTACTCAAAATTTATCAAACTCGTTTTCTTTTCACAGAGCAGTTTACAAATTAAATCTCCAACGTCCACGAAAATTTCGTTTGCAGCACTTCTTCTTTAGCTGAAAAAAAATCATTACTGTAGAACTCAATTTGATTATAAATTTATATATTTTTATGTTTCGCATCATAATAAACTACTGGATGAATTTTTAAAAATTTGTATGGGGAAGTACCCTAATACCATAGTAAAATAATAAAAGTATGCAATTTTACCGATTTATTGGTATTGTAAACATGGCATCACCGTTTGTTTATTTTCGTAAACGGGAAATTTAAGACACTATTTACAGAATTGTACAATAATAGAATTTTATATAAAATCTAAGCTGCAACTTCCTGAGTACTTTCCCAGAGACGGGTACCTCTATACAAAGTAAATATATAAACCACAACCTATTAAAGTAAGAGTCTTATAATTCGAACATAATATTATTGCCAAGAAGCAGACCATGTTTATATATAAAGCACTGTTAGTTTATATATAAAATATATTTTAACCTAAAGCAAATTTTAAAGCGGAGTTAAAGCGAAAGTGCTCTTTGAGTATACTTATTTTCAATGGGTGTTTCACATATAAATCAGGGTAAATATAATAAATTGAATCCCAAACTACTGCAGATTATTTTCCATTGATTTTCTAATTGTCGTTTGTCTATATTTAATATGTCAAAATTATTTTTCTAAAAAAAATAATTACGAAAAAATATATTTTTGTAATCTAAAGGAAATGTGCTTTCCGATGGAATACAATTTTAGTTATAAATAACAAATTTAAAAACGTATGACCAAGGAATACAGTGAAACCTCTCCTAACGGACACCTTCCATAACCGGACACCTCCTATAACCGGACAAACTTTGCAAAACCGTGATTTTCAACTGTTTTTTCATACAAAATGTATTCCCATAACCGGACACTCTAATAACCGGACGCGGACACCAAAATTTTAAAATAATGATCTAAAAATCCCTCATAAGCGGACAAAAGCGTTAAAATCAAGACGAATTTATCAGAAAAAACGCCAAAAAATATACCAAATAAATACAACTCTTGTTAAGTTACTATTTTTTCCAACTCTGTTTCATATTTGTGTTGATGCCATTCAATTTTGTGATTCCCCTTTTAACACCAATGACAAAGAAATTTCTATTTATTTGAACAAATTGTTTGATTAACTTGTTTTGATTGCTTTAGAACACAAAAAAATAAATGGCAAATAAAAAAAATATGTTATCATCAAAGAAAAAATGGAAATTATAAATGAGTTTGACAGGGAAAAGATTTCGGTGCGTGAAATCGCAAGGAAGTAAAGTTTTTTGAGTTTTTCTGCAAAACATTTTGTTGCATTTCTTTTATGTTTTAAGATTCAAAATTGGTAAAACACAGGCCGCAGAAATCATTAAAAATAAAGAAGTCAATTGTTCCAAAAATCTGGAATTTGGAATAAATGTTCATCAAAAGAGGATGTTTGCTAAAACTGGTGGCGCTGAAATAGACAAATTGTGTTTGGATTGGTTCGCTAAGGCTAGATGTCAAAATATTCCAATTTCAGGTCCGATTGTAAAGGCTAAGGCAAGTGAAATAGCAATGCAACTGGGCACATCCGATTTTTCAGCATCAAATGGCTGGTTACAAAGATGGCGTAAAAGGAATAATGTTGATTTTAAATGTATTACTGGAGAAGCTGCAGATGTAAATCAGGTAGATGTGGAGCAGTTCAAGACCAAGGTGCCATCATTGATGCGTGGCTACAAGCCGGAGGATATTTACAATGCAGATGAAAGTGGGCTCTTCTTTCGTGCTTTACCTGATAAAACTCTTGCCTTAAGATCCGAAAAATGCGTTGGTGGAAAACTTTCGAAAGAAAGACTTACAATTTTGTTTTGTGCAAACTTAGCTGGAGAGAAAGAGCAACTGTTAGTCATAGGTAAAGCTGCCCGGCCTCGATCGTTCCAGCATATTAATGTAAAAGATTTACCAGCAATTTGGAAATTTAACAAAAAGGCATGGATGACTAGAGATATCATGACTGAATGGCTACAGCAATTCAATAGGAAAATGAGATCTCAGAAACGTAAAATTCTCTTGTTCTTGGATAATGCAGCTTCTCACCCTAGGGAATTGAATTTATCAAATATAAACGTCTTATTTTTGCCTCCAAATACAACTGCAGTTTGCCAACCTCTTGACCAAATTCCGCAGCAGATCTTGCAAAATCTATTGACATTCGTGAGGCTTTATACTTCATTCAATCCTCCTGGGATAAAGTTGAATCAGCAACAATAAAAAACTGCTTTCGGAAAGCAGGATTTTCAGAATCTATTGATGACCTTCCGGATTTTGATGCCGAAGATGATATCCCACTGGCAACGTACGCAAATTTAGTAGAACTGTTCCCTCAATCAAATGGATTTGACGAGTTCTTAAAAGTAGATAAAATCGTATTCATTGCAGATGACTGTATAGAAACATTTTATCCAAGCGCTGTTATGGAGATAAACGAGTCTGAAGATTCTGAAGACGAGGTTCATGTAGAAATACCTGATCCCATAAACTCTTATGATGAAGCAGTAAAACAAATTGTTCGTTTGAAGCATTTTGCAAAAGACGACTTTGTCGTGTTCCAACAGATAAAAAATATTGAAAGTCATTTTGAAACTCAACAACTCAAATTGAGCCAGTCTAAATTAAAGCAGTCAAACCTGAATCAATTTTTTCGACCGCAGTAGAAAGCTTAGCATTATAAAATAAACAGATGTATTAAAAAAAAAAGTTGTATCTCTTTTAAGCGGACACCTCTTATAACCGGACAAAAATGCCGCGACAGTGAGTGTCCGGTTAAGAGAGTTTTCACTGTATTTAGGTATATCAGGTAAACTCATTAGGAGAAGCTAAAATAATTTTGCTTTAATTTGGAGTTTGACATTAAAAATACGTTTTCTTTCACCTTAAAACAATTAATTTTTCCGTCAATATTTTAAATCCTCCTAGTGAGTTTATCTGATATAAATATGCCTGGGATATAACCTCCTAAAAACAGAAATTTTCATAGTTCTAATCATCTGATCGGAAGTCTATATATTGAATTTGCTTTGGTACTGTTAAATTATTTTGGTATATATGGTGTATAGCCAATGCTAATAAAAGAAAAATTGTTTCACCAATTGCAATTAGGATTGCCAGATACTAAAAATCAAATAACTGGACAATGAAAGAAATTCACCTGGATTTTGAAAAAAATAAATGGACAATTTTAAAATGCACTTATAGTTCAAAAAACAAAATTTTGTAAAAATATTATTGCCTAAATCACAATCTTGTGCATTTGGGATTGCAAATTTATGCAATTCATTCAATTAGATGCCAAGCCTACATAATCACCGCATTCGATATCGAGTAAATTCTGTCGTAATTTTTCATTTTGGTGTCATGGCACTCGATATCGAATAAAAAGTATCGTAATTTGAGATTATAGCATTCGATATCGAGTAATAAAAAGTTTGTTCGATCGAGTTTTCATTCGATACGTGTGTGCTTATCGTATGCATATAAATTTAATTCTTTAGCGACAAAATGTTATTATATTTTGTTTTACAAGTTTATTTTTACACAAAATAATTATTTTTATACAAAAAAACATTTCCATACATGTAATATACAAAAAATTAAAATTTTAAATTTGACAATATGTGTAAATCTAACCCATACTAAGCTAAAGACAAATGTGAAATTGTGCGAATTGCGATTGCCGCGACTATTAACTTGTTTGCTACATACTTCGTAGGCATATGGTTTTTAGACACTATGTATTGTTCTTGATAGACACATCCAGCGCCACATACTTGACATTTGTGTGGCCATTCTCCCGTTTGAATAGTCTAATAAACGTTTACGCTTAAAGGATCTTAAACATATGTATGTTGCATTTATGTAATTTTTAATGCAAATGTGTAGATTTCTTGCGACGAACCAAATTTGTGCGCTGGGCAAATGCAATTGGACAAAAGACACATTTAAACATCCTTTCACTGGTGTGAATGTGTTCATGGCCACAAAAGATCTGTTCCAAATTCGACAAATAAGTGGCCTTTGCCCCGAGTGTCCGATTGTACGACCTTGCAAACTATGTTGAGTAGTAAATGCCTTGTTGCACACGTCGCATTGGAAGGCTTCAATGGAGAAATGAAATTATTTGTGTTGGTTAAGATTTTGCTGCAAAGATCACACTCACATATGGACGCAGTTGTTCTTGATTAATTGAGAACGACTATGAATTTTTAATTCAAATATTATAAAAATTCATTTTATTTTATTTTTCGTAAATGTTTTAAAGTGTGTTTTTTATTTGTTCATTTGTTTACAAAATGAAAACATATGTTTATTAATCTATTACAATTTGATAAAAATTACGATACGATACATGTCGAATGACATAATTTGCTTACTCGACTTTACTCGATATCGAATGCGGTGATTAGGCCCCAGTAGTCCAGTAAAATATAACTGTTAACGAGAGGGAACAAGGTTGCATCAAAAATTCCAAACACAAAAAGTCACCGAGTTATCAAAGTGTCCTTGCAATAATGACCAAAAATCGACAGTCGTCTAGTACCAAATAACAATTAACGGGAGCAGTGCTGCATTGAAAATTACTACACTAGAGGTACAGAAAATCTCAGAATTATCAAACTGCCCAGGTAATAGACGCAACTTGCCCAAGATTTGACTGCAGTCTAGTACTAGATTACGGTTAACGGCAACAGCCTTTTTTTAGTGTAAGAAATACGGAATTATTAATAATTCTCTTTCTTTATTAGTTTCTATTTGGGTCAATTTTTAAATTCTTATTTTCTTTCTTACCCTTTTTTGATTTTTCAATTTTCATTTCATTTTTTGTTGATTTTAACTTCTATATTTTTTATTTAATTTGTGTTTGCTGGGAAAATTTAAATATTTAAAAATGAATATATGTTACCTACTAAACTATATAAAAGAAAACAAGGGGATATGAAACAGTAAATAAATTCTGAAATACGCACACACACTCACAGAAAATTCCAGAAAAAGGATACGAAAACTTAACAAATTATATGTTGAGCAGCTACAATCGAAATTAACACGAATGACACACTACGACTAACTTTTTTTCTTTCTTTATATCACATGCGAAACAACGTTTGAATAGCTCGAATAAATATACGTATAATGCAGGAAATTAAAAACCATAGACACAAAACTTTTCCCAAAAAGAAAGTTTTAGTTTATTGTTCATTTTTTTTACAAAATACGGGAACAGCGTATATTTAATGTAAGTAATAAAAAACTTATAACCAATATTGATCAAACATAAAAGGAATAACAGTAGAGTAAGTGAAATAAAAATGGAAATTAGTTGACTTTAGTAAGAAAAAAGCAAGAACTTTAAACGTCAAAAAACTGCAGCAGTAATCAGAGTGGTTCTATAAGAAAAGTCAATGTTAAACTAACGACAACTGAAAATATAAATCAAGTAAATAAAACGTAAATTAATTTTGTTTGGGTTCCCAACACAAACGAAGATTGTTAGATATTTAACTTGAGATTATGTTATAAAAAAATAAAAACTTCTATAAATATGCAAAGTATTTGCAAATTGTTAACGCCTCTCAAAGTATCTTAAAAAATATTTTAAAGGATATAATCAGTCAACACTGATACAAATAGAAAAACTAGGCTTCAGTACAAATATAAATTAAAATCAAAATCAAAAAAACTCACACGCAAACCATTTCAAGTGTTTTTCTGCTAAGAATTTAATACTAGTATGCATTAAGATCCTAAATGCTTGTAAGGATAAATACCTTTTACAAGTGCCTTAAAGTATGCAATTTATTTGTTGCATTTGAAATGAAGAAGTGTGTATAAACATTGTTGATTTAGTTTTCTTTTCTACGTTTGTAGTTGCAAAATTATTAATGGCACACACTGTTTGATGAATGGAAATGTAAAGAATAAATTATTTAAATAATGGGTGACTCAGGTAAGTTTTAAAATTAATTAAATATATTTTCATTTTCCTTAAGAGCTCAGTTCAACTTTAATAGGTTTAGCCTTAAAATGTCCTACTGAGATAAAATACTGAAATATAAAACTTTTATATATTTTCAATTTAATCACAGTTTTAAGTTAGCACAATATTAGAATTAAAAAAATATATATATTTTTTGATTATATTTTATTGAATCATAAAGTACGCTTATTTTTGGGAAAATTTAATTGAAGGTTTCGTCGGCACATACACACTTGATAGTTAAATATCATTGACTCAGCGTTAAATTTCCTAATTTAATGCACGGTAGGTTGTAGGCTTGTTGGCATAGACATTTGTCTTCAAATCTATACATATAATAAAACTGTAACAGGACCATTTCTGTACTTAAAATATGTTTGCAAAAATTTTTTTGCTGGCGCAGATAAAATTTTGTTTGTCTGTCTGCGTTCGCATCACGTAAAAACTACAGGATGATTTTAATAAAATTTTGTTAGGAGGTGCTCTAGTATATCGTTTCAAATATAGAATACTTTTTCACGTAAAAATATCTCATTTTCAACAGAAAATAGGGAAAAAGTAGTGAACTACCGGTTTCATGGTACTGCAAACTTGGCAGCACCTTATGTTTTATGTTTTGGGAAATTTTAAACACTATTTACAGAACTATACATTAATTTTAGAATTGTATTTGAGGCCGGTGTTCTTGAGTAATTAACCAGGGATGGGTACCTCTATATATAAAGTAAATACATTAACTATATCTGAAGCACTATAAAAGTAAGAGTCTTAACATTAGGTGTGGATTACTTTTTGAAAACCACACTATTTAGGCCCCCAACATCGATAACCGAAGCGAAATTGTCTAATGTATTGAAAATGCCGTGTTGTTTAAAGCAGCGCCGTACCCAGAGGGTTGCAACAGGACTCAACTGAAATCACTTCAATGTCGGTCCTTCTATCAGACAGCTATATATATATTTTTTTTAAGACAACACTACCTCTGCGAAGCTTTTTTAGCTTGTCTTTGGCGGGAATCGAACCCGCAACCTTCAGACCGATAGTTAAGACATCTGCACCGTAATAGTTAAGACATCTGCAGAAGGTGTATTAAGTTGGCCGTTTCCACAAATTATAAAAATTTAAGCAAGTTGCAAAGTAAAAAATGTCCCCAAATAAGCAACTTTATATAAATTTGATCAATTCCTAAAACTATACTTTGAATAATAAACATTCACTGTTTCCAAATAAAGATTTTGTACTAAATCTTCAAGTTCAGCAAAAAATAAAACGTTTCCAAATCATTCAAAAAGGGGTTTTTAATGAAGTGAAGGGATTGGCAAATATATAGAAATATATCTATATATCGAGTAGAAAATATTGATACTTCGATCCTATATTGATATTTTCCCAACAGTTTTTTTTAAATATAATATATTATATGAAAAAAAACCTTTATCTAAATAGTAACAACGCAGTGGAAGGTTGTGGTTTAATCGAACAAGTATTTATCAGACACTGCCATAAGGAATCCCGTCTTTTGGATATGCTCCGCCTTCAAGGGCTTCGATTGTCTGATTTACAGCTGAAGCAATACTTTCGGAAGTTAAGTCTGAAAATTAGCTATTTATCAGCGTCTTTTAAAAGAACGGACTTACGTAATATCAGTAGAACAGGTGATCGGCATATGGATAAACTCCAACAGTTTGACAGTTAGATATGCGTCAAAAATATTGTTTTTGTGGGGTTGCGACCGCTTTGAATGTTATTGAGAGCACATATATTAAATGTTAGTACCGGAATTTTTTTTTTTAAACTATTTAGATATATAAATCACACAGCCAGAGTTATTATTTACTCTTTAATCTAGAAATATTATAAAATAAATAGCGATATATCGATGGTATGGTTTTAAAAATATTTTTTTTGTTCCTAGTAATTTTTATTTTTAATTAGTTTCAGATATAATAGGTGCCGCAAATCCAAATGCCGCAGAAATAGCAAATTTCAATAGGTTCATTTCGATCTGCAAAAACTGTATTACAGAAATCCAAGGAGCATTCTAAGTACATTAAACAAGTTTTAGTCAAAGAAAACTAACTAACTACAACAAAAAAAAAGTAAATTTAAAAGAAAATATTTTTCATGTTTGTATACCCCATTTAGGAAAAATAAAGGTTATAAAATGACAATGAAAGGTTATAAATGACAATGAAATTAAAAAATAAACATAAAAAATATCAATAAAATAAAAAAATAACTCTATAAGATTTAAAGACAACAAATTATGTTCAAGGCTACTGCGGCACATCAAGATATGGTTCTATCACAATAAAACTTTGTAGAACAACTTCTAATATAAAAAGACAAATATTAATCAGTATTTGAAAATTATTTTTAGTCCTATACCAAAGTTACAGTCTATTGCACAACCCTGTTATAAATATTGTATAGTTGAAACGTTGGCAGATTTCTACAATTATTTTTTGTTTATTTTATTTTTTGTTTACTTTATTTTTTGCTTATATGTTGTGGATTTAAAGATAAGATTAACCTGCTATTATTGACTCATTATTCCAGCAAACATAAGTTAAAATATTTAACCCAAAAACTAAAAACAAATATTAAATCTAATTCAATCACCTACGAGTATCTTCAAGTAAAGAAACTAATAGACGACATGTTTTGACATGTGACTTGTCAGCTTTGTGACTCATTTGTAACTCAACATGTCGGTCAAGATTGTTATTTTACAGAAGATTTAATATTGAATAGCAAATGTACATACGAGTACATATCTTATTACGTCTGATTGTTTACAATAGCTGATCTTTTACTTATCCTTTTTCACTACACAGATATCTAAGTTGTTAGGTTGCACAATATCTTGCTGTCGCCATACAATTTTTTTGTATGCGCCACAGAAATATAGACGACTAAGTCATTTTTTAAGATTTTCCTTTTCTAAATTCGAAGATATTATGTTTGCATAAAATAATGAAACATGATTTACATACATAATTGTTAATAGATAGACAGAACTAGTTAGAAACAAATTCATATATTTCTCGTAAAACATTCCCTATAGCCGGCTACCGCCAGCGTACCGTGGCTGTTTTTACATAGCATAGATTTTCGGCAACATGATATAAACAGCTGATCAAAAGAGATCACGCTCTAATTGAAATGTTGTTATACCATGTTTCCATCACAGAGTTTACTCAAAATTTAACCCACCCCAATTGCAAACCGGATGTTAGGTTAGGTTAGAAAGGGTACCGCTAGTTACACTCGGTGACCCTTTGGTCCATTGTAATTGCCTTCTGTTTTTTTTATATCCGGAAGAACCCTCATTTACTATTTTATGCAAAGGCTTCATTAGCTGTCATTGAGCCACTTGATTCCCATGATGAATCTATAATTAGCAATTACAGACTGTTATGTACTAATGCTTCTAAAACTATTGATCTCCACTGTTCTATTTTTTATCTGCTTTTTTCTGTACTCTCTAAATTTCATTATTCGAAGGTCTGCTTCGATCTCATCTTCTCTATTCTATTGACCAGAAGGCAATGTTCAAAATATTTCTTCACTGTTATATTATTTTCCATACACAAAACATGCCCCAGCCTCGTATTCGTTGTGCTTTTATAAAACGTATGATATTTTCACTTTCATTCCGGGTCTCCAATTCATGATTGTATTGTGATCTCTATACAACTGTTTCAATTTCTATTGGACCAAATATTTTACAAAGTATTCTTCTTTCAAAACAGAGTAATTGATTTATGTCAGATAGTTTTAGGGTCCAGATTTTACACCCATATGTTATAAGTGGTCTTATGAATATTTTGTAAAGATGAAGTTTAAGTTTCTTAGATAACAAAGAGGACCTAAAAAGTTTTAGTTGGATAAATCAGCTAAAGTCGTATCACAGTGCGCACTTAAATTTATTCCGAGGTATTTGAAATCATAATCGTACTCTTGTGATCAATTTTCTTTACTACGGATTGTACGACCAGAGAGGATAGAGCTTGTTTCACCCCGGAGATGACATGAAAGAGTTAGAAAATTCGCTTTGTATTATAGGTTTGGTATTTGTGTTTTTCTGTGTCATATTTACAAAATATATACAAGTTCTATAGGGTTATACAAGTTTATAGGGTATTCCCACTTTAAATAGTTATATCGCAATTTGTGTTCTATCTTAAAATCTAAGAATATGCAATGAATATCTATCTTATATTCATAATATTTTTCAAAAATCTGAGTTATGACAAACACTTGGTCTGTTGTAGATCTATTTTTTTTTTCGAAATCCACACTGATAATCTCGTAATTTGGATTCTGCATATTCATTAAGACGTTCATACAATATATTGGTGAAAATGTTGTACCCACTGTTAGGAAGTGAAATATCACCATAGTTATTAGTTATTACATCATCAAGTTTAAAACCTGCGAAATCGTCGAACCCATCGTACAATCTTCGCCTAGACAACGGAGTCGCTGGCTTCATTCTTATCTCCGCACAACCTACAAGAGTTCAGAGTGCCATCTTCCCATAAACTATTCCTAGCGCTCACCGAACACTCAGCAAGCCCTGGAAACATCCGTACTTCTGCAAAACTACTCAGTTATACCGAGGATGAACCCTGTATATTGTTACGAAAGAAGAATTTACTCACTATAGGCTCTGAACCACAATACTCTCGAACAACAACATTAATGGTTTGTTTTCTTACAATAATAAAAGAAAGAAACAAACAATAAAAAGTAACGCCTTAAACAAAAATTCGCATATACACACACACATTAAATAAACACTCATCAGTAAATACACAGCCCCATACATAAATACAAGCATAAACAAATAAACAGCGACACATTCAGGTATAAAGAAATAAACAGCCACACATTCAGGTATAAAGAAACAAACAACCACACAAACAGGTATAAAGAAATAAACAACTACACAAACAGAAAACAAGAGCAATAACAATCGAACCTGCCAGATCTGTCTGGAATAGAACATTCTGGTGCTTTTAAATCACCTATATAAGTGAATAGTGCTGGCGAGTAGTATGGCAGTATTAATTTAAAAGTCAAAGAGTTCAGTTGTCGAATTTTAAGAGTGTTTAACAGTTTGCTGTATTTTTGAACAGTGGTATTAATAAATAAAGCGACTTACAGTAAAAGTAATAACAGTGTGTATTTATTTTGCAATTAAAAGAACCCAACGTAAAGTAAAAACGTAACAATATAGTAGAAGCGAGTTCAGCAATCTAATTCCCCTCGACACTACATTGACCCGGCAACCAGAATAACGTCGTTCAATGATTAAGATTCCTTTTGAGAAAAATTAAAAAAAAATTACTGATATTTATAAAGGCATTTTTTTGTAAAGTGCCTGCGATGATGTCACCGTCCTGACAATATCTTTCTTTATATTTGTATATTTACTTTATATAGAGCTACCCATTTCTTGGTACTTATTCAGAATGTTGCAATGTAGGTTTTATAAACAATTTTGTTATTGTAGTGTCTAAAATCTCCCGTGTACAAAAATAAAAGTGCTGCCATGTTTTCAGTGGCATTTAATTGGTAAAATTGCTTATTCACACATTTTATCTCTATTTTCTCTTAGAAATGAGATATTTTACGGGGAAAAATTATCCTATATTTGAACCAGAGCTGTTAAATTTCGATTACGATTAGTAATCAATTACATTACTTTTTAAAAAGAATCGTAATGATTATATAATCCACTATTCAACAATTTCTGATTACTAATTGATTACGATTACAAATAATCAAAAAATAATCAGGATTACTTGCGATTACTGAAAAATAATCAAAAGTAATCAAAAATGAGTTCGACTACTTTAAAAGATTACTTTTGATTACTTTTGACTATTTTTGATTACTTTTGATTTTTTGTGATTACTTTTGATTATTTTTGATTTTTTTGTGATTACTTTTGATTATTTTTGATTTTTTGTGATTACTTTTGATTATTTTTAAAGGAATCTTGTACATTACATTTATTGAAAAAAAAACTATATAAAGTTAAGTTAGGGTGAATCCGCTAAATAATTGATAATTGAAAATCTGAATTAAGCAAACTATTACTTAAGATTATTTCAGTATGGCAGCTCGCGAAATCGGTATGAGAGTCATAGTAGTCTGTTTGTCAAAAGTTTGACATTTCAATATATGTCAGTTTTGATTTTTTCTGTTCTCGTTCTTTTGCCAGCTAAAACCGAAAGGTAACGGAAGTACAAATTCCAATTCAATATAAATAAAATTAAAAAAATTAAATTATAGGTGAAAATGTCTCAAAATATTTTCGAAAGCGATTTTTCCGCAGACGACAGTACTGAGGATCCGGACTTTAATCCTTCTACAATCAAGAGAATAAGGCTATCAAATAAAGAAGCAGGAGGGGCCCTCAAAAAACACACTCCCTAACTTAACTTTGTATAGTTTTTTTTTTTTTCAATAAATGTAATGTACAAGATTGCTTTAAAAATAATCAAAAGTAATCACAATAAATTAAAAATAATCAAAAGTAATCACAAAAAATCAAAATTAATCAAAAGTAATCAAAAATAGTCAAAAGTAATCAAAAGTAATCTTTTAAAGTAGTCGAACTCATTTTTGATTACTTTTGATTATTTTTGATTATTTTTCAGTAATCGCAAGTAATCCTGATTATTTTTTGATTACTTGTAATCGTAATCAATTACTAATCGTATAAAACTGAATGTAATCGTATTGTAATCATTACTTCTACTTAAAAAAAAAGTAATCTAATTACTAATGATTACGATTACTAATCATTACTTAACAGCTATGATTTGAACCGAGGTACAAAAGTACCTCGAAGGAAATTAATGTGGACAACTTTATGATGATCTATCTCACAATATTGCAGATCAATTGCAATTATTTTGCTGTATCGATACTGAAGACTATTTCCTACTTGCAGATTTAGGATTATTCATCTTAGCGCTATCGGAAATAAAGTGTAGAAAAGGGGCCAACTATTTTGAAACTTCAAAGCATAAAACGAATATTGCACTATTGTAGAAGGCAAAATACTTGTAGCAGTATTTGAAAAAAAAAATTATAATGATGTTGTGCAGTTAATTATTGCACATACAGTTAAATAAGCCGTACAACTCAAAATCCATAGCTTTCATTTCGCCGAAGAAGAGCTAAAAGTTTTTATTGTAATTCTGCTGATTAGTGGTTATCATTCGGTGCATTATTGCTAAGAAATTGTCACGTAATCGTTTTCAAGAAATCAAACGTTATATACATCTTGCGGACAACTCAGAATTTGATTTAAGTGATAGAATGGCTAACATTCAACATTGTTGTGCGATAAGTTTGGTCAATTCGGGAATATGCATCAAAATCTCTCAATTGATGACGCATCGGTCAAACATATTGGAAGCCACTGAGCCAACCAATTTACTAGAGGAAAGACTGTAAGATTTGGATTTAAAAATTGGATGTTTATCAGCAATTGCCATGCTAAAGAAGTTGATCGTCAGTGTCAACAACTGCCACTAGGATTATAAGTTGTTCTAGAGCTTATATAAAATATTTTTCTTCCAACCGACCACATTTCGTTTCTTGACAACTTTTTCGCTTTGCGTAGAAAAATAATGTTTTTAAAAAATTCCATACCGAATTAATAACTCGTAGTTAGTAACTAATTCAGTAATTGATTGGGATCTAATGGGTTAAACATAACACTGGCTTTATTAAAAGGATAAGTTTATGTCATTATGATGCGGGATCGGATGTAGCGCATTTTGAAAGTCTAATATTCAGGCACTATTCTACAATATTAAGGGTCGTAATAGCCAGCTCAATTTGTCTTCTAAGTCGTCTCAAGTAGTTAGCTTGTTCGCTTAAGCTTTTCTATTAGCAACCGCGGAGAAAATAATCCAGAGGCGATAATTTTTACGATGTTTTTAATCGAGACTAAATTCGTACACACATGTTAGAGAGCGTGGTCATAAGCCAAACCAAAAAAAAGATGCAAGAGTTAATAGTTTTGCTCGTAAGCATGCATAATCGTTACTGAAAACGATCAATTTGTTAATTTAAAGTATCAACGTTTTGTATGCATATCATAGCCTTTTCTGGTGCTATTAAAACAATTGAATACCTAACCTAAAAATACTCTTAAATAGTACGAAACAAAAACAAAAACTGTGTTAAAAGCATGATGGCACGACACGTAAATGCACAGCAATTAAAATGCAAATTCTTTCATTTATCCATCATAAGCCATAGGATGCGCGATAAGTGGCACGCATTAGGAAAGCGATTTCAATGAAAGTTTAATTTTCACTTTTTTTAGTTCTTGTTTTTCCTTTTTATTTTTTGCACGCTCACATCATGAAACCAAAAGTGTTTAAGAAAAGAACCGACACCAGTCGTGAAGTATTAAAGAAAACACTTCTATTACAGAATGTAGAAAATGTCTTAGGTTAGATAATAATAGAACTATTTTAGCGCACAACAACAAAAAGGTTGAAAGGAAATTGTATGGTGTAGAAAACTTTATGTTAAAGATACGTGTCATAGTGTCTTTCTGTCTATTGTTCTAAATAGGCGTAAGTTTTTTAAATGAATATGGTTTATATGCAGAGTTTTTAAAGAGTTTTTTTACACATTTATTTCATTTTAATATATTTAAGGGTTTGGCTAATATATAAACAGGTAACCAGCAATAGTTAATTGTTATAAGACATTCTATAGTACCTTGTTCAGACATAATCCCTAGTTGCGCAATTAAAGGCCTAGTTACGCAATTAAGAGCTTAATTGAGCTCAATTTATCAGACGAAAACTCAACTACTAAATTGAGAAATTACTACATAATGGCGTCACTAATTGAATAAAATACAAAATGCAACCCTGTTCTGTGTTTACTGAGAAGTATGTTCAGTTAGAAAAATTGATTTCACACAAAGAAAGTTTTACGTTTTTTTCTTTTAATGCTTTTAATTGTATCCAATAGAATAGCAAATTTTTTTTTAATGCGGCATTTTGCTTAAAGCCATTTTGAAGAAAGATTTGTCTTTGCTTTTTAAATTATGTTTCAGAGTTGGCAATGACTTTAATAAAGCGCTACATGAGCTCAAAAAACAAAGCTCATAAGACGCTCATTATAATATTTCGTTGAATTCATGTCTTCATGGCAATCGAGTAAGGATGATGGGACAATAATAAACAGCGATAACCAACGAGCAAAATGCTTACAAATTTGTTTTTTCATGATTGATATCAAATTAAAGCGTATGAAATCCCCTTTAAAATGAGCTATTATCCAACTTCCTAGGGCTTATAGAACTGGAATAAGAATATATTAAATGCTCGAGCTTATATGCAAAAAAACGAAATTTTCCTATTTTGATAGCTGTATAGCTAAAAAACCGTAAGTAAGAGATAGAATTTTTTTAAAACTATATTTGGCTTCAGAAAGCCAAAGAATATACACAACAAAAGTTTCAATCAAATCGGAAGTGTTAAATTTGAAAACAATTTTTTTTTGGTTGATTTGACATGGAATTACCCAAATATTAAATCTTATTTAAAGAAAAAGTTTAATTTCAATTCAACATTCAGACGTTCACTTTCATAATTTTCCAATTAAACTTGTTGGTTTTAAAATGTAATAGAAGTTTGTCCAATTGCACTTCTAATTTGTAATTGGATATTTTCAATTTCAAAATTTCAGTTACAGGTAATTGTAATTAAAATTTTGCAATTACAATTACATCTATTTGTAATTGACTTTAGTCCTTCGATTTCAATTACAATTAGTTATAATGTGTATTTGTGAATATCCAATTACACATTACGTGCAATGATAATTAAAATGTAACTGAAAACTCCATGTGTGCCCCCCCCCCATATACAGTGAAATTTATGTTTTTGACAGACCTGGGGAATGTTAATTACACTTCGTTATTTATTTGTTATTTTTCCATTACAAGTAAAGATTATTGCTTAATTATAATTACTTATAATTTATAACTGAACATTTCCAATTACAATTACACGTAATATGTAATTAAAAATGTTCCATTACAGTAAATGTAATTGGGGTTTTTTCAATTACATAATTTTGTACAGATTGTTATGGACTGGCGTGGTTTCGTCTACCTTTCTTCTCTTTCACATCAGGAGGTTTTAACCCGTTTCGCCAGTCGTGTATCCGAAGATATAAAAACACTGAATAATATTAGTCGTTACTACACAAAATACACCAAAGAAAGGAATCTTGAGACAGATGGTCATTCCATTAGCGCTTCCAACCATATCGTAGCAATTCCTTTAACATTTTGTCCAAGATTTCTATAACAATTACTTGAGTCATGTTTTATTGGGAATATCCAATTACACATTATAAGTAATTTTAATTAAAATGTAATTGAGACTGGGGTGTGTCTATTAAACCGTAACAATCATACTCTTGAAATTTACATAGACTAGGTAATACTTTGCTTTAGCAATTAGTATAAAAAATATTAAAATCATAGAAAAAGTGATTTTGACGTATCAATATTAAGTTACCTTTTGAACCGTAATGTATATCTTCTTCAACAAAATTTAATATTTTAGAGTCACCATACAAGACGTGATGTAGACGTACATTGTTTCTCTTTTATTACCTTTTTATTTTATGCTTGTAACAAGTTGGTTCCTTATAAATTTTATTTAAATTCGCTCAGACGAGCATCGTCTTTCTGTCTTAAAGTCGGTTTTTCGGTTTTTTCGCAAAAATTTATTTTTGCTTTTTATCAAGAGCCCCCACGCAAACCCCTAAGGGTCTGTGAGCATATACACAATCTCAACCAGAATCTCACAAAGAGAACAAAACATGTAAAAATTTTAAATCAAGGGCATACAACAAGTTTTCTACAATGTAGGTTTGTGTCACTTTGTAAATATTTAGCAAACCAATGCATTTTCATTCAAACCACTTTTTTTGGTCGGAGGCCTTTGTTTTTATTTATGTGGATACGAAAATAAGTGTTATTAACTACTTAAAAACTAATTAGAAAATTTGGACAATTTAAGCAACTTATTTATGGTACCTTAATTTAAAATACTCTATATGATTTGTGTACTCTCATAGATGTAACAAATAATTGAGTCCATCGAGTAATAAAGCCATAAAAAACTACAAGAGACCATGTGATTTGGAAATTTTTTATATAATTTTTGTATTATATTAAATTACATTCCTTCAAGTTCTGTTTATATTACACACACTTCAAGTGTTAAATATAGTTTTAGTTTATGATACAGGAAATTTGAAAAGGTTTTTAATAATACTTTATACCAATAAGTAGAAAATTGCTTTTCAATAAAATTAGACAGAAGCACAAAAATGTAAAACGCTTGATATAAAATGTCGGTGGTAAAACTGAATTAGAACTAAATTAGTGATAGAAAAGATCACAAGTATTTTCTTAAGAAATTTGAAGAAGATTAAAAAAAAAAAATGTTGGGTATAGCCAAAGATCCTTTGCAACATACCAGTATGTATGAAAGGATGGAAGAAGGTAGAAAATAAATTATGTGTTTTATTCCTTTTTACTGAAGAGAGTACAAAGATTCTAATAATTTTTTTTTATTATTACTTTTCGTTACAGACAGTGAAGATAGTGAGGGTGAGGGAGGTTTGGGTAATGTTTCTCGTGTCATTATACGTCCTCCTGGTGTAAGTGGCAAGGCTAAACGGGGCCATTTGTGTTTTGATGCCGCCTTCGAAACGGGCAATTTGGGTAAAGCGGACTTATTGGGAGAATTTGAATATGATTTATTTTTACGGCCCGATACTTGTAATCCTCGTTATCGTTTTTGGTTTAATTTTACTGTGGATAATGTTAAGCAGGATCAAAAAGTTATATTTCATATAGTGAATATGAGTAAATCCAAAAATCTATTCAACGCTAGTCTAACACCCTTAGTCAAATCATCCTCACGCCCGAAATGGCAAAGACTGCCTAAGAAAAATGTATTCTACTACAGATCACCTCTACATCAAAATCATCATGTATTAAGTTTTGCTTTTTCATTCGACAAGGAAGATGATGTCTATCAGTTTGCTCTGTCACCGCCCTACAGCTATTCGCGTATGCAAGCGTACCTGAGTTTCATAGAGAATCGCCAGCAACAAAGTGAAAAGAAGTTCAATAGAACTTTGTTGACCAAAAGTCTGGTAATTTTTGTTTTACACACACACACACACACACAGAGAGTTGAATTAATTATTTATTTTTATTAATTATTTCTAGCAAAATCGCAATGTTGATTTGTTAACGATTGATCATGTTAGTGGCCAAACAAAAACGAATCGAATTGATCGCAATTTTATACGTGTCATTGTTATTTTATGCCGTTCACATGCCAATGCCAGTCCTGCTTCATTTATGTGCCAAGGTTTTATGGAATTTTTGTTAAGTAATCATAGTATCGCTAAAATATTAAGGGAAAATTTTGTTTTCAAAATTGTGCCAATGGTTAATCCGGATGGTGTGTTTTTGGGTAATAATCGTTGCAATCTCATTGGCCAAGATCTGAATCGTGTGTGGCATGTTGCGACAGAGTTCTCTCATCCCGAAATTTATGCCATTAAGAATATGTTAAGGGAAATTGATAATTCAGATGTGAGTATAAGTTAATAATTAATTATTTTAGAGCTGTGTTATAAAATGTTTTAGTTACGAGAATTGCTTTTTATATATTGCAAAAAACATTTGTTCCTCTAAAGAGAGTCATCTCAAAATTTTTCAATTTTCACTTTTTGCAAGCAATCGATGTAAAGGGTGATCCATTTCGAGGTACTTTTTTTCAATAGCCTTTTTTTGACAGATCACGTGTGAGTCGTGTCGTGCTGTTATGTTCTTTTTGTTTAGATTTGTTTGGAATTTCATAATGGAAAGACCTACGCCGGAATCGCTTTGCTATATGGGTTCTCGAAAAGTTCCAAGAAGATCCGACGTTTTCGAGGCAAATTTTGTTTAGCGATGAGGCCCATTTCTGGCTCAATGGGGCATTTGGGACGAAGGGCAACCTGAAGTGATTCAAGAGCTGCCACTTCATCCAGAAAAAACAACGGTTGGTGTGGTTTGTGGGCCGGTGGAATCATCGGACCATATTTCTTTAAAAATGATGCCGGTGCGAACGCAACCGTTAATGGCAAACCTTATCGTGCCATGATAACCGACTATTTGATGCCTGAAATTGAAGCTCGTGATCTCGGCGACATTTAGTTTCAGCAAGATGGCGCCACATACCACACATCGCATCAATCAATGGATTTATTGAGAGAACATTTCGGTGAGCACTTAATTTCACGTTTTGGGCCGGTCGATTGGCCACCAAGATCGTGTGATATCACACCGTTAGACTTTTTTTTGTGGGGATATGTAAAGTCTAAAGTTTATGCGGACAAACCCGCTTCGATTCAGGCTTTGGAGGAAAATTTGCTGTTTTTTTTTCTTTAAAAAAGTAGGGAACTTCGAAATGGATCACCCCTTATATCTACGCACTGTAACATTTTTATATCTTTTTCTCTACTCTTTCGCCAAAAAAAAAATAAAGTTTTATCACTCTTCTTGATATGAAAGTATATTGAAAAAAAGTTTTTTGCCTTTACTGAAAATTTTTTAATTTTGAGTTGACTCTCTTTAGAGGAACAAGTGCGATATGAAACATTTTTATTAAAAACTAGCTGTGCCCACACACTTTGTGTGCGTCCTCACATTATTTTGTTCGATTTTGCTATGAAAATTTAAACCTCTTACGTATTTACTTTATATAAAGGTACTCATCCCTGAATAAAATTCTGAAATTTATAAAAAAAATCTAAAATTTTAAAAATGACTGTAAAGCTGTAATTCAACAAAGTAAAAATACAAATTTTATTCAATTTGCTATTTGACAGTAAGTAATTCACATTTTGTCATTATTTCAAAACAACGTCATTTGTTGCACAACTGTGTGTAAAATATACCGCTTTTAATTTATATTTAATCATTATTTGAAAACACTGTTGCGCAACCGTGTTTAAAATATACCGCTTTCAATTCATATTTTGTCATTATTTTAAAACAGCGCCATCTGTTGCGAAACCATGTTTAAAATATCTCCTTTAAAAAAATAAAAGGTGGCTTAATCGGTAAAAAAATCGGCGTACTTTCACTGCTTTTTCTTCACTCTTGGATATAAGATATTTTTGCGGAAAAAAGTATCCTATATTTGAATCAGAATACTAAGGTACCTCCTCACAAAATTTAGTTAAAATCCCTCTACTATTTTTTACGTGATGCGAACACAGACTGAAAGCCAGACAGATATGAAATGAGTTACTGTTTTATTATATATATAGATTCATTCTTGTTTCTCAAAGTATTCTCCATGGAAGACTAATTTATGGACCCAAGTGAGTTGCATACAGAGCTGCCTGCCTAACTTAACCATGGAAGATTTGTGCTAAAACGAAACAAAGAATCATACTGAGGAATATATTTGTTTATGCTTTGTAAAGATTTATTGACTTCCCTTCCTATATTAGTAGCGTTCATTAGGACTGCTAAATATCAGCCTAGGAAACCAATCACCTTACCGACAGGGAATATCAAATAATGTTAGCGAAACACTTCTTTAGAAATGCTCTAAAAATAGTTATTCATTTGGATTTACCCTTAAAAACAAGAAGCAAATATCAATGTATTCTTTATTAAAACAAGGGTCGGGTGCCTCGGTGGGCAAGTAGGTAGTGTGCTAGTCTATCAGTCCGAGGTTGTGGGTTCGATTCCCACCAAATACTCTAGAATTTTTCACTACAAGTTGGCAGGAAGACCAAGAAGGAGCTTGGATATAATCTAGATCGCTACAAATGGTTCCCCTCGTTTCTGACAGGTCACGTACGAGGTAAGACGATACTTGCAGACTGTGGAAATAGGATAAAATCAAAAGACTTTGGACCACGGGCAGACACATATTAAATGGAGATGCTGTGGAGACCTTAGCCTTAAGCAAATGTTAGAAATTACCACAGACTCTGTGATGAAAACGAATGTCGACATGTATCAGACGCCAGACCACGGGCAGACACATATTAAATGGAGATGCTGTGGAGACCTTAGCCTTAAGCAAATGTTAGAAATTACCACAGACTCTGTGATGAAAACGAATGTCGACATGTATCAGACGCCAGTCTGAAATCACTAAAGTCTAGAGTAAAATGCTAGTTACAGCACGAGACTCAATGAAAGTAAGGTATTCGTACATTTCCAGTCGAATACCAGAAATCATTGGGCAACGAAAGGCGTCGATAAGGGAATCATGAAATTAGTGGTATGCTTCGGTATCCCCTCTACAAAATAATAAAAATAAGGGACAGTCTAAAATCTGTCTTTGGGCACTTTTAAATCGTAAGTTTACTGAAAAAAGATTACGCAGCAGATTCTGTTATCATGCCATAAGAATAGATTTTCACATTTAATTAACAATCATCGCCTTAGATTCCTTAATACATCTGAAAAATACCTGGGTAAAAATTATTTTTATATGAGATTTTTTCTCTGGGCGTTATATGGGTTCACTTTTAAGGTCCTTTTAAAGGCTAGTGAAATAAAAAAAACTTTAAGAGCCTTTGTCTGCCGAACACAGTAAAAAGAATTTTTAAAATCGTACGAGTAGTTTCAGATACCTGCCGGGTTTAAGCTATTAGGTCGTGATACAAATTACACAATGAACAATTCTTCCACCGTTATCTCTGGGTCTAATATTGGCTGACTTCCAAAATGTATCAATACAAAGTCTGTACACATTTGTGCTACCCTATTTAAATCATGTTCATATGCAAAGTTTCTTTACAATGCATCAACTTTAAAACCGATGCCCTTATTGCTTGTTTACTGCGTTAATAATACTTGTCAACGGCGTTTTGAAAGGGTATACATTGTCAATGTTTTGTACTGCGGCATTATGAAACACTTCACTTTGTTCGAAGACAAAGCAATTGACGTTTTGGAAGTCAGCCATTCTTTGCACCGTTTCGATATCTATTTTTTATTTTCATTCAAATTAGCTCATATAAAGGAGATTATTCCTTTCAAGTTTTAATATCAACACATAATTTATTAACTTTCTTAAATGCAAATTAATTTCTTTTTGCATTTTTACACTTTGTTTTTGTATTTTTTATTTTCAGTCATATCAGATAGATTTTGTCATAGATTTACATGCTCACACAAGTTTACATGGTTGTTTTATATACGGCAACACATACGAAGATGTGTATCGATACGAAAGACATCTAGTGTTTCCTCGACTCTTTGCAGCAAATGCCCCCGATTATGCGGCCAACAATACGATGTTTAACACAGATGAAAAGAAAATAGGTTGTGCTAGACGTTTCTGTTGCGGACGATTGAGTGATACAGTAAATGCTTATTCCTTGGAAATATCAATGGGTGGCCATTATTTGAAAGATGGCAAAACGGTGACCTTATATAATGAAGAAGGATGTAAGTGTAAACAATAAATTGCACAATCTTTTGATAAATAATTAATTTTTTACATTTAAGATTACAGATGTGGCCGTAACTTAGCTAGAACTTTTTTACAATACTATCGCTTTATAAATGTTTTATCCGTGGACCTGCCAACCGATGTGCGTCAAAAGAAAAGACGTCCCAGAACTCATCAGTCAAGATCAAGATCTAAGACACGCTATGAAGTTAAGCCCAGACCTAAAACTACAAGATGTTACGCCCCAATTTCATATACAAATCTTTCCATTAGCTATGATTCCGGCGGATCTTCGGACGAAGGTGGATTTTCTCCTACACGTCCTTTAGCTCCTGGTAGTAGCCATTTTAGCGGTTATCGCAACTATCGTCGTGTAACCAGCAGTACTTTGCCTTCTATACAAACTCCTCACGATCAATTATCTATGTTACGCTTAAAGTCGGGAAGATTTGACTTGACACAAGATCATTCGCTACTAGAGTATGGGCGAAAAGGTCAATCGCCGGAGAAACAAATCAAATTCGAATTACCTGTTAATATTCCTCCCAAACCGTATCTATCGATAATCGATTTAAATCAATTGACAAGGGGTAGTTTAAAAGCTTCTAGTTTTGATGGTGGATATTAAATAAGTGGTGGAAAGAGAAATATGGAAGAAAGAATTTTTAAATATATTTGAATTGAATTATTTTATTCTATAACGATCTTAAAATTATTACACAGCACAACAAAATAAAAAAAATTTCATGTGCTCTTAAAACCACTATATAATTTTGATGTATCATGACTACCTTTGTACAAAAATGGTAAAATTTTTAAATTCTATGGATAGATTTTTTTTAAAAATTTTTTTTTTTTAAATTGCAATTTTTTTGAGACGTTTCTTCAAATAATTAATGATAACTCAAAAACTACTAGTCCGATATTATTAAAATAAATTCAGAAAAATTAAGATTTGCATAGCCTTTAATTCGTCTATATATCGCGTTTCAATCGGATCAATAGTATCGGAGTTATAATAAAAAACTTAAGAAAAAAATATATTTTTTACGTAAAAATGGCAAAAATTTTCGTTTTAAAAAAATCATAAAAAATCGAAAACGGCAAAAAACTTCCAGATTCATTTTTTTATCGCATAGCGACATATAATAGCAACAAAATGAAATATCGACCATAAAAATCGATTGATTTTTTTCGAATTTATTCACATTTTAGTGAATTCGCTCATTTTCACAAAATTTTAGTTTTTTGCTTGATATACGCATTTCCAATTTCAAGGGGTGCATGTCGCATTAATGTTAGATTTGATGAGAAACTTCCACCCACAAAATTTTAGTCGAATTCGACAACGTTAACACGTAGCGCATAGGCCCCAAATCTGAAAAAAAGCGTTTAAATCGAAAATAATTGACAAATTTTCAGTTTTTGCAAAATTAACGCTATTTATTTCCCCTTTTGCAAAAAAGTGGATCCTGGTCCTTAGGGCAAACACAATGAGATTTACAATAAGCTACATGTCTTTAAGTTTTCGAGTTATTACAATTTTCACTGGCCATTATATGTCCTTGAGAACTTGCCGAAGACAATTTACAAAAACATTTTACTTTTAAAATTTTTTATTTTTTTCTGGAAAATCTGGAAGTTTTTTGCCGTTTTCGATTTTTTATGATTTTTTTAAAACGAAAATTTTTGCCATTTTTACGTAAAAAATATATTTTTTTCTTAAGTTTTTTATTATAACTCCGATACTATTGATCCGATTGAAACGCGATATATAGACGAATTAAAGGCTATGCAAATCTTAATTTTTCTGAATTTATTTTAATAATATCGGACTAGTAGTTTTTGAGTTATCATTAATTATTTGAAGAAACGTCTCAAAAAAATTGCAATTTTAAAAAAAAAAATTTTTTAAAAAAATCTATCCATAGAATTTAAAAATTTTACCATTTTTGTACTAAGGTAGCCATGATACATCAAATGTATATAGTAGTTACTCGAGCATATTTTTGCTGTTGCCCTGTGTTATTAATTGAATTTTAATTTTTACCGTGCTACCTCCGTAGATGGTACTGTGACTCGTGTCTGAATTTTAGCGACACGCACATGGTATACCCCCACTTTTTTATGTTGCAGCCTACTTATATTTATATTTTTATTATAATGCATTAGAAGAACGCCGGATAGTCTAATTTTTGTCGTTCTCGAGATGTGGGGTAACTAATATTTACTTTGTATGGGTAGTACCCATCTCCGGTCACAATTAAGAGTAGCAGTTCTCTAGACATAGGATAATGAATAATAACTTTGTTTGGGAAATACCCGTCCCCCGCCCTACGTACTCTGTATCAAATTTATGGGCTTTACTCATTATAGCTCCTTAGCTTCACGATATTATAAATTTTTACTTTGTGGGAGGTAACGTGCTTACTGTTCAGATCGAGCCAGTTTTTTGCTCCACTATTCACAATTATAAGAGGATTTCTCGTTACTTGTTATTCCAACCCAGCCAGTTTTTGGCTTAACTATGGCCATTAATAACAGGGTTACTTGAACAAAATTTTAACACTCAACCCATTTCAATGTAGGTGATAGGATACCCACTGTTTCAATCCAGCCAATAATTAAGTTTTTTTGTAGGAGGGGATACCGAAGCAGACCACTACAGTTCTAAAATCTGTAATGTAATAGCTTTCAACACCTTTACTCCGCTAAGCCGCACCTTTCCGATTTTGGCCATTTTTTTGATATTTAATAAATGTCCATATGAAAAAATGCTATTTTCACTTTTTTTCCAAACCTTTATTATTAATTATCAATAAAATGTTAATATAATAGCTGCTTTAATTACTTTTGCATAAAAATGTTTAAAATAATTCATTTTTGTATATTTTACCATCTTTTGTACAAATGAGTTAACTAACACAGGGTTGTTAAAAACGAAGTTAACTGACGGAGCTAACTTCACACACATCTAAAAAGACCTGCTGTTCGCAGATTCTGTTTTACAACACAATACAGTTCTTTAACTAAGAAGGCAAACGTGATGAAATGGCTCGGCGGCAAAAGTCTTGGGTCCAATGTAGAACTGATCATTGAAACAAATGCCTAAAAAAAACTTTTAGAAAACCTGGGAAAAATGAAGAAAAAAAACCCATGCTTTAAAATGTAAAAGGAATCTTATGTTGAGAAATATTTTTTTAAATCATTATTTAAAAATATACAGCGTTTTTAGCTTCCCTCGTATATGGCGTATAAGTAAGATGTTTACACTTTAATAAATCATAAACAAAGTACACGAATAAATTCTTCTATAAAGAACTTGATATAATTAATTATTTTACATTAAAGCAAAATGCTTCTGTTAAAAACAAAAATGTTTTTGGCATGACGTACAAAAAAAAACAAACCACAGCAATTTCGAAATAAAATATATACAACGTAATGCGTTGCAAATTACCTGCATGCAGGTTTAGAAAATTAGTTCAAAAGTTCATGATTCATATAATACAAAATACGCTTTAATCACAGTAATACCAGAGGTGGGAAGTTTATATTATATAAGTATGCGAACCAAGGCGAATTCATACCAGGTGTGAGCAGTAGGACAACAACTACAACAAAACAACAACTTTGACATTAGATTAGCAGATATGAAACAATGTATTTTTTGACAAGACATTAGCAAAAAAACGAGAGCAAAAAACAATCAGCTGGGCTATCGACTCCACCTGGTATGAATTCGCCTTGATGCGAACATAAATATACAGTGGAGGACATTTCAATAGCAGCTGCTTGGGGGTTATAAAGCCATAAAGTATGAAAGCACTGGTAAACTATTAATATCCAAAAAATCCTTACGCCGACATAAAATTTTGCAAATAAAATTTATTAGGCCGGAATGAAAATGTTAAAACATCCAAAAGGGAAAATAGCTTTAAACCTTGTAGTCTTTTTTGGGAACAACTTTACATTTTACATTTACAACATAGTTTGATATAGAGAATTTGCTTGAAGAAAAATGCTCTTTTAAATCAAGTAAGTGTTTTCAGGTACTCCCACTCAATCAACTGACTTGAACATTTTTAGAGAATTAATAGATTAATTCTAAATTGCTCAACACGGATTCGCTATTACACAAATTTTGTTTGTTTAATAGCGAAGATGCAATTACTTCTAAGAACAACAAAATTTAGTTATTAAAACCTTAAGCTAATTTAAAATTTAAATACTTTTTTGTTAATAACAAAAACTCAAATTACGGAATAGAGTTTTCACAAAAAAGGTTGTATTGAATTGTCACCCACTGTATATTAATTGTTATTTTGTTTAATGGCGATGTATGTATCTAAGTAACCGGATACAGCTGGTATGTTATGAAAGTTAGTTTGCAGTGCCCGTAAAGCTTTAACCCAGAAACCGGGTAAGGAAGTTATAATAAAGAACGTTCCCGGTTTTACCTGAAGGGCTGTAAGTTCGTCCTATAAAAGTTTCTATAACAGTCCAGAACATTTACAACATTACAAAAAATTCTTAGAATTTATATTGTTCAAGAATAGTCCGGAAAGCAGAGATCGTAACGATAAAAGTTTTATTAAAAAATTTACTTATTATAAAAATTTTTTTAAACTTGAAAAAAATTTAATTTCTATGCAAAAACTAAAAAACAATAAATAAGTTTTAGATTTAATTTTATTAATAAAACTCAAACAAATAAAAATTAATGCAGGGAAAGGTAGTCTGCGTAACAACGATTACTTTAGTGTCCTTCTTCATCTTCTCCTTCATTACGATTTTTTTGATTGAAATTTGCAAAATAATAATTTTTTACGATCCCTGCCGGAAACATCCCAGAACATTGTGGGACATTTAAGAACACTCTTGAGTGCAGTGAAATGTTCTGGAGCGTTGTAGACATTTTGGAATTTTTGGATTATTTTGTTAAATTTCGGGAACATCCTCCGGTGCAAAATTATTACCGTTTGGCTAAAGAACTACAATAGGTAGTCTTAAAAATTTACACAATTAACCCCCATACTAATTTGTATAGTCTATCAAAACATACTAATAAAATGGGACAGTGGGCATGGTAGTTCACATACAAAAATTACACACTGTGTAATTTTTTAAGTCATGGCAAAATAACCATATAAGGACACCACTACGTCATAAAAGACCAAAAAAAAAGACCCCTGTCTCCCAGTTTTGCCCAAAGTCCTAAGGTAGCGCTTAGGTAGCCGTATGTGTATGGTTATTTTTTTCCGTGTTGCACTGTGTTATTATCGTGTACCTAGAGAACTACAATATATTAGTGTGGAATTTTTTTTACTCTGAGCATAGCGTGGGTTTGTTGACTTAGAGTTGGTGATTAGGACGGGAGTACTGGGTATACCCATACAAAGTATTTATTATAGCTATAGGGCTGCTAAAGTTACCCACTCTAAATTTGATACAGGCGTCTCCAAAAATAACGTGTGTTTTCGAATTAAAGCTTGGCCATAATTTTATTTTTATGTTTTTATTGCATTTTTTTTTTTGGTGTAGGGAAGCACACTGGGGACATCTAATATTCCATACAATGCTCAAACGTAAAAAAGAATATTTTTTGACAATTCTAAAGAAAAGCCGTTAAATCAAACTGAAAAGCGTAAAGATGGGCATTGTGAGCGAATATCATATTTATATAAAAAAAAAACAAAAAAGCATTAGAAAAATAATTGACTGTGGTCAATGTCTATTTAAATGGATATGTTTTGTAATTTTTAATATGCCTCCTCAATTGAGAGTCACAATGGAAAAAATATAAAAATTTATAATTTTTTTTAAGAATTACAAACCAAATTTATTGTTTTGTAATTCTAGATCCTTATACGCTAGATCTTTTCGGATAACCTACGAACCTATAAAGTGAACCAAAAAACTCGAATTCCAACATTCCATCTTGAAATCTTTGTTTGAATATTTATTTGTGGCTATTTTGTTTGAATATTTATTGTGGCTTTTGTTTTATTCTGTATTATTGAAGTAGACCATTTTAAGACTTTGTAAATGGTTCATAATAATTTATTTATTCCCATAGCAGTTAAGGATATTTCTGGCTGTCGGGGCTTTATAAATTAAGAAATATATCGTTCTATGTTCACAAAAATAACACATTCAAATAAATTAGTTATTCACTACAACAAAACTTAAGAGCTTAAGTCGACTTAAGCAGTTGTTCCTTTGTGTCACAGATACATCAATATTTCTATTCATTTAAGTTTTAACAGAAAAAAAAAAATAATAAAAATCTTCCAAATAATATTGTGTTAAATAATTTCTTTATAAAATCGAAGCTCTTAAAAAATTTTCATAATAATCATGATTTCATATGTTATGGTGAAGACGACTTTAAAAATACGTTACGGCCGAAGTAGCACTCTACATGGTTTAAAACAAAATACATATCGTTGGTGCGCCGACCAAAACACCTATGAGTTATTTTAAATTTTTTTTATTGGAAGGACTATCTGGTAATGCATTTACCCCCCAAAGCATTTCCCGTTATCTCAAATGGTTTCAAAGTTAGCTAAAACTCCTATGTGTAACCTATAATAGAAAATCTCCGGCAAAAGCAGTTATGAGTTATAAGCAAAGGCCGGCACAAAGAGAACAGAATAATAAATGAGACTAAAAAGGTCAGTGATGCCAGCTTTTCCAAAGCAGTGCCCATATAGTGCCCATTCTACTGTAGAAAAACAATTTAAACCACCAATATACTCTCCTGCTGACTACGTTAGTCGAATGAGAATTGCTAGACCATCTCAACCATACATAATAAATTATTTAAAATATACATTTTTCAAGAACTACGAAAACCATCCAGGAAACTTTACTTTAATAAGGCCGGGGAAAAAAAAGCCTGGTGAACCAACAGTTTGCGATATTCGCGCTCTTCTTTATAAAAACAACGAAGTTATGTATAAATTACGTCACACTGACGAATGGAAATCTTTACCTCAAAGAAAAAATCAATCGAAGAAAGTTACTTCCGAACCTTTATATAAAACGCGTATAAAAATTGATAAATCCAAATTCGAATGCTTACAATTTTTTTTAAAAAAATATATGCATAAAGATTTTCATAATTTTTATGACAATCTCTACCACTAGGTATTATGTACTACTATTTTTCTATTATAATTAATATATTATTTTTTTCGTTATTTATTGAATTTTTTTGTTAAATAAAACAAGTTTTGGTTTCAAATTTGCAAATTTGTAATTTTAAACAACACATTACAATTTATTAAAAATTAATTTTAGAACAAAAGCACCTATGTGTATTATATTTGTTCTATTCCCATTTAAAAAGTCCGAAACAAAATCAACTATGTATAGTTTTTTGTTAAAATCTTGTACCACTTCAGGATAAAAAAAAGATTTTGTATTTTTTTTAAAGCGTTATATTTTTAAATGGGCTAAGAAAAATTTACTTTAAAAATATGTTGCGTATTGGCAAAATAAAACGGGTTTTTTGGTCTCCTGAACACTTCATAAAAAACACATAGCTGTTTTAGTCGGCGCATCGACGATATGTTTTGCGCTCTGTTATCATTTAAATTAATTTGTAAATGTTTTACATGTCGCCATCTAATCATTAAAAATAGATAAATTATATATTATTATCTTATCAAACAGTTTAGTGAGGCAACGTGTGTCACATAAACATTTTTTAAATATACATTATGAGGGTATAATTTCTTTATTAATGAATTGAAATTGTTTTTTTATAATTCGAAATTTTGACAAAGAAAAGCGCATTGCTTCACATGTGACAACAAAAAGGACTGTTTGCTTGAAATCTAGACAAGTTAACCTTTTGATGAATTTTGATATGCTACGAAGAGCGAGTTCCGCTATTTTGTTCGCCTATAATATAAAAACAGCATTTTAATTTTGTTTCCAAAATTTCAAATGATTTATTTGCTTTTTTACTGTAACTGTTAAAACACGTACTTTTGTATGCAGTACAAAACTGAGTTAAGTTAAAATTAAAAATAAATACGTTTTAATAAATATAACAATACGGTGCAAAAAATCGAAAATGAATATAAAAAGCCAAAAACGGAATTATTTTTCAAAGTAAAATAGTTAAACCGTTTTTGGTATGATACTACCTAATAGCCACCTTCTATATTGCCTCGCCCCTGCAGAAAGGATTGGACTATGTGGTCCATTGTAGGTAAAATAGAATTACTATTTCATCATCTCATTCAAACAAGACTTGTTTTCGTGCTTTAACAAAGGGTGTGAAGACAAATTCGTCAGTTAAATACGTCCCACACCTCTGATAACTGCGATCCACAAATTGTAACAAATAGTTTTTACAAATTGAAGCGTAAAACTAGTAGATTCCAGCAGTATAATTTCTACGTCCAGATTATGCCCAGATATATTTCAAAATTTTGATTTTTCGAAAACAAAAAATATGAAATTTTTAAGTGGATCCAATGGGTATTTAGAGAAGGTACTGGGCACAATCTGGACGTAGAAATTATACTGGTGGAATCTAATAGTCTTAGGCTAATTTCAGTATTCCGGTGACCCGATTCATGTCTTCTGTAAATACCCATTGGATCCACATAAAAATTTAATATTTTTCATATTTTTTTTTTCAAAAAATCAAAATTTTTAAATATATATATCTTCGATACTGGGCACAATCTGGACGTAGAAATAATACTGCTGGAATCTACTAGTCTTAGGCTTATTTCAATATTCCGGTGACCCGATTCATGTCTTCTCTAAATACCCATTGGATCCGCTTAAAAATTTCATTTTTTTTTCGAAAAATCAAAATTTTAAAATATATATATCTCCGATTCTGGGCACAATCTGGACGTAGAAATAATACTGCTGGAATCTACTAGTCTTAGGCTTATTTCAATATTCCGGTGACCCGATTCATGTCTTCTCTAAATACCTATTGGATCCACTTAAAAATTGCATATTTTTTCATATTTTTTTCCGAAAAATCAAAATTTTAAAATATATATATCTCCGATACTGGGCACAATCTGGACGTAGAAATTATACTGCTAGAATCTACTAGTCTTAGGCTAATTTCAATATTACGGTGACCCGATTCATGTCTTCTCTAAATACCCATTGGATTCACTTAAAAATTTCATATTCTTTCATATTTTTTTCTCCGATACTGGGCACAATCTGGACGTAGAAATTATACTGCTGGAATCTACTAGTCTTAGGCTAATTTCAAAATTCCGGTGACCCGATTCATGTCTTCTCTAAATACCCATTGGATCCACTTAAAAATTTCATATTTTTTTTCGAAAAATCAAAATTTTAAAATATATATATCTCCGATACTGGGCACAGTCTGGTCGTAGAATTTATACTGCTGGAATCTACCAGTTTTACGCTTCAATTTGTAAAAATTTTTTGTTACAGTTTGCGGAACGAAGTTAACAGAGGTGTGGGACGTATTTAACTGACGAATTTATCTTCACACCCTTCACTTCTGATGCCCCTCAACAAGACATTGTTGAGATGTACTTCTGATGTCATGAGAGGTTAAGGTCCTGAGGGAGGCATTTTGACAACTCTTAAGCCTCTTACGTTAAGTATTGCTGACTTTCGGAGGCTTAAATGGAGACGAATATTTTCCCAGTGACCGGCCAATCGTTTCATAGGTCAAAAAGAGTTTTTTTCCATTCTCCAAGTCCTAACGGCTAAAGACTTGAGGACCTTATTTCTACTTTCCAGTTTGCTGATTATGGTGGCGTTGGATGAGAACATGAAGAGGCTATCAAGTGTGACATCAAGTACTTTGGATGTTTGGAACAAATCTAGTTTAGCGAAGCTGATCCAATCAAAACAAAAATTATCCAGGGCGATAGAGAATTAAAAAATAATACAAAAAATGTAAAATGAAAAAATTGGCGGTCGCCCTTATTTTCCGAGTTATGACCCTTTGAACTTTTCATATGAAACTGTGATTATACACTATATTTTTTAACAAATTAAGTCAATCTGGGTATCATTTTAAAGCTATTGGAAATATGTATCAGGTGATGCTAAAATTAAAAAAAAAAATTAACCCATTAAGAGCTAAAGCATTTTTTTTTTTTTGATTTTTAAAATGTTTACGCTATTAAGTACGGTAATACGTAATAAATAATGTGATAAAAGGCGATTAAATTAATGAATAAACAACAAATAAAATTCTCAAATCGAACACCAACACCGACTTCGCTTTATGATATTTTTGGGCATAGCCAAGGCGCAAGGATTTTCTCCCCTATGGTATGACCAACACTGGCTTCGCTTACTAAAGGTTTTCTGCATAGCCGGCCTTCGGCCGGGCGCAAGTATTTTCTATTCTATGGTATGACCAACGCCGGCTCCGCTTACTAAAACTTTCCTACGTACTATGCATAAATTTTCGTCAAAAAGTGTCATCGGTTCTTAACGACTCAATTTTTTTTTTTTTTTTTTTTTTAATTTTAGCACCACCTGATAGATATTTCCAAAAGCTTTAAATTGATACCCATATTGGATTGGTTCAAAAAATAAGTACCTACACAATCACAGTTTCATATGAAAAGTTCAGAGGCTCATAACTCGGAAAGTAAGGGCGACAGCCAATTTTTTTTTTTATTTTACATTTTTTATTATTTTTCAATTCTCTATCACCCTGGATAATTTTCTTTTGGATTGGAGCAGCTTCGCTAAACTAGATTTAAGCCGAATTATCTTTTACATTTAAGCAAAAACCAGCAATGCGAATGAATTGATATTATTTAGGCTTGGCAGCGAATGGGTTAAAAAATATGCTGTGACCCACTGTACACACTAATATATTAATGTAGTATGTGTATAAATTATTAGTATAACTGTGTCAAATTTCCAATTTGTTTAAGCCAAACAATAAAAACCAACCGAAAAAAGGTTTAGAAATTTAAGCAATATTTCGTAAAAACAAATCCAAAGAAGTAAAAACAAAAAAAGCAAATTTTAGACAGAAAAGTAAAAAGAAGAGTAACCAAAAGAAAACAAAAATAACTATTCAATTTACAAAATTTTTAAAGCAAAATCAGGAATACGATAAAGCAATGGTTCGAAATAATAAAAAGCAAAAAGAAAAAAATTAAACATTAGGTGAGGCATACGGAAAGAAAAAAGTGTAGACTTGAATTAACACCTACATACATATATGTTAAATTAAATTAATAAACGCACACACGCAAATTCTACTCAAAAAATGTTAATCAATAAACTGATAAATAAATTTTAAATAAAATAGCAGGAACCGGGATTAATTTATATTTGTTTGAAAGGGTAATTATTTAAACCAAAAGCAATTTTTGTTAAAATATCAAGAAAATTTACTTATTACGTTGCAGCAACATTTTCATCAGTTCTAACTTCACTTTTTCCAATAAATTTGAATTATTAAACCCAAGAATTTGAAATTTTACTGTGTATGTTCTTAAATAAAATCACTTTAAAATAAAAATGTATTAATAGTAAATCGATGTACACCAACAGAAACACACTTTAATTTGCTTCAAAAGTTTTTATCGAACTGCGATATTTTTTCAACTTAAAATGAAAGAATTTTTTCTCTTTCGTTTTTCTTACTTCTTGTGTAATTTTTTCGTTCCCTGCCTGTTTTTATGAAAATATTGCAAGTTGAGTACGAAAATAAATAAAACAAACAAACTAAAAAATATCTCCCGCAAAATAAATGCAACAATAGATGGATAAATTAAAATCTGTTTATGTTTTGTATAGAGAAATACGAATAAGAGACGTAAATAGAAGGAAGTATGATAGAAAACAAAAATGTGACAAAATTTAATATTTGTTGTTCTTGTAAAAAAATTCTTGTTGTTTTTATCGCCACACTCCATGGGCAATTGGATTATTATTGTTTACTTATAGAGTTCTTAATGTTTCTATGCCTTTTTTAATACAATTCTATTTTTTTATATTTACTTTTTCTTTTAATTTTCAAATATAAACAGCTGTCTCGCCCAATTTTATCTTGTAACTTTTGAACTTATTTAAAATTGTAAATTTATTACAACTTTTGTACACTTCATGAAAACAAAATTGTTTTTTCTTTGCGTATAAAAAAACACCAATTGGCACGAGTTTTTTCTACACGACAATTTGCCGAAAAAGTAGTAAAATGAATTTAGAGCATGGGATGGCAAGGGAAATGTTAATATTGTACCAACCGGCTTCGTAAATAGTACTTTTTCGCAACAATTGCATTAATTTTACAACTGATAAATAAAAAAGAGAACGACAAACTTGTATGCAAGGTATATTTATCTTACTAGGTAGTGTCGTCCGCCCAGCTGATTTAGTAGTTCGACATGTCAAAAGTTGTATGTGTTCAGAAATTTTATAGTGTAGAAGTGAAAAGGCAATAAAACACATACAGGCCTTCTCAATTTTCTCCTATGTTTTCTGACATTTCGAACTACAAAGCAACAACAAAATGCCATGTTGTTCTTGTATTGTTGTATTTGTTGTAGGGACGCCACTACCTAGTAAAATAAATATACCTTGCTTGTATGTATATTTTTTTGAAAATTTTGTTACTTTCGAATTTCACGTGTTTGAACCGGGTTTTATTTGTATGTTTATATTTACAGTTTAATAATTTTAAAAACTATAATGTAATCCCTCATTTAATACTCTCGATTTTCATGTATCTAACTAACGTAACTTGACATATGTATATGGCCTTTTGAAATTTATTTTGTTATTTATTCGAACGCAGTATTACTATGTCCGATATAAGAAGTATAACAAATAAATTGTTGTCTCCATAAATGCATGATTTTAGCATATAGTGCATTATCTTATCCCCCGTCTCCATTAAACATTAACATAAACATTAACATAAAAAAAACAGTATTAAAAATAATGTTTTTTTTCATATGAAGTTTGACTTTTGTTAAGACATTTTGATAGCAGAAAACTGGGGTTTAAGAATCGTTGGTTTTTTTATTATATTACAAATTTCGAAAAAAGAGATTTCTATGTAATCTGTAATTATAGGTAGGATTGAGTAACAGACGTCCAAACATACAAACTTTCACATTAAAAATATTGTAAGGACAGCAGGGTGTTTAAAATGTTATTTGGTATATTTTCTACAATTACAACGCAAGGTAAATTTATCTTACTAGGTAGTAGCGTCTCTACGACAAATACAACAATTCAAGAACAACATGGCATTTTTTTGTTGGTTTGTAGTTCGAAATGTCAAAAAACATAGAAGAAAATTGAAAAGGCATGTGTGTGTTTTATTGCTTTCTCACTTCTGCACTATAAAATTTCTAAACACAACTTCAACTTTTGACATGTCGAACTACTAAATCAGCTGGGCGGACGACACTACCTAGTAAGATAAATCTACCTTGGTACGACACAAGGCGAATATAAACAGGTGATTGCACGGCGACAACAAATTCAAAAATCCAAAAACTTCAGAAAAATCTTCGCAATGAAATGAGATCCTATTATTAGAAATTAGCGGCAGCCTTAAAACCCTGTCGAGTAATGGCAAACGGACAAGCGAAATCTGAAGTTATTGTTAAATAAAATAAATTTAAGGATAAATCGATTGATACCAGTGTTAATTTGCTAACTTGCCCGAAGCCAATGTGTAACAGAATTTTTTCGTGCTAAAAACAGTGCTATAACCGAAGAGTACAATGTCTTTTACATCCCATTATCACAAGACATTATAAAAATAAGTTATTTTCCCAAAGGCATGAACTTATTCCGGACACTGTTACATAATAAAAGATTCTTGAATAAAAAATAAGTGGATTGCTGTAGAACTTAAAATGGAGTTTTATTTATACTAAGAGCCATGATTTTGAGAGCAGCGGTTGCCCATTATGTTTATTAGTATTTTACTTAAATCGATATTACATTTTTATATTTTTTAAAAATAACCCAAACATCCAACAAATGTTCCTTTTTATTCTTGCTTGGGGGTATATATTGAGGTATTACGTCAATATCTAAATGTAAAAACTAAACTAAAAATACTTGGAGTCATTTCATACAAATGCAGTGTATAGGTTACACTGGTTTATTAAAAAAGTTTTGTCAAATTTATTTTTTACTTTTAAAATAAAAATATTTTTTTTTTTACATTTGTAAATTAAACAGCTGATAAAAATTTTCGCCCGTGCGATCACCTGTTTATATTCGCCTTAGTACGATCTTACTATAATTTTCTAGAAAAAAAATTGTTTTAAATAATTAAATTTAAAGCTGAATACGCTTAACGCAACCAGTGAAAAACTAAAGAAATATGGATTTGACTAATGGCTGTTGTGTAGTTTTATTTTTCCTAAATATTAAAATATTCCTGAAATTTTAAAATACTTAGGTAATATATTGGACAACAAGAAATAAACACAAAAATGTAAATTTTAAAATGTTTAACTAAAGCCTAGTACTCTGTTCGAGTTTGTCGAAAATGTTGACCAACATTTATTATTTCACAAGGAAAATTTTACATTTAAAATGCGGTGTGTATCTCGCGATTTGGATGAATTTTACGAGTTTATTGCTTTCCTGTTGCTATTCAGTACTATTTCTGCAACATTTTTTGATGACTTTTTCATACAAATTTTTTACGTATGTAGTTTGACAGTATTCCACATGAAAAACTGAACAGAGTACCGGGCTTAATTCTAACATTTTGAACTAATTCGAACATTTTGAATTTTAATAAATGTAAAATTAGAAGTATCCTTTAATATGTCATACATATATAATATAATTATTCGGTAGTTTATTTGTCGGGTTTACATGGCGTAGCTGTAGATTTTAATTGAAATTGTTTGTTTATATATAATATAAAAAAATAAATATTTTTTGTGTTGTAATTTTAACATCAGAATTGCAACACTTGTAAACTACGTCCCGTTCCACACTTGCAATTTTTGTTTCTAAAACATTTTTTAAATTCTCCTTTGAAGTTGCATTCGTGTCCATACTTTAAAAATTGTCTTTCTGAGGACTATATACTTTTATACAGTCGTTCTTATTTCGAAAAGAGCAAACAACTACAACAAACATCGTACCGCTGTATTTTTGTTTATGATAGTTGGGTCTAAAGTATTTTAATTTTACATTAAATTTATACTATTTACCAGGAATCGTAACGGTTATAAGTTTTATTAAAAAAATACTTTTAAATGAGTATTTTTCAATTTTAAATTATTGCTTGAAAAATAATAGTTATTTTTCGATTTTTAGTGTTTGCTTGGAAAATTGCAGTTATTTTTCGAGTTTTATTTTTTGCTTGGAAACTAATAATTATTTCACAATTTTACTTTTTGGTTTAGAAATTAATGATTATTTTCTAAGTTTTATTTTTTGCATAGATAATAAATTAGTTAAATTAAAAGTTAATTAAAACTCGTGTTGCATGAATATTATTTTTTAAGCAAAAAATAAATTTGAACTTTTATTAGTCGAACTATTTATATTACAAACATATGAAATTTGTAGTAATGCTTAAGTTCGTTTTATTCTCTCTAAGAAAGAATTATTTTAATTACAAATTAGGTGATTAAAGAAAAATTGGGAAAATTAAATTTTTAGACACCAGCAGAGCGGAATGCACATTTTCTCGACAGCTACGTCCGTCATCAGCGCTCTTCGTATCTATCAACTTTGGGTAGTGTTAAGTTGTAAGCATCATCTATTAAACCAACAAAACTCAGATAAAGGAATACGAGAAAAAGCGCATTCAATCATCTGTCGTCAGTTGATGAGAACGAAGTCTACCACTACCTAAAGCTTTCCTCTTGTTATTAATATTTTTACTTTAATATTTACCACCTTATATTTGTTGTTGCTTCAGCTAACTTTCGGTTAGCAATGAAACCTTTTTTTTATTTATTTGTTTACTTTCAACATTCGTTTTTAGTTAACTCTAATCTAGTATCAAACCAAACTTTGTTGGGTAAACATGATTTGCGGGGTGCTCTGCGGTTTTTAATTTTGAAAATTTGAAATTTTATTAGAGTTGCAAAATTTTCTTGTTGTATTTTTGTCAGATTTTTTTGTGATTGAATCGTATAATTTTTCGGGATAGTGATATACAACTCTCTTATAGTTGCCCCCTAATATGAATGCAACCCTGTAAAAAGTTTTTCTTCTTTTTTACCCCCAGTCTACATTAGACATAAAATGATAAAGGTGTGTTTAGATTGAGTGTACAAGTCATATGGAATGTCAAATTTTCCATATGTAAAACTATACACATAGTGTAAACCTCTTGAAACATAACATATGTTATTTTCCTATGTGCAATAACATGTGTTAGTTTTTTATTTAAAGCACGCTCTATTCGATGTGTAAAACTATATGACAACAACTGTTTTCAGTGATGTTCACTTTTATTTTCAAAAATTCCGCTCATACATTTTTATCATGAATTTAAGGAGTTAAAAATTATCCAATATCTTTATTCTAACTTTTGTTAGTAATTTAATGTTCGCATATTTATATCGATACATCATAGATGATATTAATAATAAAGTTATGTAATCTAATATACATACATACATACATACATACATACATACATACATACATATATTATATGTATATCTATTTGCAAGTTTGATTATCTGTACGTCAATCACGGCTAAATCAATTTTAATGATATTTAAAACATAGATAGAACTTTATTTTTTATGAGTCTAATGGAATATTTCTGTTTTTAAAACTAGGGCCAGGTCATTTTTATACGAATGGCGCAATTTTAATAGAAGATGAGAACATAATTACATATATGTATAGTGATAAAAGGCAAGGTACCGGTACTAACACTGAATTAAATTAAAAATTTACGTTACTATAGTGCATTTTTTTTTAAATCTTTTTTAAGACGGAAAGCAAACTGTATAAACTGTAATATTACCTAATTAACAACTTTGGACCGTAGGACAAAAAAATGCTATTGAGGTATTGTGGGTATCGAAACTGCTATAAATTACTTAATTGAGCCGTTGCTTTTGAAAATGATAGAACTCCGTTTTGTGAAAATAAAATGAATAAAACCTAAATCTTATTACAAATTAACATAATTTTATGTTTTTAATCCATGTTGAATAGTACTATTTTTTATATTGCAATATATTAAGAAGCATTATTGGAATTTAGCAATCATACTGCAACTATGATGAAAAATCTTTGCTATGTAACCTAAGAAATATAAGTATTGTAATTTCTTTCTTTCTTTTTTCACTTTTTACTTTAAAATTAAATACAATTTTAGTTTTTTTTTTTTTGGTTTTTTGTTTTACTGCACTAAAGAAGAATGGAATGATATTGAAATAAAATAAAAAATAAATGGATAACTATTATTGCATATTAAACTTACATGCAATAAGACCACAAAAAATATAAAATAAGTCTACTACGGCTTGTGAATTTTTGTAACGCCATTCTAATGCAAATTATTAAATATAATAAAATGGATTTCTCTCATTTTCAAAAGCAACGGCTCAATTATTTTAAAGAAATTTAATTATTTCCTATTGTCATAAGAATTAGGATAAAAATATTTCCCAAGTAAAAAAAGAGTGAAAATAAATTGACATTAACATCATCAAAATTATTCATCAGTTGTTGCTGATATAGTTCAAATGATATTAATTAATACTTATTGTATTATTTATTATAATTATTTTTTGTTTTGATATAATTTCCTTCTTATAAATAGATTTCTGTACTGTTGTAGAAGCTCCCAAATGATAACACAAAACGGTAGTTCTTTGCATAGTTGACATCACTAGCGGGTTTCTTATAAAATAAAATGGCGGCAAAAATATCCATAATTGCCTAATAACTTATTACAGCAATTCCCAATAAAGCTATTATTAGTTTTATTATATAGCCTAATAATTTAAAAAAATAATCCGTCTATACCACACTTTGAAGACCAGCTGTTTTAAAGATTTGATTTTTGTTTTTAACAACAGGAGGTTATGTCATATGTACGTAACATGTGTACGTTTGAACACAGAAATTATAAACCATATGTAAAACACTGATTTTGACATACACATGAAATTCCATATGGATAGCAATTTTGACAGTACATATGACTTGTACATTCAATGTAAACACACCTTTAATAATTTAGTCTGGTCGGCAATTTTTTGATTCAAATGCGAGATTAACCCGTTGCACCTCTTTTAAAATATCGGATAAATATACTAAGTAAACATAATTAATATCATCATTGTATATATTTTTTAGTTGGTTACATAAAAAATATTGTTGAGATGTTGGAAATGTATTAAATAGCGTTTTTAATTCAAGCCATATTTTTAAAATTGCTTTGACTTTTCCATTAAAAGCCAACGAGTGTCTGCTATCAATGGAACTGTTTATCAGTATTATCAGGATACTCATTATCAGTATTTATTAATTGATATATTTGTTCGCAGGTCTTTTGCCTCACAGCTGAATGGGAAAACCAATGTGTTTTTTAGGGATAGCAAATTCCTTACAGTGAAATGTTTCTTTTTCTTAACATAACACAAATTAATACAACAACAATACCGTTTTACTTTGTGCATATGATTTGGTATGTCCTAAACATCATTACTAGTTGTTCTTATTATAGTCTGTAAAAATGACTATGAATATTTTACACTGTTGGTGCCACCAAAAATTAAAAAAAAGCACAAACATTTAAAAAAACCGCACCACACACCAACTCGTGAAATTTTCGCACAAAAAAATTGAAAAAGCACCCAAAATGTTGCGAAACGCACCAGGTTGACAACGTAAAATATGCAGTTTTTACTGTTTATATTTCTAGTTATAGTGGTGTTTGGCTTGGCTATGTTGAACACCACCACAGAATTTTTATTATCCAACTGCTTGAAAGAATGATTTCGAGCGTATATCTCCATCTAGATGTGAATGTATTAACATTAATTCTTGAACAAGATATTAAGCTTTACCAACTTAAAAATATTATTATGCTGTTAAAAGCTTTACGTTAAAAAGTGTGTATTATTTGGACTTAATAAATTACATATTTATTTTCTTTAACATTATTTTGGACATACCTTCAATTTATCAATTTCTTTTACTCAATACTTAGTAGTTTAGTTTCTACATGATAGCAGCGTTGCCATATACTATTTTTTTCTATTGAATAAACTAATTATTTAGGATAAGTTCTTAATTATTAAAAAAAAAAAATTTCACCAACAAAAAAATATGTCAGTAATTAATGTTAATGCATTAATCAAATAGACGACAGCGGATACACTGCTATACGACTACAAATGACGTTGGCTGCAATCGTCGCCGTGTAGTCAGCTACAAAACTATGAGAATGTTGTAGAAAGACATATTTTTCTTTTTAAAAAATTACTTATGCAAAAAATAATTTTATTATATCAATACAAATAAATATACCTATTTGCTCAAAACTTTTTGATTGTAAACGAATTTCTAGTTTTAATTTTGACATTTACTTCTGTTGAATAAAATATTTGTCCCATACAAAAATATAAATTAGCCTAAGTTTACTACAGCCACAAGGTGGTCATGTAGCCATGTAACTTTTTTGGTTTTAAAATAATCGTCTTCCTATAAACGTATGTACCTATTTTATTTTTGACAGTTTGTAGTCGGTAGCCTGATGTTGTCTATGTGTCAAATAACCAGATAACCTGATTAAACAGCCAGCAAAACATTATGATATGTACAAAATCTATTAGAAGATGCTAAAACTTTTATTATGCTTCTTTGAAGCATTCCACAGTAAAAATTATGAAAAATTTTGCCGGCATATAAGAACACGTAAAAAAGACAAAAAGTTTAAAGGAGACAAAAACTGCATGATTTTAAGTGCAGATAGCTATTGTTATGTATTCGACGTATACTGCGAAAACGAATCAGGTGGGGCGAATAACGAGCCTTTTGGGTGTAAAGAGGTGAAGAGCTTATTTGAAAAAATTATTGTCGTTCAACATGTGAACGTTGTTTTTTCGGCAATATTTTTTTGCAGTCACGGATTACTGTCCCGGATGGGAAAATAGAACGAAGAAATTACCACTGACATGGATATGAAATTGGAAATGAGGGGAGAAGTTGAATACCGGTTTGAAGGACTCAATAAAATTTGTACTTACGTTTGCACCATGGCTACAAGTAAATTTTAATATTTATCTTTTGCCACACACTAGAAAAAATTTTCAATAAATTAAACTTGAACTTGAATATTTATTTTTTGCCACACACAACTTTGTTTATTATAACAGCTGTTATTTTTTCCTTATTGTGCGTCACACTGCGAATTCACGCAACGAACTTTCAACAACGAATTCGTCATGCTGGACGAAATTCGTCGTTCGTCCCAATTGTGTTCCTAGCATTAAGCTGACAGCTGCTGTATATAGATCAGATATACAGCAGTATATCTTAGGCACATAGAATTCGTCATACGGTATACTTTAACGTACTCAACTGAAAACAAAATAACAACGGAAGAGGTTGACACAATGAGTACTTTGTTGACGGGTATTAAATCAGAAAAAACACTCGAAAAGTTTTTTTTCACAATTTTACTTTATTTTTTTTATTTATCTTGTTGTATTTTGTTTTTTTTTTGCTGCCACTCAACACAAAAATTTAATTTTGAGAGAGAGAAACAAAGAGAAACCAATTTATAGCTCTCAGCAAAAAAACCTCTATATGCAAAAAATTAAAGAATGGGTTCTGCAAGAAGAGCAAAATGAGGAAATTTTCAAAATAAAAAATTAAAAATGGAGACTTCAAGCCAAATAAGCTTGGAAATCGCTCAGCAAGGCCGACCATTTATGGATGGAATGCTAGCAAAAAATATTTTACAAAAAACTTTTCAAACGTTAAATTATAGAACAGATTTCATAAAGTCAGTTCCCTTGTCACCCCGATCTGTGGCTAGGCGTATTGCCCAAATAGGAAATTCGGTAGAGTCTTCTATTAAAGAAAAATTGATAAATTGTAAATTTCTTTCGTTTTGTTTAGATGAAAGTACAGATATCAAAGATCTTCGTCAACTGGTTGTCTGTGTAAGATGCATTAATGAACATTTTAATCTTTTTGAATCAATGTTGACATTGGAAACGTTTTATAGCCCATTCAGGCTGCCACGAAATTAAGTAATTTCGAGCTGAAATTACGAACGAAATCTAAAGTGTTCATACTGGGCTTTTTGACATTTGAGTTAATTTCGCAAACAGCTGATCACGCTTAGTTGCATTTGTATAATTTAATTATTTTGCATAAAGCTTTCGCACAACACTTTCGCATTGATTTAAAATATACACGAATATTAAAAACAACACTACAACAAAATTAATGTACAATTATGTATGTATATATTTCCATTATTTCTTTTGGCTTTTAAATTTTTTTCAAACAAAACGGCCTTTCAAGGTTGTAAATCTGGTCATGGTTGCAAAAAAAGTAGCTTTTTATACAACACCAGCGTTGTGTATCGTAATTTCAAGTTAACTTCGACGAAATTAAGTAGAATGAGTTAATTTGGGCAATGGTAAAATGTATGCGAAATTACGTAATTTCAAGTTGATTTCGGCCGAAATCACGAAATGACTTAATTTCGTAGCAGCCTGAACGGGCTATTATGGACATGTAACTGGAAAGCTTTCGATGAAAGTTGTAAGTGATAAATTTTTTTCTATTGTTGATGTAAACAAAATTGTCGGTGTCTGCACAGACGGGGCAAATGTAATGGTAGGAAAAAACACAGGTTTGATAGGTAATCGAAAGTTGGGCAACTTTTAACTTTTGACATACGTTGAAAGCTATAATTGTTTTCTCTTTGTTTCTCTCTCTCAAAATTAAATTTTTGTGTTGAGTGGAAGCAAAAATAAAACAAAATACATCAAAATAATTTAATTTAATAGAGTAAAATGGAGAAAAAAGCTTTTCTCGTGTTTTCTTTTCTGATTTAATATCCTTCAATAAAGTACTCATTGTGTCAACCTCTTCCGTTGTTACTTTGATTTCAGTTGAGAACGTTAAAGTATAACGTATGACGGATTCTATGTGCCCCGGCCATTACGTTCTTTGGTTGACGGAGATGTACTGAAATTCTGTATTTCAACTTTTTTGTACGTTAAAAAAGACGACGTATAACGTATGATGGATTCTATGTGCCCAGGGGCCCTCAAAATTAAATTAAAAAAATAATGCTGCATCAGGAGTAAGTAAGCTAATGTCAATAAACTTTTTTTGTATGTACTGGTCAATATATAAATTCAATTTTGTTTGATTTTACCACTCATATTGATGTGCGTTAAGTCAATAAATCAGGTCAAATTTATAGATTTCGGCTACAGCTCATAGCATAACGCGAAATAGCGAAATATCGTGAAAAAATGCAAGTCACCTGCAGTAGGTACATTTATTCAGGTCCGCGGGCAGGAAATCGTTCATGGTCTCCACCGTTAATTGTGGTAACACTAACGGTGAAAATTTTTTTCCGAGGTTCCCCCTTATCATTGTGTTTCTCTTTCCTTTTATTTTACTTTTAACGTTGTCAGTGAACAGTGAGTACCTACCTATTCGAGCACAATCTAATATTGTATTGTTTAAATAAATTAGAAAACTAAAATTATGGATAAAAAGAAGAAACCCAGTGGTGCATTAAACGCAAACAACGCCAAGAAAGAGAAGATAGTAAAAAAAAAATTGCCCAAATTGACGAGTTTTTTAGTCAGCAGTCTGCATGCACATCTGGCCAAAATATTTCTATTGATAGTGACTCAAATAATGCGGTAACTGCAGTGTTGGTTGAGAAGCCTACTGAAGAAGATTCGAGGAGGAACCATAGACCTGTAAATTTTTCGAAAATGTGTACGATAAATCTTCTTATGACTTGGGAAACTTCACGAATAAAATATTAAGTAAAATTCTTGATATGGGCTCTCAGGACCTTTTCCAACAGACATCAACCAGAACAGTAGGTGTTTTGTAAAATCGTACTACGGTTCGTGTTCTAAATATGGGCCAGTTAATTGTTTTCGGTTGTGTTATTTCAAAATACTAGACGCTGCCTATTGTCAACCCTGCTGGTTATTTGCTTCACAAAGCAATAATGTTTGGGGTACAGGAATTCGAGATTGGAAGCATTTTTGAGAAAGAGATAAACAACACAGTTGTTCGAGTGGCCATAACTGGACCAAGTTCGACTCCGACATTTATCGCTAATAGCAATTGAAAACAAAACCGTATCAAGTCTGGATTTAAACGAAGTCATTGATACTATTGCGAAAACTAAAACTAGGAAACAAAATTTTAAATATAATTGTTATTTAGTCAGTTGGTAGGCCCGACCTTTATATAATAAACCCTTGAATCTTCTCTATTTCGTTTTCTAAGCCAAACCTAAACCAAGTATTAATTGTAATTTACGATGTTACTGTTTAATATTTTTATTACCTGCCCTGCAGTGCATAAACAATTTTAAGTAGCTTAGCATTTTTAAAGAATTTGTATATTTCATATTTTTATTTGATAAAACCTAATCAGTTCACATAGCAATGGGGCTTCCATTTTTAGGTTTCCGTACCCAAAGGGTAAAAACGAAACCCTATTGTTTTCGCTACAAGGTCTGTCCGTCTGTCAGCGTCTGTGGCCGCTATAGTAGCAAATTCTAAAACTTATAGGGTGTTCCGACAGAGAGGTGTTATTTACGAATTTGTGTTTATTTCTTTAACTGTAGGAGGCATAGACTAAAGATTTGCAAACATTAATTAAAACTTAGTTCGCTATATACACAAGTATATAAAAATAAGCCAAAAAATTAAAGGGTGTTCCGATAGTGGTGTGATTTGCATATATAAGGCCTAAGTTTTGAATCATAATAGGTAGACTCTTGAAATTTTCACAGAAGGTGTATAACTGTGGCCACTATAACAACAAATACTAAAACTTATAGGGTTTTTCCAAAGTGACGTGTTGATTGCCTTTATGTCTTTATTTCTTAAGCTATAGAAGGCAACCACTTAAAATTTGCAGATAGTTATTAACTCTATGTTCGCTTTATAAACAAGTATATAAAATTAAACCTAAAAATTAAAGGGTGTTCTGAGAGTGACGTGCTTTATTAAAAATTGAAGGGTGTTCCGACAGTGACGTGGTTCTCATGTATAATGCCTTATTTGTTTAACCGTAATAGGTAGACTCTTGAATTATTTACAGTAGATGTTGTACTTCGGCCGCAATAATAATAATTACTAATTACTAAAGGGTGTTCCATCAGTGACATGTTTTTCATGTATGTATATTACCTTATTTTTTAACCGCAATAGGTAGGCGCCTGATATTTTCATAGAAAGTGTATTACCATGGCCGTTATAACAACAATTCCTAAAATGTAAAGGTTGTTCCAATAGCGATGCAATTTTCGCGAATATGATTTTAAAATATTAAAAATATGATTTTAAAATTAAAGGGTGCCCCATAAGACATGAACATATTAACAACTTAAATTTTTAAAGTCGTACTAAACATAGTACGGAACCCTACGTGTGTGAAATTAACTCCCACTTGACTGATTTATTTAATTTGCCACTGGTCCCGGCCTTTAGAAACTACTTATTCAAAGGATGTACTTGAATATATAAGATTTAAGGGTTGTGGACGAGTTCAATTTATTAATTATGTACACAATGTAATTAATATTTATTTAAAAATTTATAGGATTATTCGTTTCACCAGTGCTTAGAAAGACAATAAATGTGGTCCCAGACAACGACGGATAAAAAAGCAAGTTTATTATAAAAGTAGAAATGTTATACATATATTTCTGTGTATTTCTACTACACTGGTGACCGAAATGATGAGACTTGATTTTTTTGTTGCACTGTGTTGTAAAGAGTCAAAGTTAAAAAGGCGATTAAGAGAAATGAAAGAACATTACAAATAACAGTTATCATGTCCCCAACAACAATATTGTAGTACGTATTGATTAGTTTTTGTGCATTTTTCTACTCTTTGGGATGAGCAAAATGATGAGACCACGAGTAAATATTTAATTAATACCACAGTTTTCATCAAATTGCCGCGTAAAATTGTTTAATTTCTAATTAAAGTAAAAATAAAGAAACCATGGGAACGGGAAAGCGTTTAACAGTGCTAGAACAAGGAGAAATTTCGGCTTTAAAGGAGACTGGTCGGTCAATAAGGGGAATAGCCAGAAAAATTGGTCGATGAAAGACCGCTGTGAGAAGTTTTCTTAAGAAGGGAGAGGATTACGAGAACTATTAGATCTGTGTAAGAAAACCAAAGCTAACCGTCAGAGAAAAACGACGTATTGTTGCAAATGCGAGCAACACAATGACGACCGCCAATGAAATTATTAGGACTTGCGACCTAAATGTGTCCCGTTTCACAGTTTACAGAGCCTTAAAGCAATCTGGAGTAATTAAAAGACAACGAATGAAGAGTGCCCGAAATTAAAAAAGTAGCACAAGGTTGCGCGTTCTGATTTTGGAAAAGAAAATATGGCAATGGACTGGACCAATGTGGGTTTATTTATTTGTTCTTCTAATAATAAGTATTTTTTTTTTGAAAAATTTTTTCCAGATTGTATTTTCTGATGAAAAAAATTTAATTTGGATGGTCCTGATGGTTTTAAATTTTACTGGAGGGATATACGCTAAGAACCACGATATTTTTCTAAGAGAAACTTTGGTGGAGGATATTTAATGGTTTGGGGTGGATTTTCTGCGAACGGAACTTTGGAGCTAGCATTTGCAAGCTGCCACATGAACTCTGCCGAATACGTAGGCATACTGCGAATGAACTTGTTGCCGTTCTTAAGCCTAAACCAGTACAAAAAATATATTTTTCAACATGACAACGCATCTGTTCATTTCAGCAGAGAAACTAAAGCTTGGCTTGCCTTGAAAAATATTGAGGTTCTTAACTGGCCAGCGTGTTCTCCGGACTTAAATCTGATTGAGAATATATGGGGTGTTCTCGTTAGAAAAATTTATTGTAACAACCGGCAATACAGCAGTGTTGTAGAGCTTAAAGCAGCTGTCATCGAAGCTTGGGACTCTGTGGACCTAGAAATCTTAAAAAAGCTTACAGATAGCATGCCTAATCGAATATTCGAAGTCATCCAAAATAAGGGAGGTCTTACACATTATTAAAACGAGTTTTTTTTATCTAAAATTTTGTTATTTTGTGAATAAATTTTTTTTAATAAAATAAACGCGCGGTCTCATCATTTTGCTCATCCCTTAAAGTTAAAAAATGCACAAAAATCTAACAAAATGTATTACAATATTCTTGCTGGTGGCAGGTTAACTGTTAATTTTAATATTCTTTCTTTTTCCATAATCGCCTTTTTAACTTTGACTCTTCACAACAAAGTGCAACAAAAAATCAAGTGGTCTCATCATTTCGCTCACCAGTGTATAAATAATAAACAAAAATAGAATTGATTTGCAGTTTGGCGTCACTTAAAAATCTATCAGAAATTAATTTATTAAAAAGAAAGCACACACTTTTCCAAAACTGCAAAAGTAAAATCAACAAATAAAATTTTCTAGCTTAAGAAAAAAGTTATTACTTCAAATAATCTTCTAACCTTAGAGCTAACAAAAAGCTCCAAAAACTTATATTTTTGTGGATTTCCGTTTTGATATGAAGACGGAAGTTAATTGAATTTAATTGCCCACCTAATGGTTCAATGATCTTGGTCAAATCGTTTTATTTCGAAGTCAACCTCATGTATGCATCTCCATACATACATACATATGTATATTTGTGATAAAATCATATTTCCACATAATTGTTGAAATGGGTGAGTGGCTTGTGAATTTTTCTAGCATTTATTTGTAAGAAAAAAGAAAACTTATAATCAAGTTTTTATGTTTTGTTTTTTTTTTCCTTAGTAGAATTTAAAAAGTTTTTAAGTGTCGCGTTTTTCTTTGGATTTCGTTTAAACTTGTTCTTTAGTTTACGTTTATGGGATGCGCGTGTTTTCCGTTCGTAATAAAACTATTTCATTTTCCATTAAAAAGGAGAAGTGGCTGGAGAATAAAATCAATTGCAATCTTTGAGAGTTTCTTTTACTATTTGTTATTATGCTTTCTTCTTAAAGTACCGTAAGATGACAAAATGTTCGAAAAAGTATTAAAAAGTAGGGTTGCCAACAACAATTAATCAAATGTATCGTGGTCTTGCCATATGCGGAAGATTTATTATAAGATTCTATGTTCTTATGACTTATTATAAGTTTTTTGTTATTTGTCGTCTGTCTGTGTGTTTGCTTTTGTTTTGCTTTCGCATCACGTAAAAATTGCTGGATGGATTTTAATAAAACTTTGTGAGGAGGTAACTTAGCATCCTGATTCCAATATAGAATACTATTTTTTCACAGAAATATATTATTTCCAAGAGAAAGTGAAGAAAAAGCAGTGAAAGTACGCAGTTATTTTAGTAGTAAAGTAAATATATAAACCATAACTGAACTAACCGGATAGGCATACTTTCCTTTTTTTTATAAAGTAAATACATAAACTGATATGCAACATAGTTTAAGGCGGCACTAAAAACGTAAGGGTTTTTGGTGTGGATTGCTTTCTTAAAATTTAATGAAGTTCATAACCCGACAAAACGAACATTTTCCATCAGATACCTGAATCTATTTACATACCATTTTTGTACATGATTTTTTTTTTTAATTTTTTGGCTGGTAATTTTTTGAACTTTTGTCTGCCTGTCTCTCTGTGTTCGCATTACGTAAAAACTGCTGGATGCATTTTAATAAAATTTTCTGAGGAGGTACCTTAGTACTTTGGTTCAAATATAGGGTACTTTTTTCCGCAAAAATAGAGAAAATAGAAAAAAGGTAGTGAAAGTGTGCTGTTTTATCGATTTAAAGGTATTGCAAACTTGACAGCATCTTTTATTTTTGCAAGCGCAATATTTTAACTACTATTTTCAGAACTCCAAAATAATTTTAGAATTTTGCCCAGGGATGGGTACCTCTATATAAAGTAAATACATAAACCTTAACTAAAGCACTATAAAAATAGGAGCCTTAAAATTAAATGTGGATTACTTTCAAAGCAAAATCAAACGAAATATTGTCAGAACGCATACGAAGTAGCGGGCACAGCTAGTAATAAATAAATCAGTCGAGTGTCAAGAGTCAGACTCACGCATGTAGTGTTCCGTACCACCTTCGATGTATAACTTTAAAAGTACAAGTTTTACATCTTTTCACGTCTTATGGGGCACCCTTTAATTTTTACTTATTTTGTATACCCTGTGTAAATATCAACTGTCTATGTATGACGTTTAGGAGAGAAGGCAAATTCCTCATATTCGCGACATCCTAGGAGCACTCTTTCATTTTTATTAATTTTTTTTTTCATTCTTAAGGCCAGTACGCAGCTCGCCTGAATTTCAGTTTCCCATAAGAAGTATGTGTAAAAAAAACAGCCTGAATTTCAGGTTTGAAAATTTTCAGTCAACTTTTCGTTTGGCAGTACGCAGCTAAAAAGAAAACTAAACGGAATTTTCGACTATTACAGGGATGTTCTAACAAAAAGTGTAGACTTTTTTCTCCATCTGAAACAAAAATTAATGTTCAGGCAATTGTCTGGTAACGGAATTTATGACATTTCATGTTTTTTATACATTTAAAATATTTTTTGTTCATTTCTGTATTTATATAATGTTATTGTGTACAATAAACAATAAAATTTAAACAACACGACTACATGATTTTTATTTCTACAAACGACCACATGATGAATTTTACTTTTGTAGAAATAAAGGCAAAAAAATCAAAACTGAAATTTCGTAGAGCTGCGTACTGGGCTTTACAGTACATATTGTGAACATATCAAGAGTCTACCTTTTACGGTTTCAGATATAGAAGGCGCTGACAGCCGGACAGACAGACATACATTGTAGCGAAAACAATAGGGTTACGTTTCTACCCTTTGGGTGGGGAACTCTAAGAAAGGTCGCACAACAAGTGGCAACGTATTTAGAGAAACTCGAATGGCATTCAAATCCATTACTTCGTAACATATTAGATGTTAGTGGCAATCCTTTATTATTTACCCAAAAAGGAACTTGTGCTTGAAGCTAAGACGGCTTTAGCAAAAAAAAATATTTTTTCAGTTGTTAATGTTCAAAGTTTTGCCACTGATGCAGCTATTAAAGGGCAATGAAAATAAAATTGCAAAAATTTCTTACCAATGCGTTGTATTAAATGACACCTTCTTTGTAAGGATTTCGAAGTATAGAAGAAATTTTAAGGATTTTCATCTTTACGGAATAATAAAATAACGAGGTGTGAGATTTAAGAATTTCTTTTTTGTCAACCTCCCACACACATGAGTAATGATGTGTGGAAATTTATGTCTTTCGAAAACTTTTTCAAATAAAAACCAATGAAAATTAGTTTTACGGTATTGAGTACGAGTTGGATAAATAGTTACTTGGAAGTTGTATGCTATTTAGGAGTAGAAGATCTGAGAACAGGCAAATAAAAAAATGTGTAATAATGAAAATTTATGATGTACAAATGGCGTTTGATTGGACAATATATGTAAATAAATAAGGAATGAAAAGAGCAATATAAAAGGGGTTTCAAAATACGGAGTGCAATTTAGCATCTTCTTTCAAACAATCTCGGTGTTTTCAACTGCGACTTTACAAATGAAAATGTCATATTATTAAACACGATTAGTTAACATTACTGTTCATGTCAGAAGATTGAGACCCTTATTTATATAAAAGCTAGGCGCTGGGCAACGCTAAGCTTGACGCGTTGATTTAAGTTTGGTGGTAAGATTGGACTTTATTGTCTGATAAACAACAAGAAAAATCAACAATTAAGGAAGTTTATTCTTCGGTTTTGTTAAAATCTAATTGTCCCTACTGATTTTCCCCCCGGGGGTTCAATAATGTCACTGCTGCATTTCCAAAGGCTTTGACAATGTACTTTTGGGGAAAATGAAGGAACCAGACGCCAGGGTTCCTGGAACCTAAATGTGGAAAGTGTTCTGTTGCACTCTCAACAGAAGGAGTTGGATGACATGGGTCCAGGCTTCTATGTTCTATAAATTGCTACTCATTGTAACTGTGCGGTACATCTAGTGCGGTATGGGTGACTTTCTTTTACACATGGCACGTTATCGTAAAGTGTGCTGGATTGTCTCCAAACCCCTTAACAAGAGGTTAGAATATGGGTCCATGCTAGCCATGTTCTACAAATTGCTACTCATTGTGAGTGTGCAGTATTTCTAGTACGACATGGGTGCCATTACACACGGTACGTTGTCGTAAAGTTACTACGCAATGGGGGCGCTAGTCTACGCTTTCATTTCACTCGGTGGTAAGACCACCGTCGGATAAGAGCCAACGCGGCTAAGTGCTGATGTTAATTTTATCACATCTGTCACTACTGATGAATCCTTTAAGAATATCTTAGTATACATGATTAAGCTAATTAACGAATTTTTAACTTTTAATTTTATATTTGGTCAAATTATTTCATACTTTTAATAAATTAAAGGATAATTATCATCCTTTAATTTAGTCATATACATTTAACTTTAGGAAAAGAAGGCGAAAAGACAGCTGTAATGTAATTTCGTATCAAAAATGGGCGCTCCAAAGCATGTGGCATGACGTTCTTTAAACCGCAGGTTCGCTGTGAGTTATTTAGTGTTGAATCTCCTGTTTCACTTCTGTAACCGTGTTTATTGTTGCTTACTCTACTGAGTCGAGCCTACTATTCAAATTCCCCTGTCATATAATCAATTACATATATAAACAAGATTTTCCGATTACATGCGCGTGATTTCCTGTTAGATGATGTAGTTCGACAATTTTAAGGCTTGCCAAGTCTGTAATCAACAAATTGCATAAGAAAATTTCGTACAAATAAATGTATTTGATATGCAAAAATCGCCAACCCTACAATTAAAATCTCAATTAATAGCTAGTTAGCATTATTAGGTAATAACAAGTAAAAGTGCTATTTTCGGCCGTGCCGAATATTAAATATTAAATATATGTTATGTTACAGTCATGATTTTCATTTTCAAAGAAATATTGAAATTTTTGTTTTAATTTTTCGAAAATTGTGTGTAAAAATTATTTGTAAAAATATTTTTTAAAAATTTTTTGTAAAATTTTATTCTAAAATTTGTTGAAAAATTTTTTAAAAAAATTTTTTTTCGAATATTTTTCTGTAAAATATCTTTTTGAAAATGCTTTGTAAATTTTTTTGTAAATATTTTTGAAAAAAAATTTAAATTTTTTTTTAAATTTAAAAAATTTTTTTTTTAAATTTGATTGAAATTTTTTTGTTAAATTTTGGACCTTTCTCCAATCTATATTGAGTTAGAATCGTCAGACTAAAGCAAAAAGAAATCCTTACAAAAAAAAATTCATCATATTGACACATGGGGGTCCTTTTAACTGCTCCTATTTGTCAGTGGGTACCCTGTGTGTCCATTGGCTACCTCTATGCGTATTGCTTTCTCTTAAGGTCTCTAATACAAATCAAAGCAGAAAAACCCTACCAATCTAAAAACAAACAAAAATCGCCCCTCGCAGGGGGTTATTGATCCCCGAGATCTGTATGCACTCCTTGCGATCTACCTGTCGCAGTCTAATATTTATTTGCCAAAAAAGGCAAAACAGAATCATTAAAGCCGAAAAAAATTAAAAAAACGAATGATCCGATGTTGCTGAATTGCAATACCAAAATTTTCGAATCTATGCCTGACAGATTGGTGTGCTTAAATTTTTTGTATCTCTTCTGGTGCCTTGGCAAATGACATTACCACACTAACACGGACAGACGGACATCGCTTAATCAACTTCTCTATGTATAAGGATCCAGAATATATATACTTTATGGGGGTCGTAAATGAATATTTTAGAAATTACACACGGAATGACAAACTTATATATACCCTTTCCACCTGTGGTGAAGGGTATAAAAAGACAGTAATCGTGACGTCATAGCCCAATAAGTCAAAGAAAATTGTATGTGGGAAGTGCGTGATCTTGTTTCAATTATTCTTGGTGTCGTTTATTTACGAGGCCTGCATCTTTGGTGCACAGTATGGCGATTGTTTCTGCTGATATTTGGCTAGAGGATTCTGCTGCCTACAACCTCTAACTGGTTCCACAAAGAGTTCATTATCCTGTTCCGATAGCGTACATCATTACTTGTAGCAACATTTTTCGCTTTGTCTTTAAATAATGCTTTCAGACCACAGAATTTGCTTTGGTTTTAAACAGTTTTTCTTTGAGAATGCATTTCATTTATTAAATTTTATATTTTGTGTCAATTTCGCTTTTTATCATCAGTTACGCATTCTTTCGACACACAGAAGAGGTCTCCCAGGGGTTTTATTCTGGAATGATTTAGTTTTTATTAACGTACACTTTCAATAACTCCGACATTAGTCTCATTAAAACGGCCTAACCGAATGTGATTAAGTGTTTTCATGTTCTTACTACACCCGTTTGTTCAAACTTCTCGACGAAATTTCAATTTATATGATTGTGTTTTTGATTGATCATGTGATTCAAAGTATTTCCGTAAATCACGATGCGAATTTTTCCCGAGTGCCCATTTTCATTAAACGGCAATGTTTTCTGGTGCAAATGGTTTTATTATTGTAATGGGATTCAGTATCATGCACTTTTTGCAAAAACACTTTTCGAATGCAGCAGCATTTATGTCTGTTCCTAACTAAAATTATATTTTGACGGGAAATGCTAAAATACCAGACCAATAACACTTTTATTCAAGCATTTGGCTTTAAAATCTTTAAAAGTATATGAAAACACATAAAATTTTAATTAGATTCCTGATCCTTGATATATAAAAACTCTCTCTTTTTTGGCTCCACCAAATTTGTGAAACTTTTGCTTTAAAGACTCGAATAAAGACCATAATTGCATAATTCTTTACAAAGTTTTTTTTATGATAGGAAATACATAAATGTTTTCTGACCCACTAAGGAAAGATTTGGAAATGGTGATTTTCTTTATGAAGAAAAAATTCTTCCTTCGAAAAATATTTATATTTTATTAATATGAAAGTAACAATAAATAAAAATTTAACAACTTGAAATAAAAAAGAATATATAAGGGTAAAAACATATGAAATCAACCAATGAGTTGACCGCACCGATTTCGAATTGGATGAAATTTGGTACGAAGGGAGAGTTAACCATAATAATAGCGTTTGCCAACTTTCAGTGTCCGAGCTCTCGTACTTTCAGAATTATGGCCATTCCAAGTTGGCAAAAATCAATAAAAATGCACTCAGATGCCTTAACACAATTTTTAATATCTCGAAAAGTATTCATTGTACGTTAATAATGAAGGGCTCATTTTACAGACAAAAACATGCGCCATTCAAAAAAATTCCATTTTTTGGAATTTTCGATCAAGGATAATGTAAATAAAAAAAGGACTAAAATTTCCAAAGGATATATCTCGAAAATCAATATTTTTAAAAATCTCAAAAAAATACATGTTAATTCTTATTATGTTTTCTACAAGTCTGCCAAATTTCAATGTGGAGTCTTCATTACAACATGAGTTATTAAGAAAAAAGCAGTCGAAGGTTTATGTTTTGAAATAATAAAATTGAAAGAATACAAAAAAGTCGTGCACAATTCATTCGGTATTTAAATAAAAAATATGCCATTCAATTCAACATTTTGCTGTAATCCTTTTAAAAAATCCGATCACACTGGGTGCAATAAAAGAGTAAGACAAGTCCCAGAATGGATGCTACAGTATACTAAGGATAAAAACATTACGATCTCAAATAAAATTTGTGAGACATGTAGAATAAAATTATCGCATCTGAAAAAATCTAATAAATCTAATTTGGAAGAAGGTTCAGACATAAACGAAAATGTAGATACTTTCGATTACATAGCGTCAGGCACGGAAGAAGTTGCTATTTCAAAATTAAACCAATCTTTACCAAATCTGGAACAATCTCCGATAAAAAAGAAGAAGTTACATCAAAAACGGTACAGAGATGCAAAATGCAGGAAAATAACTGATTCGATGCAAGACAAAATTTTCCACCGTTCAGCACAATCAACAACCCCGAAGAAAATTACGTATTTTTCAGACGGTAGTGCTGCCCAGTTTAAAAATAAAAAGAACTTTATCAATTTATGTTATCATGTGGAAGATTTTGGATGTAATGCTGAGTGGCATTTTTTTGCAACAAGCCATGGAAAAGGCCCAAGTGACGGTCTTGGAGGTACCGTAAAGAGAGAGGCACGTCGAGCTAGTTTACAGCGTCCATTACAAGGTCAAATAACTACTCCAAAACAATTATATGAATGGTGTCTGCAAAATCTTTTGAACTTTAATTTCGAGTTTTTAACTCTAAAAGACCACGAAGAAGACGCACGGTTCCTTCAAATTCGGTTTAAAGATTTGCGTACTATTCCTGGAACTCAAAAGCTGCATTCTATTGAACCTGCAGATAAAAAAAATTAAAGTCAAGCGTTACTCGGCAGATGCAGATTTTGTAATTGAAATCCTTCAGAAATAATAAATATGTTGCAATAAAGTGTTTAATAATGATAATACATTGTGTTGTACTTTTTATTAAAGGTTTAGCAATGGAGGAAAAGAGTTTAAGCAAAGAAAATTCGAAAAAGTTTCGTTACATTTAATTTGTTCTTCTTTTTGTAGTTTATCACCTTTTTGTATTTTGGTACATTTCATGAAATACATAAACCTTTGCCTGATTTTTCTTAATAACTCATGTTGTAATGAAGACTCCACATTGAAATTTGGCAGACTTGTACAAAACATAATAAGAATTAACATGTATTTTTTTGAGATTTTTAAAAATATTGATTTTCGAGATATATCCTTTGGAAATTTTAGTCCTTTTTTATTTATATTATCCTTGAACAAAAATTCCAAAAAAAATTTTTTTTGAATGGCGCATGTTTTTGTCTGTAAAATGAGCCCTTCATTATTAACGTACAATGAATACTTTTCGAGATATTAAAAATTGTGTTAAGGCATCTGAGTGCATTTTTATTGATTTTTGCCAACTTGGAATGGCCATAATTCTGAAAGTTGGAAGTTGGCAAATATTATTGTGCCGATCCATAGATCATGTGTACAAAACCTTATCAAATTTGGAGGTGATGAGGTCAGAAATGTTAATATTTTCGGTTGATTTCACATGTTTTAACCCATAGGTTATATGAAAAATTGATTTACTCATTTAAAGAATCAATAAATAATTGCATTACACCGAAAGATTTGTCCAAAAATTTCGATAATAGATTTAATTGAACTTTTTTCTATATTTGAACCGATGTACTGTCAGGACGCACACAACGTGCAATTTTACTTTAAGACTCTTACGTATTTGCTTTATATATAGGTACCTATACCTAGATAAAATTCTAAAATTTATATAAAATTCTAAAAATTATTTTAAAGCTCTGTAAAAGGTGTTTAAAATATTTTAATAACGTTGTAATTCTACAAAGTAAAAATACAAATCAAATAAAAATTTTATTCAATTGGTTATTTGGCAGTAATTCATATTTTGTGATTATTTTAAAACAGCGCAATAAAAAGATGCCTTAAAGTATGCAGAACCTTTTAATCGGTAAAAATACGGCATACTTTCGCTGTTTTTTTTATGAAGAAGAGTATCCTATATTGGAATTATAGGAATACTAGATGCATCCTCACAAAATTTTGTTAAAATCTATCAAGTAGTTTTTACGTGATGCGAACACGAAAAAAGAAAGTCAGTCAGATAGACAGACTGACTGACTGACAGGAAATACGTTACTATTTTATTATAAATATATGCATTAACTAAATTAATAAAAAATATGACAATAAAATATTAAATATGGCATCCAAAATAAATACGGTTGATTAACTGTCTAATGTAATTTAGGACCCCATCGCAAACAGGTATTGTGTATGAGTTTGAAGCAATATTTGTCACAGTTATAAATAGTATATGAACATTATATTATTTTTATTTTAATATTTATAACATTTTATCGCTTCCTAGTCAATAGCTGTTATTATATTAATATTTTTTTGTTCGATTGAATGGAAGTTTGTTTGTTTGTCTTTTGTTTATTATACACTTATCATTACGTTCATCTTTTATTTGAAACGATGCGAGTATTATTAAATATCCTTACAATTGCACACATACATATTTATAAATACATCCGTATTTCTTCGCGTTTGTTCTTAAACCACGTAAGCGCCAAGAAGTCGTTTTTCAGAAAACGAAAAAAACTTAATAACTTCTTTAATATGGGTTTCAAAATATTTTTCTTTTTTTGCAAAACATGGCTGTGCGACTTTCTGAAGGGTATACAAACTTTTTTTTTTAATTTGTTACTTATAATTAATTGTAGCCAAATCTGCCGCTTACGTGGTTTTGGCGCAAACAGCAAATTGCAAATTTCTGTGTGTAAATAAACATTTATTTTTGTATTTATCAAAAAAAAAAAAAACTTTTAACTTTACTAAAAAAGCAAAAAACTTAGCGGTTGAGACTTTAATATTTCCAACTTGAAATATAAAAATCATTATATTTTGCATGCAAATGTCATTTGTATGGCGCTTACGAGGTTTTGAAAATGGATTTATTTATTTTCCATACAAACTTGTTAAGATGAGAATGTAGTCTGGTAGCAAATGTTATTTACTACCATAAAAACCAAAAAAGTCAATTTCGAAAAAATGTCGCTTACGTGGTTTAAGAAGAAACGCGACGATTTGTTAACATGTGATTGTATGTACCCGATAGTTCATTGGATAGTAATATATTTTTTAAAAAATATAAAAATTCATCATTTTTAATTTGAACTTTCTTATTAAATTCTATTAAATCTATTAAATCTTTATTAAAGAATACAACTTATGATTTACTAGAATGATAACGATACATATACACTCTGTCAAATAACACAGTGCAACACGGAAAAAAATAACCATATACGGACACCACTACGTAATAAAAGGTAGCCGCAAAAGTGAAAAATTTCCCGGCTACCTAAGCGCTACCTAAACGGTGTTAAGAATCATTCCTAGGAAGTTCATATGTTCTAGAAAGTTGTTTATTGAGATCTTAGGTTCATTTTTGTAGTTGATTGTTTCCTTGAGTTTTGAACGGTTTGCTACCTATGGACCTGAACAGGGGAAAAAAAGTTAAAAAAAATTTAATTTTTTTAAGTTTTTTGCGACTTTGACCTTGAAGATGAAGTTTTTTTTGATTTATGACAAGAGCTACAACTTTGCCTCAGAGAGTATATCAAAATTCCAAACGGTTTGCAAAATATGAGCTTGAGTAAATGATAATTTTTTTGCAAAAATGACATCGAGGCCCCACATCTTTGAGGTCCCATAAAAAAAACTTGGAGGACTTTGGGCAAAACTGGGAGACAGGGGTCTTTTTTTTGGTCTTTTATGACGTAGTGGTGTCCGTATATGGTTATTTTGCCATGACTTAAAAAATTACACAGGGTGTAATTATAGAACTTATTGCTTATGTGGTGCTTTGAAAGAAGTTAGTTCTCATGAAGCACTAGAGTAGTTATTTCACTACTGCTCGCTGAATTACAGGGTATTGTATGCTTTTTTATACCTACATACTATTTATTACTCGGTTTAAGTCAATATGTACAAGTGTGTTTGTATGTATGTGAAAAGTATCGTAATAATAATAAACGTCTTTAATGAATAACAATTGCCTGTTGTGTCACGACTAGACATGTTGGTAATAATTTCGGAATATTAAAAAGCGCCAATAAAGCCATTTCTATTGATTATATTTATCAGACTTTTTTGCGTTAAAAACGAAGGTGTTTTAATATATTACGTGGAAAGAGTAAATAAATATTTGTTACTGAGCGTTTTGTTTCAAAATTTGTTTTTCGCAATTTTTAGTCCCCTTATTGGAAGCTACTTGCACCTCCGCTACCTCTAAAAAATATAAGTGCACTTCTTTTAGTGTATAACTGACGACCGTGATAAGTGTTTAACATAAGCAAAATGAAATTAGATTTGCTTAAATAACACGCACAGATATCATTGAAATTAATCCATTTAAATGCAGTTCTCTTTTTATACAACAGACATTTGCTCCACATTGGAATGAGTCACCATTTATCATGATTTATCTAAACCAAACACAAAATTCCCATATGCACACGTTGACTTTTTTTTCTTCTCCCATCTCATTTTTGCAATGTCGTCATGTAAAGGTATTATAACTATTTTCCCAGTAACAGACGACGCACATGCAATTTGACAAAAGGTAATAAAAGCAATTTATCAAAATTTCCTGGCAAAAAACAAAAAATGAGCAGATTCAAGTTAGCAAGTTAACCAACCAGACCAACAATGATTCGTGTACACACACAACAAAAAGTCAACAACAACAACGACAAATTATAAATTGCGTAGGCAAATAAAGATGCGTTGTATGACAGCAATTCCTTCTCCTGCTTCTGTTACAACAAAAGCGACTGTAACAGATTGTCAAGCATGAATGCATATTTTTGTTATTTTGTTTTTGTTTCTAAAGCAGTGGAGAATAATGGCAAGTAGCTAGTAGTAAAAGTGGTTTTACACGACGTGTATTTGTCATATGCCTTGTCACTTTTCCATGTGTAAATTCTATACACGTCGTGTGAAGCCTTTCAAACATAACATGTGTATTTTCCATGTGTACAATACATATGACATTTTTCATTTAGAACGTGTTCTATTTTGATGTGACAAAGCATGTGACATCCTGTAATGCCAACTTCATATTTTGTTATTTTATGCTTTTTGTGGTACCAAAAGCGCTAAAAATGTGGTAAAAGTACTAGGTTTGTATTTGTGCATCAGCTGTGTTTGGAAATAAAAAAAACTGAGTGGCGGCTAAATTATATATTGTAGGTTATGTCACATGTAATTACACATGTGCGTTTGAAAGCAAAAATTAAAACCGTATGTAAAGTGGCTATTTTGACATACATACACATGAAATTACATATGGATTATAAAACTGACAAGTCATATCACAAATACACGTCGTGTAAAACCATTTTAAGTAACTAGTAGTAGTAACACGTCTGGATGGGGATGTAAGGCGAACGGAAAATAGTAAAAAATATTAAAACAGACGTAGATTATAAAATTACATCACACATGCACATACAATCAGCAACATATTAAATAGACCTGCGAAAGCAAGAGAGAGAGAGAGAGAGAGAAAGAGTTATAAATGCAAGAGAGTTATTAACCATTTTCAATGCCAAACCAAATGTTTCTTATTACCGTTAGGAAGCACATACATATACATATATACATATATAAATTATTATTTGTAGTTATATTTACATATATGTGTGTGTGTATATGAGCTTGTACATACATATATATGAATGTGATGATGTCATGTAGAGCCAAAAGTCATTTTAGGAAAATCCCTCAAGTCATACTCATCACAGGGAACAAAATAAAAGAAAACTACACTTTTATATTTATACACAGCCACAAATATCTTCATATAATTGCTTTTATAAAAAGTTTAAAGCAATTGTAAAATAAGTTTAATAATATATTTTTGATTTTCTTTAAGAAAGTGTAACATAAAAACCTTTAACAAATGTTAAACCAACTTAAATGTCCTTATTTTATTTTAACTACAATTCACTTAACCTTATTAAATGTTTTTTTTTAAATAACTAAAAAATTTTTTAGTTTTAAAATAACATTTGCATCCTCTGTAATCACCTGAACTGTAATCGTCTGTGTTGGTGTGACATTGAATTTCCTAAGGACCGTAGATAACTTTGAAATATTCTTTACGAACAACGGCGTGGATCTCTATTTGTCTCACGCTAATGGATCTTCTGTAAGGGATATACCTATAAACGGTTTCTTATTCAAACGGAAATGCTACACAAAATTTAATTTACATAGACGACAGCGGCTACACCGTGAAGGCGACAGCTAAATCGTAAAGTCTGAAATTTTTTTAGAAATATATATTTCACTTTTGTAAAAAATAGCTTAAAAAAAAAAAATAAAAAACAAATACAGTAAAATCTCTCATAACGGACACATCCTATAATCGGACACCTCTAATAACCGGCCAAGTTTTATAGATCTGATATGTTCCTTAGGGTTTCCATACAAAACGCATTTCAATAACCGGACACTCTAACTCTAATAACCGGACACGGACACAACATTTTAAAAAATATTGATCGAAATAAGTCTTATAAGTCCCGTTCCATACTTGCAATTTTTATTTCTGCAACACATGTATTTGTTGTTGGGAGAGGAAAAAAAATGGCAGCGCTACGATGTTTCATGTACTTGAAACTCTGCTGCGACTCTACTGTTGTTCGCTCTTTTCGACATAAGAATGACTGTATAAAAGTGTACAGTCGTCAGATACACACGAATGCAACTTCAAAAGTGAATTTAAAAAATGTTTCACAAACAAAAATTGCAAGTGTGGAACAGGTCTAAGCGGACAGAAGCGTTAAAGCACGGTAACAAGAGTTGTGTTTAAACAATAATTATTTTATTAAACTCTGATTCATATCTGTCAATAATATTGGTGATGTCCCTATTAACGCAAATGTCAATACATACATACTCATATGCTAAAGACGGCAAAAAATTGCTATTTACTTGAAGAACAGAAAAAAAATTGATATCAATAAAAAATGGAAATTATAAACGAGTTTGAAGAAGAGAAATGTTCGGTGCATGAAACTGTACATTTCAATATTAGCAAAACATATTTCGCAGAAATCAATAGCAACAAAGGGAATGTTTGATAGAACGGGTGGCGCTGAAATAGCAATATGTCCTTTAATTGAATCACTAAGACTAGATGACATAATAACAAGTGATTTTTTAAGAGCTTGAGAACTTTTTAAAAAAAAAAAAAACGCATAAAATTTGCAAAATCTCATCGGTTCTTTATTTGAAACGTTAGATTGGTCCATGACATTTACTTTTTGAAGATAATTTCATTTAAATGTTGACCGCGGCTGCGTCTTAGGTGGTCCATTCGGAAAGTCCAATTTTGGGCAACTTTTTCGAGCATTTCTGCCGGAATAGCCCAAATTTCTTCGGAAATGTTGTCTTCCAAAGCTGGAATAGTTGCTGGCTTATTTCTGTAGACTTTAGACTTGACGTAGCCCCACAAAAAAAGTCTAAAGGCGTCAAATCGCATGATCTTGGTGGCCAACTTACCGGTCCATTTCTTGAGATGAATTGTTCTCCGAAGTTTTCCCTCAAAATGGCCATAGAATCGCGAGCTGTGTGGCATGTAGCGCCATCTTGTTGAAACCACATGTCAACCAAGTTCAGTTGTTCCATTTTTGGCAACAAAAAGTTTGTTAGCATCGAACGATAGCGATCGCCATTCACCGTAACGTTGCGTCCAACAGCATCTTTGAAAAAATACGGTCCAATGATTCCACCAGCGTACAAACCACACCAAACAGTGCATTTTTCGGGATGCATGGGCAGTTCTTGAACGGCTTCTGGTTGCTCTTCACTCCAAATGCGGCAATTTTGCTTATTTACGTAGCCATTCAACCAGAAATGAGCCTCATCGCTGAACAAAATTTGTCACATTTGAACATTTCGAACCGAACACTGATTTTGGTAATAAAATTCAATGATTTGCAAGCGTTGCTCGTTAGTAAGTCTATTCATGATGAAATGTCAAAGCATACTGAGCATCTTTCTCTTTGGCACCATGTCTGAAATCTCACGTGATCTGTCAAATACTAATGCATGAAAATCCTAACCTCAAAAAAATCACCCATTATTTCAACTTTTGGTCCTATTAAAAAAATACCAATTTGAAGAACTTTGCTAGGAAAAATTTGTTGTACTCCAATAAAATAAAAAAATTTTCTACGTCTCTAATAAGCGGACACCACTAATAAACCGCGACGGTGAGTGTTCGGTTATGAGAGGTTGCACTGTAATTTTATTTTATTTTCTCAAAACCTCCTGATTGTAAATAAATAAATAGAAGAAACTGTTGAATAAAAAATTTTCGCATAAAAAAATAGAAATTAGCCTAAGTGGGCTACAGAAATAACGGTGGTTGTGTCTTCACATAAACGTGTGTATGTATTTCAGTTTTGACAACTTGCATTCTCTAGTCTGCTGGCTTCTATGTGTTTAATGCATAACTCTACGGAATCCACCATTCAGATTGTAGTCAGAAGCTTCCTGTCATCTATGTATCCCCTGAGGGCACTAATTGTCATTGGCGACACATTCTCACGCTGAATCTCAACTTGAATATGGATGAACAGGTCTGTGTATATATGTAGGTCTCTCTCGAGGACCGATCATTGTCCAAACGAATGGTACCACGGAAAATGGTAGCCATGGTTGTGCTGTTGCAAATGTGCTGTTGCAAATGTGCTGTTGCAAATGTGCTGTTGAATTCTCAGCAGAAGTCACCAATTTGTGTCAGGAGTTGGTTGGTCTCCAAACCCCTAAGTGTAAGAACATGATCTAGTAACTACCATGTTCTAGAATTTTTACTTCGTTGTTACGCCAGTGAAAGACGCTAGACGACACATTGTATTCACTCAGTGGGAAGGCCACCACACAGTGGACCACTTCAAGAGAAGGAGGTCAAAACTCCATAACTTTTGATTGGATTGGAATTTTTATACACGGTTTTTTTCTGTTTTGTAGGTGAGACCTTGTTGGTCTTTAATTTTTGCTATAAAATGTAAAAATCGACCAATAAGAAAGAAAGTTATGGAGGGTTTAAAGTACATTTTAATTTTTATTTGAATTTTATTATGAAAGTGAAGTGATAAAACGTACTACAAAAGGTTTTTTAGTTCTTAAATATTAATAAGTTTTTAACTTAAATTTTGTCAGAAAATGACAAACTTTGGCCCCTGCACTGTGGTACATGTTTTAAGAAATTATTTCTTTATGGTCAGCGATTTCAAGGTTATATTACTCATTTGAAATTAAATGCCAGAGTACCTCGGGAACCAAAATATTATTGCCCTCAACATTATCACAGAGAACAGGGTGGTCCAAAATGGCCTATTTTTGTATTTTGCTAAAATTAAAAATATTTTGGACATTATAATTTTTAAATGCCTGTTTTGTTTTAAAAGATTTTATTATATAAATTAAACAAATTTTGTATAATTATATAACTTATAGTCAAGAGCCCCCACGCAAACCCCTAAGGGTCTGTGAGCACATACACAATCTCAACCAGAATCTCACAGAGAGCACAAAACATGTAAAAATTTTAAATCAGTAGCATACCAGCTTTCATCAAGGTAGATTTGTGTCACTTTGCTAAATAATTAGCAAAGCATTTTCATTTTAACCACTTTTTTTGGTTGGGGGCCTTTGCTTATAAGCTATTAGTTCCCAAAAAATGAAGTTTGTGTGTTTTCAGAAAATTTTAAACTTTTTTTTTTTTAAAGGTATATTGTGCTTTAAAATCTCCGATTTAATAGAGCATAATTCCTTGAGGTCAAACCAGGTCAAAAAAATCTTTCACCAGTTTGTAGTCCGAACCCTTCCCTACAAAGGAGGGGAGGGTTCGACCGTGGACACCAGAAAATTTTTTTTTTATCCAAAGGTCCGATATTTTCTGCACAAATGAATGAATACACAAATTTTAAAAAACCAATTATTTGCTGCACAGCGTTGCATCGAGGTACTCTGGTATTACTATGACTTTCAAATGAGTAATATTGCTAACAGAGCACTGTTAGGTTAGGGCCAACACGGCCAGGTACTGACGTACACCTTAACCATACCTATGTATTATAAAAAAGACAAACCAAATTGAAAAATAGTTACTATACCAGAATTGAGAATTTAAGTTAAGGCTAGAAAATAATCAGGAATTTAACTTCAGTAGTTTAAAATAATTTATCATATTTTCTTGAGTGTATATATTTTTATGTCCAAAATGCATTTGGGAGCCTGATACTAGATTAACGAACACATACACACACAATAAAATACACTTGCATACATTCAAGAGTACAAGTCTTATTTTGAATTATATTTTTTGAAATGAAGTAAAAACTGAAAGCTCACTTTATTTGGGGTAGGTACAATGCAAGTGGTAGTATCAGTGGCTTAAATCATTTTACTACCATAAGAAAGAAATTATTTTATGTTTCAAATATAGAATATTTATATAAATCTTAAGGTTTCTTTTGCATTTTTCGTACATGTATGTGTGATATCTGAGTGTAATTTCATCAGCCATATGTACATTTATGTATATGAATGTATGTATAGTTCTTTACTCATGCGGAAACATACAGCTACAATCATTGAGGTGAAGGTTACGTTCTTTACATACACATCCAATAGATACACATGCATGTGCCTCAACCAACTCTACCTTCGTAATCACCGCCTTCCTCAATTCTAAAGCTAAGAGTGCATGAGATGTTTGCATTCAGTTCAGTGAATACTTGTAACTGAAAGACAGCCTTTTTTCATTTCTTTTCGAGTACATACTTACGTATAATTGCAACTGACACATAAAAGTAGTTTTATATGTAGCAACATGTCACCGAATGCACATACATTTACACATTTTACTACAAGACAATTCATAAAGGTACAATTGTTATGAAATGATTATGCATGTGTGTGTGTGTGTGTTTTAATATCTGAAGTCTGTCTTATGCATATGATCATTAATTTTCATTTAAAGAATGTCTTTTTTTATTTTTCTTGATGTCTTGAAATTACTATTTTTTGTTGAAGTAAGAAGAAGAAATAAATGAATGAAGAAAATGCCTCTTGGCATTTACTTGTCATTGTGACAGTTATTGAATACAGCTGTGTTTAAGTTACTTTTTTACTCCGAATAATGTTTATGTCTGCCGTGGAGATAGTTAAGCTGCTTAAAGAGTGACAATTTTAAATTTGAACTTGAAATATTTAAAATTAAATTGACTGACTAAATAGCGCTATTATTTTATTTCCTTACATTTGAGAGCACAAAAAGCAACGCTGGACCACATGATATACACAAAGTTAAACACAAAGTTAAATAACTTCTATTTAATTATAAATTGTGAAAAAATTTAGGAATTAAAAAATGCTACGTAATAAACAAATAATAAAAGTAAACTAATTACCATACAAGGAACTAATTAATTATATTGAGTAACTAATTGGCATTTTCATTAGCATTGAATTGTAAGTAATGCTAACAAATATTTTTTCATTACCATTGTTTTCATTTATGGTAATGTTTTTCATTACCATTGTTTTCATTAATGGTAATGCTTTTTAATGAAATGGTTTCATTATTAATTATTTAAAACGCCAAGGCATTACCATTAACCAATGATTAAATTATAAAAAAGCATTATCATTATTGGCCACATTTGTAATCAAGTTTTTGTAGTAAAAAAAATAGTGTAAAATTTTATATTTATTTGATTTTTTCAAAGAAGTCCCACCTTCATTTCCAAATTATGTGAATTTTTTCCTATAAAAACAAAATAAAAATTATTTCTGAAAATTAAATTTTAATGACAAATTTTTAACCCGTTGGAGAATGCTTTTTTATTTATTTGTTTCGCTTCGATAAGACCAAATTGTAAGCGTAATATAAATACATGAACTTGTGTATTTTATAAAAAAAATCATATAAAAGTAGTAAAGTCACTATCTACGGAGAACAACAAAATCCTTGATAACTTATTGGCATCCTAGAGATTTTCGTCCTACTCGTTTATAAATAAATGCTTCATGCATGCCGTTTTACCTCAATTTCTATAGAATATATTTGGACAAGTAATAAATAAAACACAATTATCTGATAGATACTGCTGTAGACATAAAACTTTAAGTTCTTAGGTGTTCCAACTTGTTATAAGAAGATGTGTTTTGACTGATAATTTAAAATATTCTATATGTTTAGCTTATTCTTCAAATAGCTACTAGATTAGTTACCATCGAATTATAAGAAAAATCTATGCAAATATAATCATAGTGAAAAATATATTATTAAGCAGTGTTGCATTAAGCAGTGTTGCATTAATAATACATTTTTCACTATGATTATGTGCTTTGTGCATGTGCTTTGTCAGTGTATCTGCAAACTTTCGCAACATATGAAATATAATGTTTTCTGATGGACTACCTAACTGCCACTTGTATTGAGTTTATTTCATTGCAAATTGTTAACTTTTTTAACTTTCTGGATTTTTCTATAAAAATATTAGTTGATTATTGCATTATCTGCACCATTATAAAGAATTTTTATGAGTTTTGTAAATTCATCCGACTAGAAATCGGTTAATGTTTGTTTACTTTATTTGTAGTTATTAAAGCCTACTGCGATCATAAATTTGTGTTTTATACAAACAATGAATTTTTCATCAATTATAATTAGTAATTATACGATTTCGAAACATTTCCATTGCCATTGGTAAAAACAATTGTAATTAAAAATAAATCAGTAGCATTAAATGGTAGTTTAACTATTTTTCATTGTAACTATTTCAATTAATGCCAATGAAAATTCAATGCCAATGAGAAAATCCCAAGTATGCTAATTACCAATATTGAATATTTGAAATTTTATTAGTCGAACTATTTATTTTACTATGAAATTTGAAGTCAAGCTTAAATTCGTTTTATTCTCTCGAAGAAAGAATAATTTAAATTACAAATTAATATTAAAGAGAGAATAAAACGAACTTACCAGGCAGAAGTGCATGGGTAGCTGCATGCGTTGCATCACCTGCTGCAAAGTCGTGTGCATGAAAGAAAGGTTCTCATTGCACTTGACAACCAGTCGAGGTTATAAAACGCATAAGAAAGGTTAACGAGTGCTCCAAACCAGAGAACCAGAGAAATTCTCTCTTCTTTCATTTTCAATATTCATGAAGAAACTCATGATTTCCTTTTTGTTTTCTTCATTGTTCACGAAAGAAATTTGGTTTTGCTTTTGTGTTTTCACCGAACACAAATGAGTTTCACATACACATTTTTCATCTTCATGAATGTTTGCTTTTCAAACTGATCAATGAAGTAATTTTGGTCAGCTTCTTTCTTTTTCATCGCACATGAAAGAAGCCAAAAATTTTTACAAAAATTGATCACCACAATTCTTCATGAAGTACATATGTTTAGCTTCTTTTTTCTTCTCCATGCATTTAATATAAAACGCACATGTATGTGGGTAAGAACGTACATTTTATAACCAATTTAAATAGAACATATTACTATTGCCTTAAAATATCTTCTTCGCACATGAAAAGATTGAAGCAATTTTTTACATTCCTTCGTGTTCGTCTCACATTTCGAACAAACGAAAAAAAACCATACTCAATATTTAATGTATGGTTAAGGCTAAACCTGGAGAGGAGAAGGGAGGTTACTGCATGTAGACAGGATCGACTAGTGCTCAAAGTGCCAGCAATGTGCTCATATATAACATAAGTACTGGATAACTCCGTTAGTGACAGGTCATGGAAACTTCAAGTTTTATCAAGCAAAGATGAAAACAGATAAAGATGGTTCTTGCAGACTGTTCCTAAAATGGTAGGCTAGCGTAAGGCAGAAACTTGTTAAATTTGAATGGCTCGGGGGATCTAAGTATTGGACAAATGCTAGGAATTACTAGACACTCCGTGATGAGAAAGAAGGCTACCACCAGTCGACAGTCTGGGATCACGGAAGTCAAGAGTAAAGGCTGGTGATAGCACGGGATTCAATGAAAGTAAGGTTATCGTAAATTATATTTTGGTTGTTTATAATCGTTGAGGTCAGAAGTGGGTCGAAAACGTACATATTAAGGAAACGGTCTCCTTCGATATCCCCCTACCTTAATATAAATATCATATTGATTTTTTAAGCATTTAGGTAATATTTATACATAAATATTATAATTTTTTAAAGTGGTTGAGAAAAATAATCTGAATTATTTGTCAATCGAATTATTTCCACATATTTTTTGTTGTTGTACAAAATCCTTTTGTTGGGATCAACAGCAACAATTGAAATTTTGGACAGTTTTCATAACTTTTTTTTTATTATTTTATACGTTTTTTTTTTAAATTTTATGATTAGCGCTTTTTAAATTGTTCAGGGGTCACATCACCGCATTCGATATTGTCATCGTTTCTTATAATCCCCCCAATAATTATTATTCATCTATGCATGGCAACCCTGGTTATTTGATGTCTACATGACATCTGCTATGTATCAACGAGTGGGAGAAGAGAGTTGAAGCCGAATGGGAGAAATGGACAGTTCAATCGTGATCGTCAAGGCAACAACATAACAAACTCTTTTATTTACATTCAATAAACATTTATATTTAATCTTATTAATTCGTGTAGTTGTTGTAGTTATTAAAAGAACGGTTTGGTAAGTTTCCTCCGACTCAACGATCCATCCTTGACAATTTCAGAAGTGGGATCTGGAAACTAGTGTTAGTGGTTCGTGTGTATAAAGTTTGTATAAAGTACAAAAGTACAATAATAAAAAGATATTTGAAAAACAAATAAATGGAAAATTTGTCAATTGTGAAATTAAAAGAAAAGTTGCTTGAACGTGGTTTAAAAACATCGGGCAATAAAAGCGAACTCGTTGCACGTTTACGTGAAGCAAGTGTTCCAGAGCCTGTACAAGTAGAGACAGCTCACGGTATGGAAGAGGAGAATTTTCTCGACATGACGAATGTACCAACGACAACGCCAGGTATGGTCGAAGGGTTGCGTGATGACGTATTGCGTCTCCAGCGGACTATGGAGTCGCTCACACAGCAATTCCAGGCATACACGACGACGACGTCGACGATGAGTACAAATATGTTGCAGCCGCAGAATTCTGAACAGCCAAATAAATTTGTAACTGACGTTTTAGTTACTAATACAACACAACAAGAAGCGAAAACAACGAGTAGTTTAATACACACACAGGAGATGGTACAACAACACCCATTTAACAACAACCATTCAGTAAGTTTGGTACAACAACACCCATTTAACAACAACCATTCAGTAAGTTTTGTACAACAACACCCATTTAACAACAAACACATGATGGTAAACGAAGGTAAAATGATAAACCAGAATGTTTCTAATGAAAACAAGCGATCACCAAATACATGTGAGAATACATTTGTTGTTGGACAACAACACATGCCCGTACAAAATCATTCAAATTGGCCGTTAAACACAATGAACAATACATCTTGTATACAGTCGCCAACAATTGCGTCATCAACTGTCAATTCAAGTATGTTTATGCCTGCACAAGCATATATGAATTCAAATCAAACACCAACACATACATTTTATTCGTATAATAACATGGAAAACAACAACTTTCATAAACCGTATTATAATAATGAACAATTGTCTTTTAGAGAAAATAAACAGTGTTACGTTCGTGAAATAATTGATGTTTTGCCTTCTTTTAACCCTAGCAGTGACGGTATTACTTCAGTGCAATTTATTGAAAGGGTTGAAGAATTGAAGGATAGTTATGAATGGAACGACGGAATAGTTTTATTTGCAATAAGAAGTAAATTGTTGGGTGTCGCAAAATGGTGGGTTGACGCTCAACCAGTATTTCGTAAATGGAGTGATTTTGTAATCGCTTTTCTTGATGATTTTCCATCTGTGCAAAATAGTGCTGATATACACATACAAATGATCAACACAAAACAAAGAAAAAATGAAACTTTAAGTGACTATTACTATAGTATGTTGGCAATCGGACGTCGGGGCCAACTAGATGATAATGCTATCGTAAAATATATCATAAATGGGTTGGAAGACTATAGTTTACGTAGGTCGCTATCGGTAATGCAATTTAGAAAGTGTTCGGATCTTTTGAGGTCATTACAAAATGCCGTGGTAAATCCGAGAGTGCAACAACCATATGTTAATACCAAACAAAATATTTCGGGAAAAAACTATAGTGAACAAAAGACAAACAATCATACGGGTCACGTACCTCTTAACATAGGACATCCGAAGTCAGGTCCTATGTGTTATAATTGTCGCGAAATCGGTCATGTGTCGCGAAATTGTCCAAAACCACAGCGAAAACCAAAAGACTCAGTAAATGCAATTGTGAATGAAAATATTGTTACCAAAAGTGTTATGGTTAACGATATAACATGTAATGCACTAATCGATTCCGGAAGTGCAGTGTCGTTAATAAAATCGTCTATCGCTGAAAAATTACCGTGTGACATCATAGAATGTAATAAAACATTTAAAGGTTTTGCTGGTGGTGAACACAAATGTAATAAAAAGATACAAAACGTGAAAATAGTGATTGATGAACAGTGTTTTAATGCCGAACTGTATATCGTGGGTGACGATACAATGAACTGTGAATTAATAATTGGTTTGGATATTTTATCAAACGGGTGTGTCGTAATAGAAAACGGTAAATGTCAAGTGTACGCTATGCATGTTGACCATGTACAATTTGGTGAAAACCTTGGAACTAATGAAAAAGGTCAAGTGATCGAACTAGTAGATAAATATTCGGGTTGTTTCGCGGATAAGCTGAGTAAAATGGGAAAATGTAGTACCATGAAAATGAAAATTTCTGTCACGTCTCCAAAACCAATTTCGAGAAAACCATATGTCGTGCCAATCCCAAAACAGAAAATCGTGGAAAATATTATTAGTGAACTAATTGATTTAAACATAGTGCGCCCGTCAACGTCGTTATACGCATCACCTATTGTATTAGTCCCGAAATCGAATGGTGAAGAAAGACTTTGTGTCGACTACAGGGCATTAAACGCCGTCACAGAAAAGCAACCATGGCCAATGCCAACTGTAGATGGAGTGTTGTCATCTCTTGCAGGTAAGAAGTATTTTTCTATTCTTGATATGATGTCTGGGTATTACCAAATAGAAATCGACGAAGAGTCGAAGAAATTTACGGCCTTCATAACACATCACGGTCATTTTGAATTTAACCGAATGCCGTTTGGGCTCAAGAATGCACCTTGCACGTTCCAGAAAATGATGACGAAAATAATAGAGCCGCTGAAGGGAAAGGTCATTAGTTATGTCGATGAGGTAATAGTTGCTTCCGATACTTTTGATGAAGGTTTACGTAACCTTGAGGATTTGCTGAAAATTATACAAAAGGAGGGGCTAACTCTCCGATTATCTAAATGTTTTTTTATGAAAGAGTGCGTCACATTTCTTGGACATGAAATTGATTTGAATGGTATCAAACCCGGACGTATTAAAACGTTAGCAATTCAGAAGTTTCCTACACCAACCACAGTACCTGAGATTCGACGCTTCTTGGGGCTGACTGGATATTTCCGCAAATTTGTTAAAAATTATGCCCATATCGCTGCACCACTTACAAATTTAACTAAAAAGGATGTTCCATTCGAATGGTCGGACAAATGTGAAGACGCGTTTGAAACTCTAATAAATGCGATTTCAAGCCATCCAGTTTTAGGTGTTTATGATATTGAAAAACAGCAAGAGCTCCATACGGATGCAAGTAGCATTGGACTGGCTGGAGTTTTGATTCAACATGAATCTGATGGTACCAAGAAACCTATTGCGTATTACAGTAGAATTTGTAGCGACATTGAAAGTAGATATCATGCATATGAGTTAGAGATTTTAGCTTTGGTGGAGACCTGTGAACGTTTCCGTGTCTATCTGCTGGGGAAACATTTTATAATATACACTGATTGTTCTGCGATTTCAAGTATGAAATCAATGTCACCAATGATTCCAAGAGTATCTCGTTGGTTACTGAAATTATTAGAATATGATTTTACCGCATGTCATCGTCCAGGACGTCAAATGGCTCACGTTGATGCAATGAGTCGTGCACCTGTCGAACACCCAACTGAATTCGAAGACGTTACCGCAAAAATAATGAATGTGAATATTTCTGACGAAGATTGGATTCTCACTATGCAGAAACAGGATCCAGATCTTAAGGAGATAATAGCTGTGCTGAAGGACGAAAATGATTCCAATAAAAGCAAAATGTATGCAAATGATTTTAAGCTCAAGAAGAACCGATTATATAAAAAGAACAAAGATGGTCAGGATTTGCTTGTTATTCCGCGTGGTATAAGATGGCGTATTGTGAAATTGTGCCATGATGATATTGGTCATCCAGGAGTGGATGGTACAATAAACAAAATTTATCAACATTTTTGGTTTCGAAGGGTGAGAAATTTTGTGAAGGGTTACCTAAAAGGTTGTGTGGAATGTTGTTATAACAGAGAACCTAAACGAAAGGAATGTCAACTTCATGGAATGGAAGTTCCATCTGTCCCGTTTCAAGTGATTCATATGGATCACTTAGGTCCATTTATTAAAACGCGGAAAGGCAATGAATATATCCTGGTCTTCGTAGATTCACTAACCCGTTATTCCGTTATTGTTCCCGTTAAAACCACAAAAACAAAGCCTGTTATTGATGCTTTGAACCAGGTAACATTGTATTTTGGTTTGCCACAACGGATTGTGACTGACCGCGGAACTGCGTTTACGTCGTCATTGTTTGAAACTTATTGTCACGAAAACGATATACAACACATAAAAGTTGCTGTACGCACACCGCGAGCGAATGGACTCGCTGAAAGAATCAATCAATCTGTTTTGTCGTATTTGAAAACATCGCCAAATTCAAAAGATTGGGACAATGAATTACGTAATCTTCAGTGGAAATTGAATACAACAGTCAACTCAACAACAAAATATTCGCCTATTGGTTTGTTATATGATTTTCCGTTAAAGGATATCAGCGCCAATAAACTTTTATCTGCCGTTAATGATGATAACATTAATATTGACATAAAAGCGCCGAAAGAATGCCGCGAAGAAGCTAGTAGAAACATCTCAAAAGCAAGAGAGAAGTGGAAAACTAGATTTGACTCTAAACACATCAAACCACATAGCTATAAAGAAGGAGATTTGGTTTTAATCGAAAGTGCAATGCCAAGCACAGGGGAATCTCGTAAACTCGACACTAAATATAAAGGCCCATACATTATCAGCAAAATATTACGTTTTGATCGATATGTCATCGAGGACATTGAGGGTGCTCAACGCAATAACCGGAAATTTAGTACAGTAGCCAGCAGTGACAAATTAAAACCATGGTGTAGCCTGTATCCCGAAATTGATGATGATTTTGAAGATGAAGATAATTGCAATTCCGAATAACTCGAGGTCGAGTTACCGTCAGGACGGCCGAACTGTCATCGTTTCTTATAATCCCCCCAATAATTATTATTCATCTATGCATGGCAACCCTGGTTATTTGATGTCTACATGACATCTGCTATGTATCAACGAGTGGGAGAAGAGAGTTGAAGCCGAATGGGAGAAATGGACAGTTCAATCGTGATCGTCAAGGCAACAACATAACAAACTCTTTTATTTACATTCAATAAACATTTATATTTAATCTTATTAATTCGTGTAGTTGTTGTAGTTATTAAAAGAACGGTTTGGTAAGTTTCCTCCGACTCAACGATCCATCCTTGACAATATCGAATAAAATCTCTCGTAATTTTTCATTTTGGTATCATGGCACTCGATATCGAATAAAAAGTATCGTAATATCATTCGAAAGGAAATGTTTTAAAACCGTGTTTTCTTGTTCACTTGTTGACTTTTTATAATTCTATTACAATTTGATATAAATAATTCGATACATGTCGGATGGCGTAATTAGTTTACTCGACTCGTATCAAATTTGATATTCGATACGATAGTTTACTCGATATCGAATGTGGTGATTAGGCCCCAGTCTTATCCTGCGTTTTCTGTAATAACGACATGTTTCTTCTTCTGCGATATTTTAATTGGAAAACGGAGATTTTATACTTTTTTTGGAATAAACAAAACAGTTTCCGAATAGAAAAAAAGTAAAACGAAATCGTTCGAAGTTGACGATCGGAATGTGTGACAAACTAGATTATTTAATTTTAAAGTTATACACTTAAAAAAAACACTCTTTACATATATACAGAATCATGGAAAGATATAGTGGGCCTTCATTTAAATCTGTGCAATATCTACAAGTTGATAATAAATCTTAAACTGAAAACTTCCATATTTTTTAAAAGTTAAAATCTCATAAAAACAATTTGTAAAGATTTTACATTTTCTCCCCATGAATTTGAATTTCTTTTTTATTTATTTTTTTTTTCATCTGCCTCTATAATACTCTTAACTATGCATACAACAAAAGTACTCGTATCTCGTACCTTTTTCGACATAATTCTTAGCAAACAATCTGGAAAGTAAAACGTTTAAATTTGTGTATTTTTTATTTATAAATTGTAAACATAATACTCTTGTTTAAACAAACAATCAAGAGGTATTTTAACAATTTATTAAAAGTTGCAAACATTTCCTTCTTCATTCATGTATACACATTTGCCTTCCTAAGATGCCAGTATTGCGAATTTCAACTTCTTCTACTCGTATGCAAATTTCTTTCCCTCTCTGCAATGTATTAAATTACTTTCTTTCAGTTACTGACAGGAGTTTAAAATGTTCTGGTGAAAAATGACAAATAATACATTTTTGTGGTTTAAGTATGTTCGAGCAGCGTAAGAAGCAACTGAATGCCGTGAATGGAAGTGAAGTAAGGCTTAAGGTAACTGGATTATATTCGAAGAAAAGAAATTGTGGTGGTTTCTATTAATACTAAGGATGCCTGATGATAATGCCGCTGTTGCTTCTTATTTGTGTTGCCTCATTGTTTGTGCGATTGTATTTAAAAAAAAAAAACTGATTGTGTTGTATGGTAATTTAAGTATGTTGCAAATAAAATAAATTGCCAAAGTAAGATTGTGGCAAGAAGAAAAAATTAACAAGTATTTTTTTATGGTGATATTGAAGCATCTAAAAATTCATTTACCTAACAGAATGTAGAACAAAATAAGTTTTATTCTGTTTGTTTAAAAATTTATCATAGAGCATGATGTCAGAGTGCGGCCTCAAAAAAAAGAAAAAATGATCTTGAAATTGAAATTAGAAAGGGCTGCACAGCAAATCAGCTCGCAAGCTGTTATGGCACTTAAGAGGTCCATAGAAAGGAAAGCGAAAACGGATGAAATAATCGATGTATGAATAATTATGACACTCTCAGAATGCGACAGCTTTAAATATTACCCGACCAAGTACAAATGTGCCTGATGTAGTTACCCCCGGGGGTTCCAATTGTCACTGCAAGAATATGGTAAATGCTTTGACGCGGTTCACTCGGGGAAAATAGGGGCACCAGACGCTTGGGTTCCTAGAGCCTAAATCTGGAAGAAAAGGTCTGTGTGTTAAAACATACGGGTCCTCTTAGAGGCCCGACCAGTGCCCAAAGGACTGGTACCACGGGAATCGGTGGCCCCACAGAGAGCCTATCCTCTCTGTGACCGGTTATTGGTGAGGTCCCCTTCGGGGGTACACGTGGTGGTTGTGGTTTAAGATCGATTTATGTAGGTAAGGTGCAAGGTCGATCAAGTGTGCTGTTGCACTCTCAACAGACGGAGTTTGGATAGTGTCCAAACCCCTAAGCAAGAGGTTATAATGTGGATCTAGGCTTGCCTTGGAAAGGCTTGCCATATTGTATAAATTGCTACTCATTGTGACTGTATCACACACAAAAACCGATTGGTGGCAATCGTAAAGTGTTGTTATACTACACAATGGGAGCGCTAGTCTGCGCCTAAGTTTCACTCGGTGGTAAGACCACCGTGAGGTTAGGCCGAGTAGGCAGGTACTCACGTTAATCTTGTTCCACAATTGTGCCTGATGTAGTAAAGAGTACGTTAGTACCTAGCCATGAGGTTCTAATCTGACGTTGGTCTTACATCTGTGTGAATACATTGCATCGACCATTAGCCTATTTCCAGGCACTGTCTGCAAGTATCGTCTTACCTCGATTTTTAACTTGGCCAGATAATACTTGACAGTCCGTGACCTGTCGCTAACGCAGTTAACCATTTGTAGGCACCTAGATGATCCAAGCTCCTTGTTGGTGTTCCTGCCAACGTAGAGAAAAATTCCAGAGTCTTTGGTGGGAATCGAACTCACAACCCCGGACACTACCTACTAGCCAACCGAGGCGCCATCAATTATTTGTTAATTGATTCAAATATATATTTGTTTAAAACATAACAAAAACATTTCATAATTAAACAAATAATTATTAAATCAATTAATTATTTAGTTAAATTTTAATCTGAAACCAATTAAAGCCTTTAATTGGTGAAAATATTTTTTTCTGAGTTGTAACACAACTATTTTTTTGTCTATTTTATCTGACTAATATGATCTGACTATGAATTGTTTAATAGGAATATTGGGATACAGAAGCAATTAGCATTAGAGTCTGCTTTGCCTACTTTAGTTTTCTTTGATTACCGAAACAACCTTTAAAGCTTTTATGTTGATAGCGTAGTATTCATAATGGACATATGGTTAAAGTCCGTCAAATATGCTGGCTATTGCTGTAAAGAAATGAAATAAGGAACGGTGAAAAACGTTGGGTATCACGCGCTTTAAGAGATGGTGCCGAGTATTGTTGAGACGTTCGATGCTCACTACGGAGTTGCTTATGTTCTCAAGGTAACTTAGCATCGTGATTTGTCTTTACCAGTAGTGAGCATCCTGTGGCAGATACTGAGGTCCAAACCATATCCGTAGCCAGTTGATTTCGCATGCACTATTGTTTGTTTAAATGTTGCTAAACCATCAAAATTGTTTAATCAGAAGAGTCCAAATTTTTAAGGTCGCCACTATCGTAAATTGTTTTAAGACCTTTGGTTTTGCTAGGCAAAATCTGTTTCTGCTTCCTTTTTGTATGGGTTCAATCGCAGTTAATTTTTTTAAATGCGTCTCTCGCTACGAGCAGATAAATTAAGGTTTTTCGCCAATTGAACTTCGTATTGTCGTCATCGTCAGCAATGTTTCAAAGGGTGAACATAATCCCTTTGAAACATTGCTGGTGATCATGCCGCTTTTGATTTCTATCTCTATGGTGGCATTTGATGCTGCCAGTATCATTCTAATATTGTTCCCACAACTAAATATCGCAGCTCATTAACAATGACTAGTTGCGATTTTTCAGCGAAATACAAACAATAACATTGTTGTGTTTTAATTCGATTTGAACATTTTTTAAGTTGCATACAAAACGATATGTTTTCTTACTCCTCGTCTACATTAGACATAAAATAATAAATATTAACACTAACATCGTGTTAGTGTTAAGTGTAGACTGCCCATGTTAATGTTTTTCCACGTCTTAACATGGTTGTGAAAATATTTGTTATACATTATGACAATGTTGCTGTTATATTTTAGTTTGACAGTTTTAAATTAAAACTGTTGCTCAAACTGCATTATAAATTGCAATAGTTAAAAGTGGTCTACTGAGTTCCGTTGTTGTAATGTCAGCACAAGTGACACCAAATGTTAAGGTCCTCTAATAGAGGGCTTCAACCCAAACTTATGCGGTAAAATCCATAGAATACACTGGACGATCGAATAATGAAAGTGCATAAAATGGCTGGGGCTTTAGCTTTTTAACCGTGCAGGTACATTACATTTTGCATGACAATTTAGAAATAAAAGAGCTACCCATGCTAAGTATGCAGTGCCGCAATACAATACATATGTAGTTGCTATCAAACAAATCTACGAATTTGGCGATAAACTGCTACACGATCCACCATATTATCTTCATTTAGCCATTTAGTCCCTGTTTCCAAATTTGACGAAATGACTGCTCAAACAAAGAAGTCATCATTGAAGCAAACGGGTCAAGCAATCGTTAAATTTGGAAGAGAAGAAAAAAACACTAAACACAAAGAAAAACCATGGTTATGGTATGGTCAAAGGAACCACATTATATTCTCTGTAACAATATATGCTTGCGATGGACAAATTTTAGTTTTTTGTAACATTATTTTGGTCCCGATAAACACGTTTTGGTTAAAATTGTATCATATTTGGTTACTACGCACAAAAAATTCAAAATGGTTGGTTTTAACTATTTAATTTTTGCTCCACAACCAAAGTTTTTTCGTACATAACCATAAATTGTTAAAAGCTAATATTATTTGTTTGTTTATGTCAATGGAGTTTATTGTGTCGGCATCACGTCCAAATTGTTCCCTTATCCTCCTATACATTAAATCAAGGATATACGTCCACACATCTGACATTTATATCCAAATCAGCTCCAGCTTGTGCCAACTCGTCTGCAGCTTCATTTCCTACTATATTGTAATGACCGGGTACCCAGCACAGTTTCAGTGTGTGTTGTACGTTGAGAGCTTGAAGTTCTCTGCGATAACGGCTGACTACCTTTCAAAAATGCTTTCAAAGCCGCCTGACTATCTATGTAAATAGTGATATTACTAGAGAATATCGGCCTCATAGATAGTAACCTAGCAGCTTCAGACACCCCAAAAATTTCGGCTTGAAAAATGTTGCACTGTGTCTGACCTAACTTCTCGCAGAATACTCCACTTTCTGTACCATTGTCTTTTTTTGATCTATTTGTATACATCCCAATTTCTCCAGTTAAGTTATCCAGAGGTTTCCAATCATCCTTTAATGGGATGATTGTAGTAATCTCCTTGTCCCAATATATTTCAGGTGTTAAATAATCGGTTTCCATGTTCTCTAGTTGATATTTTCTTATCAACCTGGAGTTATCCATAATTCCTAACATTCAGTTGTTTATTCTGTCTTAATCTTAGTTGTGTTCTCAATGCATATTCCTTTATATATAAGTTTAGTGGGTCGATTCCAAGAATTCTACACAGTGCTTCAGATGCTGTAGATTTTCTTGCTCCTGTAATGCTAAGTGCTACTATTCTATTTACTCTCTCTCTATAAATAAAATACAAGTGAAAAAGAATATCACAAAATTAAGAGCTACAAATTTATATACAGTTAGGAGGTTTTAAGCCAGTATGTAAATATTGTTGTTTTGCCATGATAAAAGTATGTTTTGAAAAAGTTATTTTATATTTAAAAAAAGTGAAATATGTATTTATACAAAAATATCAGAGTTTACGATGTAGCTCTCGTCTTCAATATAATTGAGTAGCAGATTACACGCCGCTGTGGTCTGTAGGCGAATTGTGATCTGGCCCGCTACACATTTAATTGGTCTAAATAAACTTATATTTCTCATATAATATCTTTTTTGTTTTTACTTTATACTTATATTTTCAAAAGGGTTTACATATTATGTACTAAAAATAAAAAAAAATATAAGAGATAGCATTTTTTAAAATTATAATTCGAATCAGGAAGTGAAGGAATAAATAAAAAGAGTTTCAATGAAATCTGGAACGGTAAACATTAATGTTTTATTTTTTCCCCATTTTCTGCACTACGAAGCTGATGTTGATTACAAAGATATCTTTTTTGGGTAATTTTTGGATAATAGTTATCAGCCTTTAATGGCAAGGGCCCTTTAAAACTTAACTCATTCTTTTCATCTTTATTTTTGAATTCTGGCCAAGAGGATGGATCACAATTAATCAAGCCAATAGTTTTAGGAGAAGAAATTAATATCGTTTTGTCAGCTTCATTCTCATTAATATCTTCGTCATTGGAATCTGAATCTGGTCTTACTAGTATTTCAACTTCATTAAGTGTACTCACGTTCACTGATGACAGCCGAAGAACTAGAAGGAGCAAAATAAGAAGTGAGCTTTAGGACCTTCCTAAGAAGCACTTCAGTCGTTGCCTCCTCTTCTCTTACTAATTAAATCATTGTCCTCCAATCAGTTTTTTAAACATGATGTTAAAAAATTATTCAGTTCGTAATAATCCTACTGAATGTTTATGGTATGGTAATTGTTATTTCATCTATAATATTATTGTTTTCGTATTTTACTTCGTTAATACTTTTTTGGGGGCAAAAATGAACCTAAGATCTCAATAAACAACTTTCTAGAACATATGAAATTCCTAGGAATGATTCTTAACACCGTTTAGGTAACGCTTAGGTAGCCGCAAAAGTGAAAAATTTCCCGAAAATTTTTAAATTCATTTCGGCTACTTAAGCGCTACCTAAACGGTGTTAAGAATAATTCCTAGGAAGTTCATATGTTCTAGAAAGTTGTTTATTGAGATCTTAGGTTCATTTTTGTAGTTGATTGTTTTCTTGAATTTTGAACGGTTTGCTACCTATGGACCTGAACAGGGGAAAAAAGGTAAAAAAAAAATTGAATTTTTTAAAGTTTTTTGCGATTTTGATCTTGAAGATGAAGTTTTTTTGATTTTATATGTTAACAATTTCTGTTCTTTATGACAAGAGCTACAACTTTGCCTCAGAGAGTATATCAAAATTTCAAAATTAGTATATTAGATAGAATTAGTATATTAGAGTATATCAAAATTCAAGAAAACAAAATATGAGCTTGAGTAAATGATCATTTTTTTTGCAAAAATGACATCGAGGCCCCACATCTTTGAGGGCCCATAAAAAAAACCTGGAGGAATTTAGGCAAAACTAGGAGACAGGGATCTTTTTTTTGGTCTTTTATCACGTAGTGGTGTCCGTATATGGTTATTTTGCCATGACTTAAAAAATTACACAGTGTGTAATTAAAAATTCATGCAAATTCGTGCGAAATCATCTAAAGCTTTGCTAATTCTGCCTTTTGGTACGGATTTTGGTTGAAGGATTATAAGTTATAAGAATGAGCCCTTAAGTCGTGTGATTTAAAATGATTTTTTATCTTTTTGTGTGGGAAATAAATACAATTGGTCTATGCCAACAACTTTCAAACTATTTACTATTTATACTAAAACAGATAATAATAACTCTCCAGTACTATTTTAAATGTGCCTTGAAAATGATGTCTTTACATCGAAAGCGCTCTCCAAACGTACCAAAACAACAGCCATTCACGACGGTCTTCACCGAAAGGTATGACAACAGCAACTTTCAAACTATTCGTACATTAAAGAAATAAACTTAGGACGGTATCAACAAAATTGAGCGATATTTATGGCAATTTGTGTGAGTATCACTAAAGGCGTAGAGCCCGCATGTAATAATTCTATTCTTTTTTACTTTATTATTCATAAAAAATATTAAACTGAATCCGGGTTTAAATTTTGAAGCCCGCACTCTGCAGCAATACTAGTTTCCACTAATTTAATTTTATTAAATATTAAACAATTGATATTTTTAAGCTCTCCAGCTGAAACTTTCCATACCTTTTACAAATGTTCTGAAAGTATTTGCATTATTGCCTTTTGTAACTTTGAAATTTCACATGCACATTAGACTTAATATTGCAATTGCTTTAAACATCTTTTAAAATCTCTAATTGCTTTCAAATAAATTTCATTTAAACATGATAATGCCTGCCATCTGACAGCCCTTAAACGTATGCTTCATGGCAGAAAATCCTTTAAGCCACAAAGTTAACACAAAAGATCAACATTGTTTTAGACCAACAAGAGGTGAGTCGTAATAGTCATCAAAATGTATATAATTGCACACAAGGGTGTGACAGATGTCAACGTTAAAGAACCATTTTCAAAAATCACCAACAACAAAAACTCAGGAAAAAAGCAACAACACCAATTTCTGCAGCGGCAAAAAATAAAAACAATAATAACAAGAATTGCTAAGCACACATATGCTAAATAGGAGCAATAAGCAGGACTAGATTTGATACTCTAAACAGGACTAGATTTGATACTCCAAACAAACACAATGCATTGCAACACAAGACACATTTGTCGCTTGCATGTACTCGGTGCACAAGAACACAATAAAGGCTGTTTGCAAATATTTATCCATAAACGTACGCACTCCCAATTGCAAACACACGTTGGCCACCTCTACAAAAAACCATTTAAGGTTGGAAATGATGATGATAACAATTACTTGCTTGGTCTTCTTCATTTCAATTTCTTTTTTATTGTCTGTTTGTGTTGCTGTTGTTGCCGTTGTTATTGTTGTGTAGTTGCTTTGCAAGTGTAGGCTGTTGCGTGTTTACACAACGTAACCAAAGTCAAACCTCGATTAGGATTCAAAATATACAAATAGATAGATATTCAACACCGTAGAAGTTATTGTAAGGATATGCAAGCCAGGCGTTATAAAGGAAACAAAACAAATGCATGAATTGGAACTGTTTAAATCGACACAACAACAGTGTTGACTATTTTAGTGATTATTAGAATATCAATAGTGAGATTTGTTATTAATTTAAAGCTTTATTTTACTAGAAAATTAATTATATTTTAATGATACAATTGAACATGAGTCCTAATGATTTAGCACAGTTGGTAATGGTACATTCTACATCACATCCAGTATAGGCAGATGGCTTTATAGTTTTTATGCAGTGTATTTAGTATGTTGGTTGATTTTTAAATAAAGGAAATGGATTTAAACACGTAGGTTTAATTGATCTATCAGATCTACTTCCAAAGGGCCCCAACAATATCTCTCCATTCGATTCGGTTGATGAGTGTTTTATTTGTCTCCAGCTTAGGCCGCTTTGGATGACTTCAATCTCGAGTTAACACCGCCAAATGTGCGATGAGCGGTCTATTCTGCGAATGTTTGCGCTGAGGGTTCCAATCCGTAGCAGCTCTACTAATATCATCTTGGCGCCTTCTCAGCGTGTGAATAATCTATCGTCATTTGCGGCTAATGATTTCGATATGGATTGGTTGTTGCTGTAATTGTCGCCTCCATTGCGTATTGGTTATGATGTTTGGCTAAAATATCTGTAGGATTCTCTGGTTAACGAATACTTGCATTAAGTTGAAGATCCTGATTTTAATGTTTCGAGATAGCCGAAGAGTTCCATAGAGATTGGTTAGCCGTTGCGATTCTATAGGGTGTTTTTTATAGAGGTATAGAACTTTAAGTTGGTATTACTTTTCAAGATGGCGACCGATTTAACAGCTGTCAAGTGATTTATTCTCAGTTTGGTTCGGCAATTTATTATGAATAGACTCACGCCTGAACAACGCTTGCAAATAGTGCTCAAAACGAGATTACCGTTGTTCTCGATTTTCATAAGCGAATTTTGTTTAGCGATGAAGCACACTTCTGGTTGAATGGCTACGTCAACAAAAAAAACTGCCGGATTTGGAATGAAGGTAATCCTCAAGTGTATGTCGAAACACCGTTACATCCAGAAAAACTGACTGTTTGGTGCGCTTTATGGGCTGGTGGAATCATTGGTCCGTACTTTTTCAAAAACGATGGTGGCCAGAACGTTACAGTCAATGGTGATCGGTATAGAGCCATGATTACTAACTTTTTTATTCCTGAATTGAATAACCATGATGTCCAGGAGATGTGGTTTCAACAAGACGGCGCAACATGTCACACAGATCGTGCCACAATAGATTTATTGAAAGACACGTTAGGTGACTACCTAATTTCACGTTTTGAACCTGTGAATTGGCCTCCAAGATCTTGTGATTTAACACCGCTTTCTGTGGGGCTGTTTAAGGTCATTCGTCTATGCGGATAAGCCACAAACGTTTGACCATTTGGAAGACAATATTCGCCGTTTTATTGCCGATATATGGCCACAAATGTTGGAAAAAGTCATCGAAAATTGGACGTCCAGATTGGACTACATCCGCGCCAGCAGTGGCGGTCATATGCCAGAAATCATATTTAAAATATAATGCCATAAGATTATCTTTCGGATAAATAAAATTCATGTCAATCGAATAATCCATCATTGTTTTATTGCAACTTAAAGTTCTATACCTCTATAAGAAATACCCTTTATAAGCTACATCTTCTCTTCAGCTGCCTATATTTTTTAAAATGATTACTTGATATCAAAATTATTTAACTTCTTTTAGCTCAACTATTTACAACTGTGTCGAATCCAGTTAAAAGGGACCTATTGATAAAAAATGCGTTTTGGAGAAAAACGATTTTGAAATTAACAAGTGAATTTTGAAACGCCTGAACGTTTTAATAGCTCGAAACCCATCATAAGGGGGTTTTGGGGGTCGCTGATTTCGAATCTGGTATTGGATTTTGAAAATTCAAAATGGCAAATTTGTAATGTAATGTAATGTAATGGTTTTGGGGGCGAAGATTACGAGTCTTGAAAATTTCAAAATGGCGGATTCAATATGGTGGACTTTTTTTAAGTTTAAAGAGTTAATTTCGACACACCTGAACACTTTTATGGTTTGAAACTTATCATCCGGCCGCTTTTGAGGTTGAAGATTACGAATCTGCTATTACATTTTGAAAATTAAAAAAAGCTATTGTAATATGGCGGACTGTTTTTTCTAAAGTTAACAAATTCAATGTGATACGCCTGAGTGCTTTCATATCTTAGAATTTTCTACGCGGAGGTTTTTGGATTCGTAGATTACGAACCTGATATTAGATTTTGAAAATTCAAAACGGAGGATTCAATATGACGGATTGTTTTTTCAAACATTATTGTATCGCCATTATGACTTTTCAAAATCTAGTAACAGATTCGTAAGCTACAATCCAAAAAAGCCCGGGATAATGAGTTTTAAGCCATAAAAGCGATCAGATGTATCAAAATCGACTTGCTAACTTTACAAAATAAAGTCCGCCATATTGGATTTTGAATTTTCAAAATCTAATACCAGATTCCTAATTGCCGGTCCCGAAAATCCCAGAAAGGTAAGATTTAAGTAAATTAGATCAACTACAAAAAATTTTGTTACACCGGGTTTATTCTTTTTCTTTTCTCATGAAAGGTGTATTTTAAAGCTCACTTATGACAAATTAATGCAATTAGAAAACTGGGGTTTGCTGCATTAGAAAGAGCGTATTGTCTATTTTAAGAATCACCAAAAAAGTGAAAATCGATTTTTTCATCAATAGGTCCCTTTTAACTGGATTTGCACATCTGAATTTTTTTGATATTTAGGGTGTTGCAACGCATATCCTTGCCTTTCTTTATATTTACCTTTAGGCCAGCTTTTTTGAGTTTGGCTGCTATATGTATAAAATTTTGCGATAAAACCAGATAAAAGCATTAGCGTATTCAAGTATATTGAGTAGAATTATACATAAAAAGATATACTACATTATTTATTTACTTTACTTAACTTTACTTTACTTTACTTTACTTTACTTTACTTTACTTTACTTTACTTTACTTTACTTTACTTTACTTTACTTGACTTGACTTGACTTGACTTGACTTGACTTGACTTGACTTGACTTGACGTGACTTGACTTGACTTTACTTGACTTGAATTGACTTGACTTTAATATTTAATATTAATTAGTTTAAATACAATGAAATTTTATAATCAAGCTTAAGTTCGTTTTTATTCTCTCTAAGAAAGAATTAATTAAAGCACCGCGCGATTTTGTTTACTCAGCAAAGTTTGGTTTGATACTAGATTAGTGTTAACTAAAAAACGAATGTTGGGAGCAAAACAAATAAACAAAAAGTAAATTTTATTGCTAACCGAAGGTTGGCTAAAGGAACAACAACGTACTTACATATAAGGTGGTAAATATTAAAAGTAAAAATATTTAACAAGAGGGAAGCTTAAGGTAGTGGTAGACTTCGTTCTCACCAACTGACGATTGATAATTGAATACAAGTTTTCTCGTATTCCTTTATCTGGGTTTGGTTGGTTAAATAGATGATGCTTACATCTAAAACACTACCCTAAGTAGATTAGATACAAGGGTGCTGATGACGGACGTGGCTGTCTAGAAAATGTGCATTCCGCTCGTGCTGGTGTCTAAAAATTTAATTTGCCCAATTTTTCTTTATTATTATCACCTAATTTGTAATTTAATTAATTCTTTCTTAGAGAGAATAAAAACGAACTTAATCTTGATTATAAAATTTCATTGTATGTAATACATAAATAATTAAAATTTTCAAAATTAATAAGTTTATTTATTTTTATTTTCTTTTTAATAAAGAAAGGCCAAACAATATTATTTTGGCTAAAAATAATCCTCTACAGTTACAACATCTTTTGGCCAAATTCGTATCACACACACGCATGTAATGCTGGTAGTCGCGTATACAAGAGACACCGATTGCACTGTTAAAAATTTAAACAAAACAGGAAGTTACACTTAAAATGATTTTGCTAACCAGAGGTATTCTTCAAGGGGCAATTAACTTGATGCACCAGCATCGCATACACTTAAGGACAAACACACGCTTTTATATTCATGTTTTATATTCATGCTGTACGGTGGCAAAAAATAAAACGAAAGTAACTTCACGCAACGTATGTGACCTGTGAGCAGTTTGGGGAGTTACAGAGCTTGAAAGGTTAGATGGTTTTATAGACCAGACTCTATTTTTTTATTTGCTACAAATGTGTGAGCAAATATGGTCAATGGTATTGGTGATGGTAAAATGAAAGTTATCACAGAAATGTATGTATGTGCATGCATGTGTTTAGATGGCTGTTGTATGTATTGTTTTCGTATCTAAACATATATGTACAGAGTGTTTAATGCTTTAGAGCTTAGTGGATTGAAGTTTATTTCTTTTATGTTTTTTTTCTCGTTGCTATTATTTTGTAAGAGATCTAAAGTAATCTAGAGGGCATGTTGCTGCTATAAAATTCCCATTAACAAGGTTGTAAGGCAAAAAGAGTTTTTATGATTGCAAGAAAATTGTTGCAAAAAATGTTCGACTAATAAAGTAAAAAGTCAAACTGGATATGAAAAGCTGTGTTATTATTTTAGATTTCTATTAAAGTGTGTGCTTTAATGCTTTAAGTCAATTTTAAATATAAAACGGTTTTTAATTTAAACAAGTGTTTTTTATTTCCTGTTTGTCTCAGTTGAGGAAAACTGTTTTAGTTTTAGTAGCCTGTCCTTTTCAACCACTTTTCTCTTAAGTCAACCACAAAATTAAGAACTTACAAGAAATAATATTTAACATAAAATAGACTGCAAAAGTTGAAGTAAGATACAGAACTGTGCTACGGAAACTCCCAACAATTTCCTGCTTGAAAATGTCAACAGCACTCAGGCAATTATCTTAGGTGCAAAAACAAATTACAGAAAGAAGACTCTCAAACACACACCGAAAAAACAATCACACTTAGGTGATTCAAAACGAAATGAAAAAATCTTAGTCTGCCTGAAAATATAATGTTTTAAAAAGTAATAAAAGAAAGTTTAAAAAAAAAACGAAACTAACACAAAAAATCTCAGGAAACTCCCAAATGTTCTTGTCTTAATAGCAAAAAACCAAAAGTAAATTAATTTTCAACATTCCTAGACTTAGGCAGACGACAGACATACATACTTGCAACAATATTTGTTCGTATGAACTTGTGTTTTACACATATGAAATATTTGTATCCATTTGAATTATACCAGTATGTACATATGTGAACAGTGTTTGTAAGCTGTTGTCTCGTAAAGAAATAGATATTGTCGCCAATTTTCAAAAAACTGTTGTCCTTGAGCATTGTATCCTGTTCATATATTCCAGCAGTATTTGTTTGCCCTGCAATAGAGGAAAAAAGTAAAAGTCATTTTAGTTTCTGTATTTGTATTGTAAAATAGCTTCATTTATTTTACCCATTCCTTTACTTAGGTGTCTTGCAGCTTACTTAAGGTTCTGCGAATGATATACAGTGGTAACTTCCCATCGATGTTCTGGCTGAAATTTTGGGAAACTAAAGTATGAAACTTGCTCCTTATTGGGTTATTATATGTCAGATTAACATGACACTCAAAGTAACTACCTCAGATTACATTGAAACTTTTTTATTCCTTGACTCCCTGAATCTAAATATAACTAAAAAAATTTTGTCTTCTACAGTTTTTTTTAGCTATACAGTTATGAAAATAGAAAAATATCGCTAGTAATAAACGCATGCAGCAAACAAATGTGGAATCTAAATCAATGATAGAATTGCCATAGAACTTATTAAGTGTAACTCGGTAAACGAGACAATACGCGTTTGTTGTAAAGAGACACATAAGGGCAACAGGCAACGAAGAAGAAAATGGCTTTGTGAAGAAAGTATTGGCTAGTGGAATATCAGGTTTTAAAACCTTTGCAAAGTGGAATTAAATTGACTTGAATTGACGGCTGGCAAGATCGCACAGATAGAGGTATGATGGGAATTCAATTACTAAGAGGTGATTTTTTAAGAGCTTTCGGATTTAATTATAAAAAGAAAACTTTACCATACCCAATAGAAACAGATATCTTTATGGATATATTACTTTAAGAATAAAATTTCAAAGTATATTCGAATCGAAAAATTAATTATTTTCGGTTTGGGGTGTTAAGTAAACTACACGTTTCTCCTTCCCGATTATGCCTAAAATTTCTAGAGATCTTTGTCTCCGTAAACCAAAGGCACATACAAAATTTCGTTTTATTATGTCATACGGTATGACCTGTAGAGCGTTAACAAAATTTGGGATAAGGAAACTACCCCTTTCCCATCCCGATTATGCCCAAAAACTATACAGCTCTTCACTTCCATATACCAAAGGCACATACTAAGTTTCATTTTGATATGTCAAACGGTATGACCTGTATAATCTCCACAAAAATAGTTTCATACATACCCACCCACCCACATATATCATTGCAGAAATAGCCGAAATGGATTCAGGAGACATCAAAACGTATAAAGCCGTCGAAATCCCGACCTCGATTTTTTTCATGATTACTATCTATACTTTACCTTATACTACGTATGGTAAAGTAAAAATATGAAATTTAAAGAAATCTATGAAATCTTTATTTGAGTCGATAGAACGACTAATACAATTCAATGTTTAAAGATAAATTCACGTAAAAGTTGACCGCGGCTACGCCTCAAATAATTCATACGTTGGGTCTGACTTTGGCAAACTCTCTCCAATATATCGAACGGTAATCCACGAATAAATTCTTCCACGAATAAATTCTTCCACGAATAAAGGCTTCCAGTGCATCAACATTTCGGGCTTGTCGCTATGTACATACATACATGGTCCCTAACATAGCCTAACAAAAAATAGTCTAAAGGCTTTTAATCACAAGATCTAGACGGTCGACCCAAACGTGAAATAAACTGTTCACCGAACTCGCTTCTCAATTGAGTGTTTGTTTCGCGTGCTGTGTGACATAAGGTAGCGTTTTGTTGAAACCACATGTCAGCTAAGTCGAGCTCTTCCATTTTGGGGGCAAACATCTGTAATCATCGCAAATCTTTGAAAAAGTACGATCTAATTATGCGACCAGCCAAACAGTGCATTTTTTCGGATCGATACAGTTTTTGCAAGGCTTCTAGCGGTCTTCACACCAAAAATAGAAATTTTGCTTATTCAATTATCCATTCAAACAAAAATGAGCTATGGCGCTGAATACAATTTTTCGATAAAAAAATTGAATCTCCCATTCACCAAAAGATACCCTTTGTGGTAGGTCGTGTGGCTTCAATTCTTGCGCCGGTTGTTTTTTAAAATGTTTTACACCCAAATCCTTCCGCAAAATTTTCCAAGTAGTGGAGTAACAGAGGCCCAATTGCTTCGAACGATGCCGAATCGATTATTAACGGTCATCAACAACACTGGCAGATACAGCTACGATATTTTCCTGTATCCACACTATATGTATGCGTGTTGGAGGTTTAATGTTTAGTCACAAGATTTTGAATAGTCGCCTCAGAAGGTCGCGCAAACTGACCATCAAATGGAAGAATTGAGAAAGAAACGATGCACCTTCTTAACAGAGTACGAATTTTGATTATAAAATTCAATAATCTGCAAGCTTTGCTCGCGTGTAGGTCGATTCATGGTTAAGCTATAGACCAAGCTAAACATGTTTAACAGTAAAATGTTTTTTTTTTGGATTCTGTCCAAAAAAATTTGGTTAATGGCAAAGGTACTAAACCAAAGCGCCAGGGTGTGATTTTCTTAGTTTCCTCCAAAATCAAAACGATTACACGCAGCTGATTAAATCAACCACCAATAACAGCACCGCAGTACAGCTATTCGAGTAAGTCAATCCGACAGTGTAATTAAGATGCAAAGCACTCGAAGGCCGAGCAACAACGACGGCCTGATCGACTTTAAGCGATAATGACAATGACGCAGGCAGGTGTTCCCAAACCCAGAGCTACTTTACGACTGAACATTAAAATGTTACACGAAAACAGCTAAGCTGCCAAAAACAGTGTTGCCAAAAAGAAATTTGCTAAAAAAGAAGAACAGAGACATAAAAACAGTTTTTTCGAGATGATTATTTTTTCGCTGCAACCTTTATAAACCTTTAAGTTTAGCCGTTTCTTCAAATCGAGAAACAGGAAAAAGTAGCTGGAAGACAACTCTGGATTATTTTTGCAATTAAAACTGTACTGATTCCTTCAGAACTAATTCGCCTCGTAAGTCTTACTACATTTATTGTCATTTCATGTCTGGTGTAAATTTATAAGTCCATTTATCATCAACATTTATGTATTAGTGCAGAAATTAATCAAGTTCGTGAAGGAAAAGCTTAACATATATACTCGACTTGCATGTATACTCAACTATGAGCAAACGGATGCTATACCGCCACTTCCAATAGCTTTAGGTATTTTTTATGTAAAATTAAAATCGATCACATAACCATGTGCTCGCTCAGCTTGTTCGCTCACTTAAATTCTTAGTTCAGTGAAAACCTTTTGGATAATTTTAAAAAACTTAAAAGTATTTTACACAATTATGGATGGTCTTCAGTGATTGTGCAAATGTGTCACAATACACTCACAGTTCTTTACTAACACACTTACATTTTTCGAAATTGTAAATTGTTAAATTAGACATTTTTCCTGCAAGTGATTTTTTGACAATTCTTGCAATTTAAATGTCAAAAAGATAAACAGAATTGCGAGATAAGTTTTATTAAAAAAAGCAGAATTAACAGTTTTTTGAAACAATAGATTCTTTTTCTTTAAATATCCAATAAGAAGACAGTTGATGTTATTTTATTGATTATTGATTATTGATGTCTACTGTTTTCCTAAAAATGTGGCAATGTCATGCTGTTGGTAACTTTGGTTGATAAATAAATAAAGAAAAAATTTTAAAAATTTTTGTAACCTTTCGCTTCGACGATATTTAAAAAAATGAACTTTTTAATTGCCTGTGTAAACATACATGCAACTTGCCAGATTGTCGTATGCAATTACTTGCATGTGTCAAGGCAGCGTAGCGTATGTTCGATTGGAATGACTTTCAAGTAGAAGTTTTTGATTACAGAAAACAAATGTTTTTTTTTATTACTTTATTATGACAGCGCAGTATTTTACAGGAAGACTAAAGCTGGGTGGGGAAACCATGGAAAACTTCACGCTTAAAATGGTTTTACACGGCGTGTGTTTGTCATATGACTTGTCAGTTTGATAACCCATATGTAATTTCATGTCTTTGTCAAAATAGACATTTTGCATACGGTTTATAATTTTTGCTTTCAAACGTACATGTGTAATTACATCTGACATAACCTACAATACATATTTTTTCCGCCACACAGTTTTGTATTGCCAACCACAGCTGATGCAAAGATGGAAACGTAGTGCTTTTGCCACGCTTTTAGTGCTTTTGGTACCACAAAAAACCTAAAATAGCAAAATATCAAGTTCGCATTACAGGATTTCAGATGCTTTGTCACATCAAAACAGAACAGGTTGTAAATGAAAAATGTCATATGTATTGTACACATGGAAAACACACATGTTATGTTTCAAAAGGTTTACATGATGTGTTTAGAATTTACACATGGAAAAGTGACAAGTCATATGACAAATACACGCCGTGTAAAAGCACTTTTAACGATTACATAGATCTAGTGATGAGAAAGGTGATCCACAACAACGAATTGAAACCCTGAAATATCTGAGGAACGAACTTTCGATCTGCTCTTTTATTTACGTAAAAGCTAATTTTTAAGGCTTGTTATCTTCCATTACTTGATAATTGCTTTTAAAAAAAATCTGGAAAATGAATGGTATTATTTCAGTCATAAAATCGACCCAATTAATACATAAACCCCTGTTTCTCAAATAACGCCTTAAATGCTTATGTATTAATATTTTACATAAATCATTGACATAATTTCAAACCCACTTCCAGACAGACCACTGTTAATTGTACAGTCTTTGTTTTATGTGTTTGTGCAAAAAACACAAACATTTATTGTAATTAAAACCACAATCAAAAGTACACTTCAGCTATCAAGATTTTTAATGTTGTACGGGTATGTTGTATTTTTTGTTGTTGTAAAACTCGTATTTCTGTTTTTGTCAATAGAAGTGACTTTGTGTTTTTGTTTGGTTGCATTTGGAAGAAAGAAGTCATTAAACTTGTTGAAACGATACTCATGCAATATTTTCCTTTAGAAAAGAGAAAGAGAAAGCGAAAGAGAAAAATAAAATACAAAATACATATTTAATTGATAAATGGTGGTGTTAATTAAATAGTTATTAAATTAATAAAGAAATCTTAAAAGGAGATTTACAATTAGTCAATAGTTTTTATGGGAAAATATCTTAATAAACGGTGCGAAAAGTTAGTATTAATGATAAGTAAAAAATTTATTTTAGAAATTTAGAGAATTTATAACAAACAGCAACGAATCAGAGATAGAGATTAGTGATATGATTCAAAAAATGATAAACAGGCGTTGGGTTGAGAACGCAACGAAACCGGCAAATAAGGTAGAATAAAAGGTCCGGAATCATAAAATTCGAAATTTTGTTATTCTGCATTCCATATAGTTTCTATTTGTTAGGAATTATATTTTTTAGTATTGAATATTTGAAATTTTATAAGTCGAAGTATTTATTTTACATAAAGATAAAATTTAAAATCAAGCTTAAGTTCTCTCTAAGAAAGAATAAATTAAATTACAAATTAGGTGATATTATTAAAGAAAAATTAGGAAAATTTCATTTTCAGACACCAGCAGAGCGGAATGCACATTTTCTAGACAGCTACCTCCGTCATTAGCACTCTTCGTATCTATCTACTTTTTAGTGTTTAGTTGTAAGCATCATCACCAACCATATAAAAGAATAGTCGAAAGACTGCATCAGATACTTATTGCGGAAGGCGTTATACACAATTAGTGTGTGGAGAACGATATCAGCATTTTTACTAATGGGGATCTGCTGTGAATTTCTGTGGAACAGAACCCAGAGTAGCACTGAGAAATGGCCTAATACGAGCGAAGGTGGAGGGAGTCTACTACTTGTCGACAGGCTCTAATGGTGGTGAAAGAACCATGGGAAGCCTAGTAAGGTACTCAGATGTAATATAGGTATCTTAAGCTGGATAACTGCGTTAGTGACAGGTCATGAAAAATTCAAGTATAATTTAGTCAAGATGAAAATCGAAGAAGGTGAGATTTGCGAAATATGCGTGGAAGAGTCTGAGACGGTATCGCACATTGTGTGGGTACGTCCAGCACTGGCTCGCATAAGACTAAGGACCGCGGGCAGAAGCTTGTTAAGTGTGAATGCCATGGAGGAACTAAACCTTGGACAAATTCTAGCAAATCACTAGAGACTCCGTGATAATGAATAGGGCCGACTGTTATGAAATCACTAAAATCTAGCTTAAAGGCTGGTTGTAGCATGCTACTCAATGAAATAAGGTTGCCGTAAATTACAAGTCGGTTGCCTATAATCATTTAGGACGGGAGGGGACTCGATATTCCCCCTGATAATAAAGGTTCACAAATGATACCTCCACGTTTAGATATCAAATACCTCGTTATACAAATTAAGTTAAAAGTAGCAAACTTAAACTGAATTACATAGATTTTAAACTTCTGCTGCTTTGGAAACATGAACATAGCAGAGGAGTATCTAAGCTTAATTTTATACGGTAGGCACCATCCAGGGGTGGCGCTATGTGGTCTCAAAGTTCGTTACCTCGCACCTGCAAATTCCTTTAGAGCTTGGCATTTCTTCATTTTATCTGATTTTTAAACATTATACATGGTCTTAAAGGTCTAGTTAATACCTACAAAATGATGTTTTAAAATGAGCAATTAAAATTTTTGATTTTTCAATACCCCACGATATTGATTACAATTTTCAGCAAATTTTTTTCTTAGTTAGCGAGCAAAATTTAAAATATTGTGGCGTAATTTCAGGGTTATAGCTTATCTGACTTAAAAACTAGACGATTTTCAATTTAAATATTCCAAAATTATAAAATTTTTTGTATTATATCCTAAAAGTGGCCGTAACCTTCTTTTTGTAATAGAAAAAAAAATTTCTTAAGGAATATATAAAAATTTTATATCTTTGTGTAAGCCAAAAAAAAAAAAAAAAATCGATCAACCTTGTAGAAGATGGAGGTCCTTCAATTTGACCTATTTTACATTGAAATTTAGATTTTAGCCTATATGTTCTAAAATCTCAAAGCTGGAATCGGAAAAAGAAGACTGCTGTAATAAAGCTTTATATATTCCTAATTATTGCTTAAAGTATTTTGTGATCCCTAGTCCATACGTAGACTTTATGGGCAAAAGACTGAAAAATTCCAGTTTTGGGATTTTTGGTTTTTGTTGTGAGAATTGTGGGATTTCCTTTACCATAATGTAATGTTGTAGATTTTTAACTATTGAGTTTATAGATTAAAGCATCATTTTATTTTTATTTTTTATTTTTTAAACCATGTATAATTTTTAAAAATCAGACAACAAGAGGAAATGCTATGCTCTAAAAGAATTTGCATGTGCGAGGTACCCAACTTTGAGACCGCAACCCCTGGCAAGTTGATAGTGCCCAGTGGCAAAAATTAAGCTCAGCTATGCTCAGTATAATTTTAGATCAATCGGCCTAGCCCTTTTCAAATGGCTGAGATATTTCCAAAATATTTTGATTCTGCCCCCTGTGCAAGGCGAATTCATAAGAGGTAAACTCGAGAGCTCAGGCGACTATTTTTTGTCTCCATCTTAAAGTGTCCAAATGTACTAACATTTATTGTTTTGACTTGAATGATTTATACAAAAACAAAATGTACGTATTTTTATTACACAGTTGTACTTTTTTTTGCCGCGAGTCTACTTTGTTTATTGTTTAAGGTTGTGTTATCGACTTCAGTTATGGGACACTACCTAAGCTTAAAACTTGGAAAAAATCAAAAGCGTCAAAATTAGTTTCAACGCTTTGCGATTGGAAAATGCTATTTTAACAGAGTGTGAGGCAGTGAAGTTTTATTGAATAATATACATAAGTTAACATTGCTGTTCATGATAGAACGTTGAGCTCTTTTTAGGGTTCCGTACACAAAGTGTAAAAACGTAACCCTATTGTTTTCGCTACAATGTCTGTCTGTCTGTCAGCGCCTTTTATCTCTGGAACCGTAATAGGTAGACTCTTGAAATTTTCACAGATGATGTATAGCTGTTGCCGCTATAGCAACAAATACTAAAACTTATAGGGTGTTCCGATAGAGAAGTGTTATTCACGAATTTGTGTTTATTTCTTGAACTGTAGGAGGGATAGACTCACGATTTAAAAACAGTAATTAAAACTTAGTTCGCTATGTAAACAAGTATAAAAAAATAAACTTAAAAATTAAAGGGTGTTCCGATAGTGGTGTTATTTTCATGTATAAGGCATAAGTTTTGAACCATAATAGGTAGACGCTTGAAATTTTCACAGAAGGTGTATAGCTGTGGCCTCTATAGCAATAAATACTAAAACTTATCGGGTGTTCCGAAAGTGAGGTGTTATTTGCCTTTATGTCTTTCTTTCTTGAGCTATAGGAGGCAACCACTTAAAATTTGCAGACAGTAATTAACACTATGTTCGCTTTCTAAACAAGTATATAAAATTAAACCTTAAAATTAAAGGGTGTTCCGAGAGTGACGTGCTTTGCGTGTATATGGTCTAAGTTTTGAACGATAATAAGTAGACTCTTGAAGTTTTTACAGGCGGTTCATTACTATGGAAACTATAACAAATCATAAAAATTAAAGGGTGTTCCGACAGTGACATGATTCTCATGTATAACGCCTTATTTCTTCAACCGTAATAGGTATACTCTTAAAATTTTGTACAGGGGATATGTTGCCACGGTCGATATGACAATTACTAAAAATTAAAGGGTGTTCCGACAATGACATGTTTTTAAAGTATAGTGACTTATTTTTTTAATCTTAATAGGTAAACTCTTGATATATTCATAGAAAAAGAATTTCCACGGCTGTTATAACAAATAACAAAATTAAAGGGTGTTCCGACATAGACATGATTTTTACTTAAATAGCCTTATTTTTTTAACCGTAATAGGTAATTCAAGAATTATTTACAGTAGATGTTGTACTTCGGCCGCTGTAACAATAGCTAATTACTAAAGGGTGATCCATCAGTGACATATTTTGCACGTATATTACCTTATTTTTACCATGGCCGTTATAACAATTTCTAAAATTTAAAGGGTGTTCCAATAGCGATGCAATTTTCGCGAATATGACTTAGGTTTTAAAAATAAAGGGTGCGCCATAAGACATGAAAAAATCAACAACTTGAATTTATAAAGGCCTACTAAACATAGTACGGAACCCTAGATGTGTGAGACTATCTCGCACTTGACTGATTTATTTATGTTTCTCATTGTAGCGTTAAAGTTATGCACTAAACAATGTTGCGCCTATTGCACTGTTATAGGTTAAAGCAGAAATTGTAAAACATAAGTAACGCATTAAAAGACATGATCGTGGTTATTTTCGACTAAGGAAGAAAAAAGGGGAATCCCTTTTCGTCCGAACTCCAGAGAGATGAATGCAAAAATGTAACTGTAAAAATAAATTTTTCCCAGCACTGGCTAAACACTATGGACTGTTTTCTTAGACTTATGATGTGAATTCGTTATAATCGTTATAATTTAATGACAAAAAAGGCTTTCTCTGTTTTTCATATTATTCTTTAATACCATTATTTTATAACTTATCGGTTTTCATACGCCCTACAAAATGTCGTGTCTTTTCTGTAATTAATACATTTTTAAGACAAAATAAAATATAAAAAGTAAAACAAGGTCTAATTAGAAAAATAGCTCGAGAAAAATTTAAACACAAAAGTCCTTAATTTGTCAACAACAAATCAAATTAAAAGTGTAATAAGAAACAAAAAGAACTTGACAAGAATATACAAATTAGAAAATTGGAAGAAAGGCAAAATTAGAAGAAAAAAAAAAAAAAAAACCGTGTAAAAATCATCATATTAATGTTTTTTAAAATACCTATCTAAGCTCGTCTAACAACAACAAATCAACCCTTTTAAACTTAAAAAAAAAAATACGATAAAAAGCCATGAAAAATGATGAATTTCCTTTTGTGGCAAAAAGCAACGTGAGCGGGTGAATAAACAACACAAAAAAAAAACATCAATTAGAGAAACAATTTTTGACGGACAAACACTCAATCATCAAGTTAAATGAATGAACGTAAGAATAAAAGAAACATAATGAAATGTAATACAAGACGGATACTTTACAACATTTTCAACACTTTTTCACATTGAAAACGTTCAACGTTAAAGGCTTTAATGTTAAATAACACTAAAAAAGGTATAAATACAGTTGGAAGGACGAAGGAAAATATGAAGAAAAAATACGCTTAAAAAACAGCGTTTAGAAAATTTATGATGAAGGACTCTTAATAACGTTTCAACTACTCTACAAACGCTAACACGTAAAAGAGTTAGAACACGAAGTGAGTGAGTGGGTCATCAATAATGTTTGAAAAGTAATTTTTTGTTTAAATGCAACTGAAACGGTAATTTCATCCTGCCAAGAAGACATGAAATATTAGTTGTTCCACTTGACGAGCAGTATTTTAAAATTAAGTATTTTTCATTTAATTTAAGATCTTTTTTGATGTCTTGGCATTTTTTCTTTTTTGGCGTAAAAGAAAGTTTTCATTTATTACAAAAATTATAACAAACTTCCAGCTTTTTGTTCTGCTGAAGTGACAATGTCTGACCTTTTGTGTTACTTTTTTCTTTATTTATTTTCCTTTGTGGAATACGTTTTGCAAAAAAATAAAGAAAAAAGTAAAAAAAAAATATTATATTTGTTTATATATAGAAACACTTGCATATGAGAATAAAACCAAAATCTACATAAAACGACGCTTCATTTCTAAAAGCAGACGAATAGAATTTATTTACCTCTAATTTTTAAAATAAAATCTAACTACTTGTAAAGGATTTCGAAATTTGTGTATCTTGAAGTTTTCTTAGATGAAGTTAGATTAGAATAGAGTAAAAATAATAAGGAAAAAACAGGACATTGTGACCAAAAGGATTTATTGTGTCCCATGACAGGTACTAAAACATCTCATCTGTAACTACTTTCCTCAGGAATCTGAGGATTTCAATCAGTTCTAGTGTTCGAAGATCATTATTTTTGAATATGTGCTTTCTCAGCTGCTTGTATCCTTTGTGACTTAAATAATCTCCATTCTTCAGACTATGCTCTAGAATTTCTTCTTCGTAATCTACACCGGCAGTTGCTCTCAAGCCTAGCCAGTTGAGGTATTTCTGCAGCCTCCAGTGCTCTGAAAGGAAGTCAGTGTGCATCCCAAGACTGTTTTTATTAGGGTTATGAGATTTTTAAATTGATTTTGGTCATATGTTTCATCTTCCAGGTTCAACTTCTGGCCAGTCTATCTGCCTTTTCATTACCTTCCACTCTAGCGTGTGAGAGAACCTAAAGTAACCCTGTTGGTGCTGCCTAACTGATGTCGTCATATGCGGTAGTCCCAAAGTAGCTTGGAGGTAAACTCACATGATGTTAGCCTAATTATCAGAGCACATATTTCAATGTCATAGACTCATATATGTCCCACATCGACGCTGCACAGTGGTTTAAAAACTTTTGCTTTTTAAAATAATTTGATAACTAGTAAACCACTAAAGGTATCTTAATAAAAAATATAAAGTTAAAGTCGGTCAAAAATTAAAAATACAGATCCTAATTAATTTTTTCCCAAAATAAAAGATATTGTCTGTAAGGACTAACTACTAGGTCGATTATGGATGGCAACCGAAATTTAGTTACGTTGTCAAAAGGCAACGCAACTGGGAAATAAATTGATATTATGTAAGGCAACTTTTTTCAGCTGCCATAAAGTTATCGATAATACTATTTTTACAGCCTAGCACAAGGCGAATTGAATAATACTAGGTAATCGCAATGTAGCAACAAAGACAACCAGAGGCAATTTCGTTTGTGTAAAAACAACCACAGTTGTCAAAAACCCAAAGAAAATAAAAAAAGAAAAATTTCTTTTAGACAAAACACAAAAGTTATGTTAGTTTTTGCAAAATATATTATAATATTTAAAGTAAAAAGTGAAAAAAAGTGCAAAATAAAAGAACATTATCTTGGAGTGCAATAAATTTTTATTTTAAAATTTTATTTAATAAAATATGTGGCAAAGAAAATGTAAAAAATTTTGACATAAGAGGGTATAAAACACATATAAAAGAAGATGTTCACCTGGGCTGTAAGTTTTACCTAGTATTCAATTCGCCTTGGTCTAGCAACTGAAAAAAATTATAAACAATCAAAAAGTTTTTAAAAATTTATGGTTGCCATTTTGGCAACTAAAATTAACAAGTTTTAGTTGCCAGTTGCCATACGTAATACAATTTCGGCAACTAGCAACGCAACTGAGATTGCGTTGACATCCATAATCTACCTGTAAGATTAAACAATTTCAATAGTTGATTTATAAATAACTAACCGAAATAATCCTAACTATGGGCTGACCCACGTGCGGTTCACGAATTGTTTTCAAAATAAAAAGTTGTTAAACCACTGTTTATAAAATGCTTTGAAGAACTAAAGCTACCAAGTTCCTTTGCCAAAATAATGTATAGTATGGAGCTGCACATAGTGGACCATTTTACGAGAAGGCGGTCAAAAATTCATAACTTTTGGAATTTTAACAAAATGCAGTGAAAGTCCATTTTGGACCACTCTGTTCGCTGTGATAATATTGAAATAGAGCAGTAATTTTTGGCTCCCAAAGTACTTTGGAATTTACTTTCAAATGTGTAATATAGCTTTGAAATCGGTAATCATAACAAATTGATTTTTTAACGCCTTCTCAAAATATGTGCCACAGTGCTGCGGTCGCTTAGTGAAATGTTTTTTTATTATTTTACTTTAAAAAAAGCAATACAAATCGAAATTGGGCATTAACTTTTGAAGTTGCTATCCTCTCTCCTTTTTTTGGATAAAATTTCAATCTGCCAATACTACATTTCTTTTCCTGGCAGTGGCAGTTGCAAATACTTTAGCCGAAAGATTATATTAATCTCACCGAGTCAGTGAATGATGGGCCATCTAAACAAAATCGGAGTTTGTAAAATATGACATTCTCTTCTTCTTCTAACGAATAACCAAAAGTTCTTACCGCTCAGTAAACAATAAGGATTTCACTTAATCAGACTGCAGTTCCTAGCCATCAAATCCGATGATAACCGGAAATATATACCAAAAAGTTGAATATTTTGATATCACGTTGTGTTTCCAAAGATGAGCTTATTGGAAGAAGTAGTTAAATCAAACTCTTATTTATATATCGACTTAGGGTTAGGGTTCCGTACTATGTTTAGTACAACTTTAAAAATTCAAGTTGTTAATTTTTTCATGTCTTATGAGTCACCCTTTAATTTTAAAAAATCACTGTTGGGACACCCTTTAAATTTTAGCAATTTTTGTCATAGCGGCCATGGTAATACACTATCTATAGAAATATACATGCGCCTACCTATTGCGGTTAAAAAAATAAGGTAATATACGTGAAAAACATGTTACTGATGGAACACCCTTTAGATATTAATAATTGTTACAGCGGCCGAAGTACAACATCTACTGTAAACTTTTAAGGAGTCTACCTATTACGGTTCAAAAAATAAGGCTATTTACGTACAAATCATGTCTCTGTCGGAACACCCTTTCATTTTGTTATTTTCTATGGCGGCTATGGCAATTCTCTTTGTATGAATACATATATCGAGAGTCTACCTATTACTTTTAAAAAAACAAGTTACTATAAGTGAAAAACATGTCACTGTCAGAACACCCTTTAATTTTTAGTAATTCTCATAATGGCCATGGCAACACATCTTCTATACAAACTGGAAGAGTCTACTTATTACGGTTCAAAAAATATGTCGTTATACATGCAAAACACGTCACTGTCGAAAAACCCTTTAATTTTTTATTGTTTTTATAGAGGTCATAGTAATACACCATTTCTGAAAATTTCAAGAGTCTATCTATTATGGTTAAAATATTAGTCAATAAGCATGCACACCCTTTAATATTTAATATTTGTTATAGTCTCTTAAGTGGTTGCTTCCTGTAGCTCAAGAAATAAAGATATAAAGGCAAATAACACGTCACTTTCGGAACACCTTATAATTTTTAGTATTTGTTGCTATAGTAACCACAGTTATACGCCTTCTGTGAAAATTTCAAGAGTCTTCCTATTATGGTTCAAAACTTAGGCCTTATACATGCAAATCACACCACTATCGGAGCACCCTTTAATTTTTAGGTTTATTTTTTTACACTTGTTTATAAAGCGAACTAAGTTTTAATTACTGTTTTGAAGTTTTAGTGTATGCCTCCTACAGTTGAAGATATAAACACATATTCGTGAATAATACCTCTATATCGGAACACCCTATAAGTTTTATTTTTTGTTGCTATAGCGGCCACAACTATACACCTTCTGTGAAAATTTCAAGAGTCTACCTATTATGGTTCAAAACTTAGGCCTTAACATGCAAATCACACCACTATCGGAACACCCTTTAATTTTTAGTTTTATTTTTTTTATAGTTGTTTATATAGTGAACTAAGTTTTAATTACTGTTTGTAAATTTCAAGTGTATCCCAGCTACAGTTCACGAAATATGCACATATTCGTAAATAACACCTCTCTATCGAAACACCCTATAAGTTTTAGTATTTGTTGCTATAGCGGCAACAGCTAAACATTATCTGTGAAAATTTCAAGAGTCTACCTATAACGGTTCTAGAGATAAAAGGCGCTGACAGACGGACAGACATTGTAGCGAAAACAATAGGGTTACGTTTTTACACTTTGTGTACGGAACCCTAAAAAAGATAAAATTAACAACGAGGCTAAATGGCCCTAGTTGAACTGTTCCGATCCTAAAGTGAGAAACATATTATTATTCACACTTAGAACTATCTTACGTGATCATCAAATATTTTTCTATTACTTTTTCTTTGCTTTTCCAATATTAAATGCAAAAGGTCCCTCTAAACTTAAGGTTTGTGAAACATTACAACCCAAAAAATATTCAACTTTATGGTTAAAGAAATATGAAACATGAAGGAGATGCTAAGAAAAAAGATGTGTGTCTTCAACACTTTAAGAAAAGTGTATTGTAAAGAAGAAAATAATAAAATAAAAATGAATAAAAGTACAAAAACTTGTCAAACAAAGACAAAAAAGAAACAAACTAAAGGAAGAAAAATTTTAAACTCGAAATTGTCAGAGTCAAAAAAGTATGGATGTAAGTTTACAAGTCTTTTCATGTTGATTTTTTTGTAAAAATATAACGATTGTAGAATGAAAAGTTAAACATAAATGTCAACATTTACGACATGTAAAGTGTGTGTGAAATGTTAAATTTTAAATGGGGACAAAAAATAAAAGAATTAAAAAAAATTTACACTAAAGGTTGTTTTAAGGCTTCAAATTTTCAGTTTTTATCCTGACTAGTGAAAGAGTAAATATATTGAAGCACAAATTTTCGTTTTTTTTTCATTGCTACAATGTTGCAAAGGTGTTTAGTGCATTCTGGGGAATTACAGCACAATATAGAAGAAGCCAATTGTTTGTTGTTTATCGTGTTGTAGTGCTACGTGTTGTGTTTGATTTGTGATTGAAAAGGAATTACCAACAACAAATTTTCAATATTTTTGCCGCGTACTAAACAACCAGACAAATACACCAGGGGAACTACTGCCTAATTTAAGAAAAAAAAAAAAACATTTTAGTTAGACTTTAAAAAAAAAGAAAAAAGGGAAAAATCAAATAGGCTGATATGCCAGGCACGTCTATGGCAAGTTTAGCAAGTGACAGGCATAAAAATGGACTACAAATTTTACTCTTTTTTTAAAGGAATTTCATTTTTTTCTAGGAAGTTTAAATTATTCGCAGTAAAAAATTTGCTCTGTAAATTTTACAAATGAGAAAGATGAATCGTAAATATAAAATTATATTGAAACTATGGGAGGCTTATAAGAATTTTTTGCAAGAAGTTTGGAAATTTATTACAAATTAATATTAAAATTGCTTTATATTTTAAACAAAGCTTTGAATTAATTTTTATTAAATATTTTTTTATTTGTTATTATATACAATGTATATTAAATGATAAAAACTATTTACAAATTAATTTTTAAGTAGTCTCAAGTTCGTTTACTTTCTAAATAGAGCTGAGATAATCTTTCTTACACATTCGATAATTTTTAAAGAAATAAGGGAAAAGTTTAAGAAATTTATTTAAATAGAAAATATTATTAATATTAATTTTCTTGACATGTTTTTACAGTTTAAGCTAATGCATGCAATGCGAATCGAAATTAGCTTATGTAAATAAATTTCACATTTTTAGGGTTCCGTACACAAAGTGTAGTAGAAACGTTACCCTATTGTTTTCGCTACAATGTCTGTCCGTCTGTTAGCGCCTTTTTTCTCTGGAACCGTAATAGGTAGACTCTTGAAATTTTCACGGATGATGTATAGCTGTTGGCGCTATAGCAAAAAATACTAAAACCTTTAGGGTGTTCCGATAGAGAGGTGTTATTCACGAATATGTACATCTTTCGTGAACTGTAGCTGGGATACACTTGAAATTTACAAACAGTAATTAAAACTTAGTTCACTATATAAACAACTATACAAAAATAAAACTAAGAATTAAAGGGTATTCCGATAGTGGTGTGATTTGCATGTTAAGGCCTAAGCTTTGAACCATAATAGGTAGACTCTTGAAATTTTAACAGATGATGTATAGCTGTTGGTGCTATAGCAAAAAATACTAAAATTTATAGGGTGTTCCGATAGAGAGGTGTTATTCACGAATATGTACATATTTATATCTTTATTTCTTGAGCTATAGGAAGCAACCATTTAAAATTTGGAGTGATTTAAACTATGTTCGCGTTATAAGCAAGTACAATATTAAACCTAAAAATTAACGGGTGTTCCGTTAGTGACGTAATTTGTATGTATATGGCATGGATTTTGAACGATAATAGGTAGACTCTTGAAGTTTTTACAGGATGAGTATTACTATGGCCACTATCAAAACTAGTAAAACTTAAAGGGTGTACCGACAGCGACGTGATTTGCATGCACATTGATTAATATTTTAACCACAATAGATAGACTCTTGAAATTTTCAAAAACGCTGTATTACTATGACCCCTATAAAAACAATAAAAATTTAAAGGGTTTTCCGACAGTGACGTGTTTTGCATGTATAACGACATATTTTTTGAATGGTAATAATATAGACTCTTCCAGTTTGTATAGAAGATGTGTTGCATTGGCCGTTATGAGAATTACTAAAAATTAAAGGGTATTCTGACAGTGACATGTTTTTCCGTATAGTAACTTCTTTTTGCAATAGTAATAGGTAGACTCTTGATATATTTATAGAAAGAGAATTGCCATGGCCGCCATAGCAAATAACAAAATTAAAGGGTGTTCCGACAGAGACATGATTTGTACGTAAATAGCCTTATTTTTTGAACCGTAATAGGTAGACTCTTTAAATGTTTACAGTAGATGTTGTACTTCGGCCGTTGTAATAATTACTAATATCTAAAGGGTGTTCCATCAGTGATATGTTTTTCACGTATATTACCTTATTTTTTGAACCGCAATAGGTAGGCCCATGTAAATTTCTATAGATAGTGTATTACCATGGCCGCTATAACAAAAATTGCTAAAATTTAAAGGGTGTTCCAACAGTGATGCATTTATGACTTTAATTTTAAAATTAAAGGGTGACTCATAAGACATGAAAAAATTAACAACTTGAATTTTTAAAGTTGTACTAAACATAGTACGGAACCCTAAGTGTGTGAGTCTAACTCGCACTTGACTAATTTATGTTATAAAGACAACACCTTCTTGCGAAGGTTCTTGCTTGTCTGCAAAGAACACCCAGAATATTTAGTGAGATTATTAGCACTACTTCCTTTAGGTTAAGGGAACTAACATATTAACGGTTCAAATATTGTTGTCATATTAGGGGAGTTGTCCCCAAATCAAGGAGTTTTATTCAATTATAAGGATAACAAATTTGGTTTCGGGAGTTCATTGAGAATATTGTTATTATTTGGGGACTTTAAGGAGTCTTTTTTGGGATTTTAGTTTTGATTTAATTACTCTTTGTATTTTCGAAATATTATAATTCCTAATGTGGCAACAAAAACTTTATTTAAAAACTTAAGTCAGACTAGTGAATGAAGATGAAAAAGGCCTAGTGAAAAAAGTTATTCATTGCACTTACTTGTAGATGTAACGGATAATGGTTGTATGTAAGAACTGAAATCTAACATTTAAATAAGGAGGTGTACTTATATACTCTGTACCATAGTAATGTTAGATATTGCCTTACTCTGTTATGTTTCCCAATTTCACCACCACATAATTTAAATTAAATTGTATTAAAATGTTTCCATCCAATTTGTTTTTTGGTAGACTATACATAGAAACACGATAATAATTTTTTAATTTTAATGGCAGGTACCACTCCCACTATCCTAATCTAGTCTGTATTTTGCTAGACTATGCACATTACTCTGAGGGTTACTTGTGGAAAGTTTCAAGACTCTACCTATTGTAGTTCTCTTACAGGATAATAAGGCTCTATCTATTACAGTTTTCTAGGTACACGATAGTAATTTTCCACGCCCACCAATCCAATTCAGTCTGTGTTTCTCTACACAATGTATCTTACTTACTGATGCAAAATTCCAAGATGCTAACTATTGCAGTCTTTAGATACAGCATCATTTTTTACTTTGTATGGGGGGTACCCCGATCACTGTCCCAATTTAGCCTTTGTATCTCTAGAGTATTCGCATGGCTTACTTTTACTTACTATGAAGACCGTACCTGTTATAGTACTCTATGTAAACGATAATAATTTTTCACTTTGTATGAGAGGTACCACGACCACTGTTGCAATGCGTTCTGTATTTTGGCTTTTGCACACGGATTTCTCTTGCAAAGTCTCAAGGCGCTATCAATTGTAGTTCGCCAGGAACACGATAATAATTTTTCACTTTGTATTCCAATTGATCCTGTGCTTAGTTAGACTATGTACCTTAATATGGGGGTTACTGGTGCGAAATTCCAAGGTGCTACCTAATTCAGTTGTCTAGATACAGGATAATATTTTTTCACTTTCTATGGGAGGTACCACGCCCACTATTCCAATCCAGTCTATCTTTCTCTAAACTATGTGTCTTAATATAGAGGTTATGGCTGCAAAATTTCAAGGCGCTACCTATTACTGTTAACAAGCTACACGATGATAAATATTTACTTTGTATGGGAGGTGCCATGCCCAGATCGAATATAAAAAAATAAGTACCCTATTTTACCATCCGTATATCTAATAACAAATTGTGAAAATTTCAGAAAGATCGGTTCACTGGTAAAGGCAGCTATAGTTTTCGACAAACAAACAAACAAACAAACATAGGATAAAAACAAACACATTTTGTGCTTTATATATATATAGAAGTCAGAAGACAGATAAATAAAAAAGTCTAGATCAGCAAAATTTAGGGTCATGTTTAATACATCCAAGATTAAAATTAGAAATATCTGAAGCATACGTCGTTGGAAAATTTCGCTTCTTTCATTTTGATGAGTGCGGAATTTGTTACTTGCATGTAAATACTTGTATGTAAATATGTTTAATAAGTAAATTTAAATGATAGAAATTAAAAACGAAAATAAACCAACTTCAGCTTAAATATAAACTTAATTAACCTGCATTGAAGATTAAAAAATTAAGTTACAAAATTTTTTAAAAGCTTAACTTCATCTTGTTTTTTAAAAGCGTCTTTAAATATAAAAAAATCAAACTAAGAACAACTTTAAATTGTTTGTCTATATTTTCTTTATTTTAAATTCCCTTGAAAAGCAGCATATGCCCAATCACCCTTAAGGATGGCACAAATGATGGTTCGCATATTGGCATACATCAGCATCTTCATTTTTCCACATTGATGTTCACATTTAATAAACTATCAGACAGTATGCTTACGGTAATAAGACTCTTACGTGCCACAGATATCGTCTCGTGTTTCACTTTTTCTTTTGCTTTCAGTTTTACACAATTCACTAAAAGCTACTTTTAGTATTTTTCAATTTTAACGTGATTTTTTTCACATCAGTTTCACAAATATTTTTTCGTTTCAATATATCCAATGATTGGTGTGGGGGTGTTTGTGCCTGTGTGTAAGTGTTTTTAGTGTTTTTGGTATGTTTGCCTTGTTGCATTTTACCGCAACGCATATGTCCTGAAGGCAAAACAGTTGCTTCCTGTTGTTATTAAACTGTGTTTATTTTCGATGTGCGTTTCATTTTGTTCATTTTTATTTTTCTTCCATGTTTTTTTTGTTATTTTGCTGAGGTTGATTTAACGAAAATAAATCATGTGTGAAGGTGTTACTTTTATGCAGCATTTTGGCATGTCGTAACACGTCTGACATTTTTAATACCTCCACGAAATTGAACAAGTAAATGCAACTTTTTTTTCATTTCCTCTGTTTTCTGTTTTGTTTTTGTTTTCGTTAGCTGTTTTTGTAAGCTCTGCTCAATTTTTTGCGATGCTCCTTTTCTAAACACTAAAGGGAAAACTTTTATGATTTTGGTGGGTTTTTTTCATATATTTTTATTTTTAGTGCTGAGATTATATAGTAGCACTGTGGGGCTGGTAATAATTTCTATTGCATTTTTCTGTAAAACTTTCTAAATCGGAGCTTAAGTTATATGTTGTTGGTTTAAGGTCGAAAAAGGATCATGCACATTCTAGCATTCTAAGTAAAAATTGCAGTTACTATCGGTTACTGATAACAAGGAGGCCATTCCATCTCCGGGAATCTTTTAAAATATTCCTATCGTATTACGTATAATAGTTATACTGGTAAGTATAATAGAAGTACCTTAAGTCGCGTTAGTGACGGGTTATGAAAGATTAAAATCGAAGAAGATGGTACTTGCAGGTTGTGCCTGAAAGAGTCTAAGACGGTAGCGTATATTGTGAGTAAATGTCCAGCACTGGCTAGCATAAGACTTAGGAAAGCGGAGAGAAACTTGTTGAATGTGCCATGGGGGATCTAAAAACTACGTGATGAGAAAGAGGGCCAACAGTTATGAGTCGACAGCCTGAAATCATTTAAGTCATGTGTAAGGGTTGGTGGTAGCACGTGACTCAATCAAATTAAGGTTGCCATAAATTACGAGTTAGTTGCCTATAATCGTTGGAAACGGAATGAAGCTGAAAAAGTGGTCTAAGTCGATATCCACCCTACGTTGATAATATACTGACAAGGTAATGCAAATGGCATGGTTTAGAGGAGGATGTATTTTTCCGTTAATGTCTATCTTCTTTGATGAGTATCTGTTTTGCTTAGGAGATTGAACTTAAGAATCCATGTTTCTTTATTAAGAAAGTTTACACAACTCTAGTGACTTATTCTGGCATTGCAGAGTGGGGCGGATAGAAAAATAAATGGTATAAAGTAAGAAACTTCCAAACTATTAGTCAGATTTAATTCAATCTTTGACATTCCACAGAGAAGAAATTTTGTTTGTGCATAATGCATATGTGCATTTATTAGTCGTACTATTTATTAATATTTAAGCAAATTGTTAAATACGCTGAAATTCGTCATTCTCTTTAAGTACTCAATAGGGTCGAACAGATTTTTTAAGAAACAATGTGATAAATTTTCAAGAAAAATGGGGAAAACTTCATTTTAGACACTAGCAGAAAGTAATGCATTTCCTAGATTGCTACATCCTTCTTCAATCATTCATCGTATCTTTCTACTTTGGGTAGTGCTTAGAGGAAAACATCATGTATTAAGCCAACCAAACTCAAATAAGAAAATAAAACGAAGTCTACCAACACCTGCAGCTTTCCTTTAATATTTTCCTTCTTATATTTGTTTTTGCTTCAGACAAACTTTTAGGAATGAAAGTAACTAAGAGAATAACAGAGAATAACGAACATAATAGGTCGATTATGGATGGAAAACGAACTTTATGGATGGAAAACGAACTTTAGTTGGGTTTTCAGAAGGCGACGCAACTGGGAAAAAATTTGGTATTATGTAAGGCAACTTCAGCTGCCATAAATATATCGATAATACTATTTTGAGAGTCTATCAACTGGAAATAATTACAAACAATCAAATAGTTTTTAATAAATAAAATATAAAATACAAAAAAATATTATTTCATGTCCACGGTTCTGTCAATAATTTTGTTTTTAAATTTTAAATTAATATCCGTCTCGTTAAAAATGTGTCTAAACACACTCGTAAATTTGTCATCATGTTCCAGCTAAGGCGATAAATCTAAACAGGAAACTTCCAATACCTAAATTTCCACTTACAACCCTCCGTGTCTTGAGCAGCATGAAGCTTTTGATATACCAAGTTTGATACCAGCAGTTTTTAGGTCATTTTCCTCAAAAGTTGAAACGATAGGTCCAGGTGCTGGTAAAAGATGTCTTTATAAAAATTAGGGAAATAATTTGTATCATTTGAATTACGTGAGCAACGCATAATGCCAATATATGTTGTCTGTATGATTATGAGGAAAGTGATGAAGAAAAATATCGCAGTAATGAGAAAATGAGCATTATGTATGTAATCTAGTTAAATATGTACAAGCAATTTTAAATATACAAAAATGTTCAAATAATAAACTTATTCTTCAGTTTTAGTGCAGTTTTAACTTTAAAATCTAAGAAAAAATAAAAAAATTAACAGCAACCACAAATTTATGGTTGCCATTTTGGCAAGTGAAATTAACAACTTTTAGATGCTAGTTGCCATACGTAGTACAATTTTGGCAACTAACAACGCAACTGAAGTTGAGTTGCCATCCATAAACGACCTATAAATCTAATTAACAATTTGTTTAGATTATATTAAAAAACTAGTTTTTAGTTATATTTTTTGCATATTAAAAAAACTGAAATATTAGTTTTAAAATTTGTTTAAATTTTGAGCTGTTTTATAGTAATTAATTTCAATATATTTTTCATGTAATCAAATCCACTGTGTCACATGAACCACGTACGAGTATATTTACACATATGCATCTTTTCCTGTGTTTTCATTCTCTATATGAGATTGAGCCAGTTTCTGTGGTAAAACATCTGTGTTATATTTCAATATCCTGTTGCGTGATTTCGTTATATTCGTGTGTGTTTTTCCCCAAAAATATAACTTCATTTTTTTGCTCATTCCTATGGCGAGAGTATTTTTTTTCGTTTAGTTTTGTTACGTGGCAAAGTCATAAGTCACAAATCATATATTGTTTGTTATTCTTTTGAACTTTTTTTCGTTCTTGTTGCTCTTTTTTTAGTCACGGTAGTATTTGTTATTTAGGTAATACTTGTGCTAACAGGCCTAAGTCTTTGTTTTTTGCATTTTTTATATATTTGTTTGATTGTGTTTCATATTTTGGTCATAAATCATGAGAGGATTTTCACCAATAACTTAATATTTTATCTAAAATTTGTTCATGTAAGAGGTCTTGCTTATATTGTAATTTATATCACGAATGATTTTTTTGTTTTGATTTCTTACAAAGTCAGGGTGAGACATTTTTTATTATTCTCTTATAAAGAAGATATTCTTAATTGTTACTAAAATTATTGTAAATTAAGAAGTTTGTTAGTACGAAGGCAAAGCAGCAAAATATAAATGACAAACAAAAATGGAAATTTAAAACATAAACTATTGAATTTTATTTTAATAGTAAAGTTTTTAATTTTTTATCACGCTTTTTTTTTTTGATAATTCTGCAACTGTTTGCAATTCCAGCAAAGTAACTTTCAATGTCAGACCACGCCCATTAACCGCTATATATATTACTGGACGAATGTTGAATTGCAAGTTGCGTCTATTAGATCGTTTTTAACGGCTACTAAAAGCAAATAAGCTCGTTATTTTGTGCTTTAACTGATGGCATGTTTAGGTCTTTGTGGATGTTCGAATTTTTTATATACCAGGGAGCAGATGTAATAATACGTAAAATCTTATTTTGGCGCATTTGAATTTTTTCTACATTGCTAGCTGAGGCAGTGCCCGATAACTGAATCCCATAACACCAAATTGGTTTGAGGACCGACTTGTACAGTAGAAGTATACAATCTAAGCTCAGGGTGGAGTTTCTGCCAATAAGCCAATTTAGTTGTACTGCTTTTAGTTTCATTTGTGTTAACTTGAAGCCAATGTGGCTTTTCCAAGTAAGGCGACGGTCAGATGTATTTAACGTCTGAAAGCTGTGGTATCATTTGGTTATTTATGCGAATAGGAGGGCATGAGTCCTTGCGCAGTGTGAAAGTTATGTGAGTGCATTTTTGTTCATTCACTTTTATTCTCCATTTTTCTAGCCATTTTTCCACATTGATTATGTGGTCTTGTAAAAGTTGTGATGCTTCTTGGGCACTTTCATGAATACTTAAAAAAGATGTGTCATCTGCAAAAGTTGATGTGTGAACTAGGTTGCTAATTGGCATATCCGATGTGTAAAGTAAATATAAAATTGGTCCCAAAATACTACCTTGGGGAACTCAGGCTTCAATGAGCTGTGGCGAGCTTAAAAAGTCACCTTCTTTTAATAAAAACTTGCGATTCAAAAAATCATATACATAGTACATACATACATATAAAGGGTGTTTTTTATAGAGGTATATAACTTTAAGTTGCAATAAAACAACGATGGATTATTAAATTGACATGAATTTTATTTATTCGAAACATAATCTTGTGGCATTACATTTTAAATATGATTTCTGGCATATGACCGCCACGGCTATCGCGGATGTAGTCCAATCTGGACGTCCAATTTTCGATGACTTTTTCCAACATTTGTGGCCGTATATCGGCAATAATACGGCGAATTTTGGTCAAGCTTATCCGCATAGACCAATGACTTTACATAGCTCCACAGAAAGTAGTCTAGCCGTGTTAAATCACAAGATCTTGGAGGCCAATTCACAGGTCCAAAACGTGAAATTAGGCGGTCACCAATAAATCTATATCACGAGCTGTTTGAAATTTTGCGCCGTCTTGTTGAAACCACATCTCCTGGACATTATGGTTATTCAATTCAGGAATGAAAAAGTTAGGAATCATGGCTCTATACCGATCACCATTGACTGTAACGTTCTGGCCACCATCGTTTATGAAAAAGTACGGACCAATGATTCCACCAGCACATAAAGCGCACCAAACAGTCAGTTTTTCTGGATGTAACGGTGTTTCGACATACACTTGAGGATTACCTTCACTCCAAATGCAGCAGTTTTGTTTGTTGACGTAGTCATTCAACCAGAAGTGCGCTTCATCGCTAAACAAACTTCGCTTATGAAAATCGGGAACAACGGTAATTATTTTCGAAATAAATTTGCACTATTTGCAAGCGTTGTTCAGGCGTGAGTCTATTCATGATGAATTGCCAAACCAAACTGAGAATAAATGACTTGATAGCTGTTAATTTGGTCGCCATCTTGAAAAGTAATGCCAACTTAAAGTTCTATACCTCTATAAAAAACACCCTTAATAAATTAGATAAAAATGTGTAAAATAACCATTTAGTGCACCCGACCGCTGCACTGTGGTCAATATTTTGAGATAGCGGCCAAAACTCCTTTTGGTTTTTGTTCTCCGATTTTAAAGTTATTAGACTCATATGAAAGTAGACAGTAGTAAACCTCGGGAGCCAAAAAATTAGAACTCTATTTCAACTATTTCACTGAGAACAGGGTGGTCCAAAACGGGCTTTTTCATAATTTAGTAAATTTATGATATTTTTAGTTAATTTTTAAAGTTGAAATGATCATAACTTTTTTGTTTTTCAAGATTTTTGGACGAAATAAATTTTTTGTTGTAACTTAACTTATTTCCTATTACTTGTAAAAAAAAGTGAAGCTCTACTGTTTTCAGAACAATTTAAATATTTTTTTTAAAAAAGGTCAAATTTCTCGGAAATTTCCTACTTCATAGAGCACAACTCCTGTGAGTCAAGCTGAGTCAAAACACAAATTTACTATTTTGTAGTCCTAACTCTCCCCTACATTCCTATATATACATGTCCATGCATCGGGACTGCACTTTTTGAGCTATATCAATTTTTCTGACCCAAGGTAAGATATTCGGTACAAATGCACGTCATATTTTTTGAGAAGTTATTTGTATGTGAAAGTGGCTATTATGCATATATTTTGATGAAATTTTGTACAAGAGTTCTTATTGACTCAAAAAATAATTCTGTTGAAATTAGGAGAAGTTGGCCCATATTTGGACCTAGTCCACATAGAAGGGTGTATCAAAATTTTGACAAACATGACAATAGAACTCTCAAATTATGTGGTATCTGGCAAATTCATTTGGAAAAGGTAAAAAATGATTTTATTGCCATCTAATATTACATAACTTAAATACCTGAAAATTGCAAATAAATTTAAAACCAATGGAAATAACTGGTAAAACCAAGTACCTGTTATATTATGTTTCAAAGAGGTAAAAAAGATCATGTTGAAACTTCGAGCAACAGTATATTAATCTATGCATTCATTTTTTTTCTTCATTATTGTTTAAACAATGGCTAAATTCAGTTATAGTGTTCTATCTGATATATATTTTGAACAGAAAGATGAAATGGTTATTATTTTACATATAATGAATAATCCATTCTTCAAAATATGCGACAAACAAGAAATTAAAATTCATAACTTAAAAATAAAAAACTTTTTAAATACTTTAAGAAAACGGTACAATCAATGTTCCAGAAACAAGAAATTGTTTTACTCACGCAACCAAGAATGGCTAAGAAATAAACTTATTTTTAAAAAGCCATCAGTAACTGCCACGGAAACTGGAAAAGGTGGTCGACCAGCAAAGCCAATTGATAATTGTAGTGAAAGATCACGAAGACGCAAGCTTAAACATATCAATGAAGAAGTTTCTTGTAGCATCATAAAGGATTCATTTTTGCATCAAATTCAACCATCGAAAACTAAAAGATTGCTTACCTTCACCAGCTGCTATTAGTGTAACTTCAAGTTCAGCAGAAATAAAATTGCAGGATCTTCTTGAACACACTGCAGAACGATTATTAAAGACATTTGATGCTGACTATTTAAAGAAGTTTAAAAATTGCAGCATGACTTTAATTTCTAAATGGGGATGGGACAATGTATTGCGGAAAATTCATCAGATGCCAATTTATTCATGATTTCTCTCGTTCCATTACGTTTAACAAAAACTTATATTGGTTCAGAGCCGTCAACTAGTAGAGCTGCAGAGATAGATGTATGGAAGAATGAAATTCCCTCGTCAACAAAATTTTGTAGACCAATAAAGTTTGCTTACAAAAAAGAAACTAAAGATGTCATAACTGAAGAAGTTGGCAAAATAAGAGATGAAATTAAAGAACTTCAACCAGTGATATTTGAATTTAATGACCAATGCATCGAAGTTAACTTTAAAATGTCACTTACAATGATCGATGGAAAAGTTGCACAAGCTTTAACCGAAACAAAGTCTTCGTCAAGCTGCACCATATGCCAAAAAACATCAAGTCAATTGAGCCAACCACCAACACAAGACGATAGTTTTAATGAAGCATATGAATTTGGAATGTCACCTCTTCATGCTAGAATTCGTTTTATGGAGCATATTCTTAAATTGGGATACGATTTGGAATTTGGCCCGTTAGACGAAACAGTGAGAAACAACAAAGAAAATTTGGAAAAAAGAAAGCAAAAAAAAAGATATTCAAGAGAAATACCGTGAGATAGGACTTATAATTGACCAGCCAAAGCAAGGAGAAGGAAATTCTAATGATGGAAACACAGCATGTAGCAAAAAGATAGATGCAAAAAAATTTGGTCAGTATGCTAATGAGACAGCAACCCTTTATAACCAAAAATATTCTTGGAGACATATGCCAACCACAGTTCACAAAATTTTGTTCCATGGGGAACAAATAATTCAGCACAATATGCTTCCAATTGGAGATCTCTCAGAAGAAGCGCAAGAAAAAAGGAACAAAGACTACAGATTCTTTCGCGAGCACAATACAAGAAAAATTTCCAGATATTGTACTAATGAAGATCTTATTAATATTTTGTTGTGCACATCAGACCCATATATGTCCAGTATTCGACAAAAATGGAAATCAACCTCATTAGAGTTAGATGAAGAAGCTAAACAACTACTGCAAAATGAAAATCAAAGCTATTTGGAAGAAATTTTTACTAATATTGTTTAACTAATACTAGTTTAAAGATTATAATTTGTTTCTAATTTTAGTATAACTTTTTATTAATACATTTAAATAAAATATATGTGCACTTTAAATCAATAGTAAAAGTTTACTTAAAATTGTATCGATGTTGTGTTCTGTATATAATATGTATATCCAAATAGTATTGATATTGTTGGGAATTTCAGTGTTATTTTTCAGTTTAATCCTCACAAGAATTAGCTTTCTTCCAAAAAAAAAACAACCTTTGGCCCCTGTGAATATTGAGACTAAATAAATGTCAGGGGCCAAATGTTGGCTTTTTCTGACCAAAATTAAGTTAAGGAATAATAAATAAGTATTGGTTGCAAAATACGATTGAAGAAAATAAGAAATTATAAAAAAATACCTATTTAAAATGTCAAAATATTCAACTTTTACATGGAAACTCAACAAAAAATTAAAATTCATTTTTAACTCCACATTAACTACGTTCCTATCAGTCGATTTTTACGTTTGAACACGCAAATTGAAGCTTAAAGTCCCTCCTATTGAACAAACTAAATTGCGTAAAAAAATACCAATCCGGTCAAAAGTTATAGAGTTTTGACCGCTATCTCGCGAAATTGACCACTGTGCGCTGTACCATATTATCTGGTAAGTAATTAAAGTACTGTATACTATACTAATAGCTATGTCAAAAATAATATAAACAAAATTAAGCCAATCTTCCAGTCCAATTGTGATTTTAAGTGTAGGGTTGCAAATTTTATTGAACCTTTGTTAACCCTTATGGTGGGAAAACTACGTATAATTTTGTTTTCATCCTTCCTAGCAACTGTTTTAACTCTTGTTTTTGCATCATTACTTGGATCCATATATTTGAAGTTGTTTTATGACAAATAAATAGTAACATATACACATTAGGGTGGAACGAAAAAATATTTTTTTTCCATTCCAATGTGTAAAAGCGGTACAAAGTTGCGATTTGCTATTGTTAAGTCAATTGCAAAGTCTGAAACCCAAAGTATGGTTGGTAGTAGGGACTCTTCATTCCCTGTAGCAGTTTTTTGCCTGTTCTTAAATGACTTTTGTTGTGTATGATACTTTAAATATATAACACATATCCCTAGTTTTTCTCTTAGAATAGCTTTAACAGGAAATTTTTTTCTTCTGCCATTATCGTATCCATTTTCCCGTATAATGTCGGTCACAGAATTTGGAACGTTTTGAATCTGACGTTTTTCTGATTATTTTCCACAAGATTCATAAAAAACACTCGCTTTAATATCAGTGACAAATCAAGAGCAACAATTTTCGACTAGGTTCCATTCTTTGGAATACTCCTGTATTAGAGGCTATAGTATTAAAATACATATATACTTAAAATAACGTCATGTAATTTTTCGTTGCTGGAGGCAGAACTTCAGACTTTTTTTTACTAGTTGCAAAACATTGTTAAGATGGTTCTTTATGCATAAGTGTTTTTCACTGATAGATAGCTAGGATATTTTGAAACTGCATTGCATTTTTAACCGACTTCAAAAAAAGAAGGAGGTTATCAATTCATCTGAATGTTGTTTTTTTTATGTTTGTGCCCGCAGAACTCAGCCATTTCTGAACCGATTTTAAAAATTTTTACTTTATTTTATTATTTTAAAATTTTTTATTATTTTAAAAACTAAAGGGTGTCCCCATACAACATACATGTTTTTTTCGTGTATTAAGAACCCTAAAGGGCACTAATTTAAAATTTAAAAAAATTACGTATCAGTATAGCTCCCACCAGCTAAAAGGAATAAAAAAATAAACTTAGAATTTAAAGGGTGTCCCCATAAGTGACGTAATTTGACCTTTATGGGGCTATCTTTTGAACCGTTAAAGACAAAACCTTGAAAGTTTGATGTCGATTACTATGACCTTTATAATAAAAAGGATAAATATTCAAAAAATTAAAAATTCAAGGGTGCTCCAATAGTTCATTAAATTTGATGTGTATGCCCATACTTATGAACAGTTGTACACCGACCGTTAAATTTACAAAGAACCTGTATTACTAAGTCCGCTATAACAAAAAGCATACAATTTGAATTTGGAAATAAAAGGGTGTCCCAATAGTTAATATAATTTTATGTATGTGGCCAAACTTTTGAACCGTTATAGACAAACAGCTGAAATTTATAAGGAACCTGTATTGCTAAGTCAGCTTTAACAAGTATATATTTTGAATTTAGAAATTAAAGGGTGTCCCCATAATTGATGTAATTTGACCTATATGGCCCTATCTTTTGAACCGTTATAGACAAACCCTTGAAAATTATGCAGAATTTCTGCTACTTTCTCTGGTATACTAGCAAGTATAAATGTTTAGAATTATGAATTAAAGGGTGTCCCAAAAGTACTATAATTTGTTGTATATGACTAAACCTTTGAGCCGTTATAGACACACAGTTGAAACGTACAAAAAATCTTTGTGGCTAAGTCTATAACAATAGTTCTTTAATTTAAAATTGTAAACTAAATCGTGTCCCAATAGGTGGAGTTATTTGATTTATGTTGCGCTATCTTTGAAACCGTTATAGACAGACATTTGATATTTACGCAGAACGTATATTACCATGTCCGCCACAGTAAAAAGTATAAAATTGGAAATCAAAGGGTGTACCTAAAGTTAATGATAATTGATCTGTATGACTTTATCTTTTGAACGCTTACAGATAAACATTTGAAATTTTAACAAAGCGATTAAAAAGTACTTAAAGGGTGTCCTCATAGCTGACGTAATTTGACTTATATGGACTAGTCTTTCTAACCGTTATAGATTGAGACTTGATATTTACATAGTGAGTGTATAGTTATGTCCGCTATAAGAAATAAAATTGAAAATAAAAGGATGTCCCTATAGTTAATGAAATTTGATGTATATCTTTTGAGCATTAAAATTTATACAAATTTATACAAAATGTGTATTACTATGGTCGCTATTACATAATTATAAAAATTTATAATTAAATGGTGTCCCCATAAAAGACGGATGTTGGTGAAAATAGCTTAACGGTTGAACAGTAATAAGGAGATGCTTGAATTTCACAAAGTCTTTACTTCTTTTCCTGCTAATTTTTGCGCATTTTGTTTACCTTTTTGATTGGTTTATATATAGTTCTTACAGATTACTTCTTACATTTTCAGTTTAGAACTGGTACCCAACTATCTGTTTTGAAGTTGGTTTTTTTTTGCAAGAATTATTAATAATACCTTCCTAATTATTCCCTTTACGTGTACATATGTATTTTATAAAAATGACTTAAAAATCCTTACAATTCGGTTCGGTACTTTAAGAGAAAGGTAAGTGGTTTACAATTTCTCAAGTTTTTTGATTATTTGTTATATTTATATTTTTTATAATTTTTTCTTTTTAGTTAATCTTTTGATTTTGGTTTCTGGTTTGTTAGTTAATGATGAATGCTGGTAAAAATATTTTATTTTATTTAAAATATATGTACATATATAATTACATTATAATTACTTATGTATCTTTGTTAAAAAATTATAGTCTTAAGATTAAAAGAAAATTTGTATTCAATTATTTTTATGTAAAATAAAAAATAGTAAAAATAAAGGATATATCGTTTATTTTTATGTCATTTGTAGTTAAATTTTTTTAAGTCATAAAAACGGAATACATAATCGTTTATTTTTACGGAATTTTAAGTTCAATTTTATTGCAGTTAAAAAAACAAAATCAACGGAAATATCATTTACTTTTACGGAATATTCAGTTAATTTTTATGTTGTTAAAATAAAAGAAAACCATTTGTTTTTACGGATTTTATCAGTTAATTTTTGAGTATTTAAAATTAACAAAACATTTGATTTGATTTAAATGAATAATGAGTAGACCGGTGTTTAACTGAGTTTTCATTTATTTTAAATTGCATTTTCAGTTATTTTAACTTACATAATATTTTGAGTGAAATTATAATTAGTCGAACTATTTATGTTTTACATACAATGAAATTTATAATCAAGCTTAAGTTCGTTTTTATTCTCTCTAAGAAAGAATTAATTAAATTACAAATTAGGTGATAATATTAAAGAAAAATTGGGAAAATTTAATTTTTAGACACCAGCAGGAGCGGAATGCACATTTTCTAGACAGCCACGTCAGTCATCAGCACTCTTGTATCTATCTACTTAGGGTAGTGTTTAATTGTAAGCATCATCTATTTAACCAATCAAACCCAGATATGGGACTACGAGAAAACTGTATTCAATCATCAATCGTCAGTTGGTGAGAACGAAGTCTATCACTACTTTAGGTTTCCCTCTTGTTGAATATTTTTACTTTAATATTTACCACCTTATATTTGTTGTTCCTTTAGCCAACCTTCGGTTAACAATGTTTAATTAAAGAAAGGTACACAAGGTGACATTGATCTCCCCCGATAACGTCACCGAAAATCAAATCGACCATATTTCCATTAGCCGAAAATGTAGAGAGTTCCAGATATAATTTAAGGGGCTCGCTCATACACTGAGGGAAAAACCACGTTGCAAAATCGACAACGATTGTGGTCACTTTGACACCTTTATGTTCTCAGTTTTGTTTGACAACGGGCGTTGTCAACTTGTAAACGAACGTGGTCGAAATCACAACGACTGTCTTCAACGTGTTTGAATGTCAACGAAAGTGCTCGAACTAGCAACACACGTTGACAAATTGTCAACGAACGTGCTCAAAAAACGTAATGTTGTCAATGTTGGTTTGGAATTGATGATGATACAATGTCTGTGCAATCCAAGGTGGAGCAATGTTGAAAACGTGATGAAACTGCCGCAAATTACTCCAAAAACAAGGAAGTATTATCCAAGGTAAATGAAATTCCAATATATTTTATATAAAACATCTAAAACAATTTTTTTTGATATAATTTAGGATTTGAAGACACTGTTAAACGAAAAATCAAAGGAAATACAGCGCTTAAAAATGCTGATGAATAAAAACATTTAAAGTTTTTACTTGTAATAAAAAACACGTTATGTAAATAAAATAGTTTTTAAAAATGTATAATCTTTTGCAATTTGTTTTATTATTATGGTAAATTTGGAAAGGAATAAGCATTTACAAATCGACAACGGTATGGTGTCAACTTGACAACGGTGTGGTGTCAATTCGACACCGGTATGGTGTCACTTCGGCAACAATACGGTGTCAAAGTGTACACGTTCGTTGTCATTTCAACAACCCTTCGTTGTCAATATTTCGTTGTCGAATTGACAACGTTCGTTTACAGTTTGAGCACAAACGTGGTAGATACACTTTCGACACCGCATGGGATCATTTTGTACACGGATGGTGTCATTTTTTCTCTGGGTGTATACTCTTATGGCAAAGCATCATCTTATCAAAAATTTAATTTTTTTAAGCAATTTAACCAATTATTTCGAACTTATTTTAAGGTAGAAATAACACAAAATTTACTGTTAACTTACGAACCCAATTGAGAGTTAACAATATTTCATCTTCTAAATCATTAAGTTTCAAATCTTTTCTTACGAGTATCGTTTTAAAATTTTAACTCTAGGTAAATTACACCGGCGCACGTAACACACATGCACACTCACACACTAAAAAACATATTGAGTGTAAGTAAAACACTTTTTAAACTGCTGGCAAAGCACTGATAAATCCACAAATTTTCATTTAATGTACAATTACGTTGCTGCTTAACATTGTTTTATGAAACATTAAACAATTTCTAAAGATTGGTTTTCCATATTTTCTTTATTATAAATTTAATCAAATAACAACAACAACAACAACAACATAAAGTGAACTTTTACTTGTATTAAGGTGTTTTCTAGACGAAAATGTATCACAAAATAAATTTTGTTAACGTTGCTAAAAGTATATAAAAAAGTGCATGAAAGGAAACGAAATTTTTCTTTTAAGCTGCCAAATAAAATAAACAACATGAAAAATTACTAATAAACAAGAAATAATGTCTACAACTAGACAAACTCACACTGTTATGCTTACTTAAGTGTGCATGTGTGTATGTGTGTATGTGTGTATGTGTGTATGTATGTTTAATGTAATTTAGTTTGCCTCTGTGAAATGGTTAAAGGTAATATAAGTAAAAATAGCAACAACAGTAACAATAACAAGGTTATAAAGAAAATTGCTTATCATAAGAAAATTTTCCCACAGCTAAACCAAAAAAAAAAAAAAAATAAAAATAAAAAAAATAATAAAATAAAGTTATTGAGTGGAAAATATAATGATTCAACTAACTTTCAGCAGCAAACTACACACATTTGTAGGTATCTTAGATGTAACACACATATGTGTGAAGAGCATGTAGAAAAAGTAATCTTAAGTAACTGATACCGTTACGTATATGATCATATAAATGTTTGTGTATGTGTGTGTTAGTGAGGTTAACTAGCGCTTAAAAGGTTGTTTTAGGAAATTTTTTCGTATTCATTTACTTGATGTTATAAGTTCATATTACAGTATTGGAGAGGTATAAAAGTAATTTCATTTATTTCTAAAATTTTTTCGTTTATTGAAATTTTAAATACAAAGTATATAAAAATAATATTTTTTTATGATATTCACTACAGGTAGAAAGTGCATATACAAATTTATCATTCCGTTTGTAATTTATACAATATTCATTTCCGGCTCCACAAGGTATAGGAAGTTGATTTGACAATGTATGTCTGTACGGCCGTGATGAAATTCTGATTGATTTTTTTTAAATTCTAGATAACTAATGTGACTTTGTAATACAATTTATTAGACACAATAAAAAGGTGAAAATAAAAGTATGACCAAGCTATACCTCGAAAACTTCCCTAGTTTCACAAAAAATTGTTGTACGACGTCCACTGTTCCCATCCAATCTATTTTTTTGCTAGACTATGCCTATTAACACGATAATAATTTTTCACTTTGTATGGGAGATACAACGCCCGTTCTTCTAATCCTGTCTATATTTTTCTAGACTTTCGACAAACAAACGAACAAACGAACAAACTCATTTTAAGCTTTATATGCATATATAGATATCATACCTGGGACCAATTAATTAGATTGATTGATTGGCAATTTAATTGGCATTGAATTATAAATAATGCTAACAATTTTTTTCATTAGTATTGTTTTCATTAATGGTAATGCTTTTTAATGAAAAGGTTTCATTAGTAATTATTTAAAAAAACAAAATCATTACCCGTAAATAAATGATTTAATTATAAAACGATTTCATTATAATTGGACACATTTATAATCAATCTTTTTGCAGTGAAAAAGCGTGAAATTTGTTATTTTTTTGCTGATTTTTAAAGAAGTCAAACCTCCTTCACATAAAAAGAAACAAAAATCAGAAAAAATATAAATAAATTTCTGAAAATTAATTTTCAGTGACAAATTTTTAACCCATCGAAGAATGTTTTTTTATTTGTCTCCCTTTGATAACACAAATCGTAAGCGTAGTGCAGATTTTCAAACTTGCGTGAATGAGTAGTGAGTAAGTAGTGCCTCACTATATCGAATAAAAAGTTACAGATTTAGAAAAAGCATAACCGACTGTGATCATTTGAATTTTTAACGCCTTTGAATTTTGTTTGTTTGAAGCTCAGGTGGTATCCCATATTGGATTTAGGATCAAATTATAAAATAGAATCAAGCGATCTAACCTCAAGGTCGAGTTTCTGCCAACAAGCCAAATTTGATTTTAATTTTCCTTCTATATGATCCCTACAGGTTATTTGTCTATCAAAATGCATGCCAATGTATTTGACCTCCGAATAGGAGGTTATAATTCGCTACGAGGTATGAACGAATGAGTATATGTATGTATCGTCATTAGTTTTTATTTTTCAGTTTTTAAAACGCAATTCCCAAATGAAACATATGCTAATGTAAATATTGGGATGCTGCTTGGGGAAATGTCATCAGCAAATGTCGATGTGTGCACTTCGTTGTTAGTTGACACAACAAGTATTAAAGGAGGCTTCAACTACTATCATGGGAAGCACCGGCTTTAATTTGCTGAGAAGACCTTAAACAAATTTTCCTCTTTTTTGACATCATAGATAAATTTTCCTTTAACTTGTAAGTTTAGTCTTCATGGTATACTTTGTCAAAGATTTTTTTTGCATTTTATTATTCCCAGAGGGCTCTGGCGGAAATCAAACTTTTTTAGTTAAACTAATATTGCTTTCGCATATTAAAATAAATAAGTCAAGTGCGAGTTAGACTCACATACGTAGGGTTCCGTACTATGTTTAGTACAACTTTAAAAATTCAAGTGGTTCAGTTTTTTTCATATCTTATGGGGTACCCTTTAATTTTAAAATTAAAGTCATATTCACGAAAATTGCAACACTATTGGAACACCCTTTAAAATTTAGTAATTGTTGTTATAGCGGCCATGTTGTTATACACTTTATATAAAAAAATCAGGCGTCTACCTATGGTGGTTCAAAAAATACGTGAAAAACATGTAAAATAAAAAATAGTAAAAATAAAGGATATATCGTTTATTTTTATGTCATTTGTAGTTAAATTTTTTTAAGTCATAAAAACGGAATACATAATCGTTTATTTTTACGGAATTTTAAGTTCAATTTTATTGCAGTTAAAAAAACAAAATCAACGGAAATATCATTTACTTTTACGGAATATTCAGTTAATTTTTATGTTGTTAAAATAAAAGAAAACCATTTGTTTTTACGGATTTTATCAGTTAATTTTTGAGTATTTAAAATTAACAAAACATTTGATTTGATTTAAATGAATAATGAGTAGACCGGTGTTTAACTGAGTTTTCATTTATTTTAAATTGCATTTTCAGTTATTTTAACTTACATAATATTTTGAGTGAAATTATAATTAGTCGAACTATTTATGTTTTACATACAATGAAATTTATAATCAAGCTTAAGTTCGTTTTTATTCTCTCTAAGAAAGAATTAATTAAATTACAAATTAGGTGATAATATTAAAGAAAAATTGGGAAAATTTAATTTTTAGACACCAGCAGGAGCGGAATGCACATTTTCTAGACAGCCACGTCAGTCATCAGCACTCTTGTATCTATCTACTTAGGGTAGTGTTTAATTGTAAGCATCATCTATTTAACCAATCAAACCCAGATATGGGACTACGAGAAAACTGTATTCAATCATCAATCGTCAGTTGGTGAGAACGAAGTCTATCACTACTTTAGGTTTCCCTCTTGTTGAATATTTTTACTTTAATATTTACCACCTTATATTTGTTGTTCCTTTAGCCAACCTTCGGTTAACAATGTTTAATTAAAGAAAGGTACACAAGGTGACATTGATCTCCCCCGATAACGTCACCGAAAATCAAATCGACCATATTTCCATTAGCCGAAAATGTAGAGAGTTCCAGATATAATTTAAGGGGCTCGCTCATACACTGAGGGAAAAACCACGTTGCAAAATCGACAACGATTGTGGTCACTTTGACACCTTTATGTTCTCAGTTTTGTTTGACAACGGGCGTTGTCAACTTGTAAACGAACGTGGTCGAAATCACAACGACTGTCTTCAACGTGTTTGAATGTCAACGAAAGTGCTCGAACTAGCAACACACGTTGACAAATTGTCAACGAACGTGCTCAAAAAACGTAATGTTGTCAATGTTGGTTTGGAATTGATGATGATACAATGTCTGTGCAATCCAAGGTGGAGCAATGTTGAAAACGTGATGAAACTGCCGCAAATTACTCCAAAAACAAGGAAGTATTATCCAAGGTAAATGAAATTCCAATATATTTTATATAAAACATCTAAAACAATTTTTTTTGATATAATTTAGGATTTGAAGACACTGTTAAACGAAAAATCAAAGGAAATACAGCGCTTAAAAATGCTGATGAATAAAAACATTTAAAGTTTTTACTTGTAATAAAAAACACGTTATGTAAATAAAATAGTTTTTAAAAATGTATAATCTTTTGCAATTTGTTTTATTATTATGGTAAATTTGGAAAGGAATAAGCATTTACAAATCGACAACGGTATGGTGTCAACTTGACAACGGTGTGGTGTCAATTCGACACCGGTATGGTGTCACTTCGGCAACAATACGGTGTCAAAGTGTACACGTTCGTTGTCATTTCAACAACCCTTCGTTGTCAATATTTCGTTGTCGAATTGACAACGTTCGTTTACAGTTTGAGCACAAACGTGGTAGATACACTTTCGACACCGCATGGGATCATTTTGTACACGGATGGTGTCATTTTTTCTCTGGGTGTATACTCTTATGGCAAAGCATCATCTTATCAAAAATTTAATTTTTTTAAGCAATTTAACCAATTATTTCGAACTTATTTTAAGGTAGAAATAACACAAAATTTACTGTTAACTTACGAACCCAATTGAGAGTTAACAATATTTCATCTTCTAAATCATTAAGTTTCAAATCTTTTCTTACGAGTATCGTTTTAAAATTTTAACTCTAGGTAAATTACACCGGCGCACGTAACACACATGCACACTCACACACTAAAAAACATATTGAGTGTAAGTAAAACACTTTTTAAACTGCTGGCAAAGCACTGATAAATCCACAAATTTTCATTTAATGTACAATTACGTTGCTGCTTAACATTGTTTTATGAAACATTAAACAATTTCTAAAGATTGGTTTTCCATATTTTCTTTATTATAAATTTAATCAAATAACAACAACAACAACAACAACATAAAGTGAACTTTTACTTGTATTAAGGTGTTTTCTAGACGAAAATGTATCACAAAATAAATTTTGTTAACGTTGCTAAAAGTATATAAAAAAGTGCATGAAAGGAAACGAAATTTTTCTTTTAAGCTGCCAAATAAAATAAACAACATGAAAAATTACTAATAAACAAGAAATAATGTCTACAACTAGACAAACTCACACTGTTATGCTTACTTAAGTGTGCATGTGTGTATGTGTGTATGTGTGTATGTGTGTATGTATGTTTAATGTAATTTAGTTTGCCTCTGTGAAATGGTTAAAGGTAATATAAGTAAAAATAGCAACAACAGTAACAATAACAAGGTTATAAAGAAAATTGCTTATCATAAGAAAATTTTCCCACAGCTAAACCAAAAAAAAAAAAAAAAAAAAATAAAAAAAATAATAAAATAAAGTTATTGAGTGGAAAATATAATGATTCAACTAACTTTCAGCAGCAAACTACACACATTTGTAGGTATCTTAGATGTAACACACATATGTGTGAAGAGCATGTAGAAAAAGTAATCTTAAGTAACTGATACCGTTACGTATATGATCATATAAATGTTTGTGTATGTGTGTGTTAGTGAGGTTAACTAGCGCTTAAAAGGTTGTTTTAGGAAATTTTTTCGTATTCATTTACTTGATGTTATAAGTTCATATTACAGTATTGGAGAGGTATAAAAGTAATTTCATTTATTTCTAAAATTTTTTCGTTTATTGAAATTTTAAATACAAAGTATATAAAAATAATATTTTTTTATGATATTCACTACAGGTAGAAAGTGCATATACAAATTTATCATTCCGTTTGTAATTTATACAATATTCATTTCCGGCTCCACAAGGTATAGGAAGTTGATTTGACAATGTATGTCTGTACGGCCGTGATGAAATTCTGATTGATTTTTTTTAAATTCTAGATAACTAATGTGACTTTGTAATACAATTTATTAGACACAATAAAAAGGTGAAAATAAAAGTATGACCAAGCTATACCTCGAAAACTTCCCTAGTTTCACAAAAAATTGTTGTACGACGTCCACTGTTCCCATCCAATCTATTTTTTTGCTAGACTATGCCTATTAACACGATAATAATTTTTCACTTTGTATGGGAGATACAACGCCCGTTCTTCTAATCCTGTCTATATTTTTCTAGACTTTCGACAAACAAACGAACAAACGAACAAACTCATTTTAAGCTTTATATGCATATATAGATATCATACCTGGGACCAATTAATTAGATTGATTGATTGGCAATTTAATTGGCATTGAATTATAAATAATGCTAACAATTTTTTTCATTAGTATTGTTTTCATTAATGGTAATGCTTTTTAATGAAAAGGTTTCATTAGTAATTATTTAAAAAAACAAAATCATTACCCGTAAATAAATGATTTAATTATAAAACGATTTCATTATAATTGGACACATTTATAATCAATCTTTTTGCAGTGAAAAAGCGTGAAATTTGTTATTTTTTTGCTGATTTTTAAAGAAGTCAAACCTCCTTCACATAAAAAGAAACAAAAATCAGAAAAAATATAAATAAATTTCTGAAAATTAATTTTCAGTGACAAATTTTTAACCCATCGAAGAATGTTTTTTTATTTGTCTCTCTTTGATAACACAAATCGTAAGCGTAGTGCAGATTTTCAAACTTGCGTGAATGAGTAGTGAGTAAGTAGTGCCTCACTATATCGAATAAAAAGTTACAGATTTAGAAAAAGCATAACCTGGCTTCAAAATTACACATTTTAAGTCAAATAGTGCTTATACAAACAATTCGCATTGGTAAGGGTGCATTCCGTAAGACACAGCTGATAAACCTACGTGGACTCAGTTGTGTATTTAATAAAAAATTCATATAAAAGTAGTAAAGTCACTATCTGTGGAGAACAACAAAGCCCATGATAATATTTTAGGCATCGTTCGTCTCACTATTACATAAATAACTGGTAAAAGATCAACTAAATGTACAGTGCTATTTTATTCTATTATTCATACTATAAGTTTTTATCTCACTTTCGAACGATGTTATATGGTCAAGTATTAAATAAATTATATATTTGACCATAAGGGTGCAGACATAAAACTTTAAAAATGGTTTATGGGAGTTCCCACTTGTTATACAAAGATGTATTTCAACTGGCAGTTTTAAAATAGGCTCCAATATATAGATTCTTATTCTCCAATTAACTACTGGATTAGTTACCATAAATTTATAAGAAAATCTATCCAAAAATAATCATACTGAAAAATATATCTCAAAGATTTTTATAAATCTTTTTTTTAATATAAGAAAAAAATTTGTTAAAAATTTGTTTTTTCATGATTGATATCAAATTAAAGCGTATGAAATCCTCTTTAAAATGAGCTATTAATTAACTTCCTAGGGCTTATGGAACTGGAATTAGAATATATTAAATCCTCGAGCTCAAGTGCAATACTGTTCTAAAAATAATCATAACGTGCAATTGCAGTGTTGCCAGAAGCGAAGCTTTACATCACACTAACCATCTGTCTTATCTACTACTATCCCTTTCCAAAAGAAGTAGCACAGTTATTATAGGCATTAATTGCCTGAGTGTTACTTCTCTTTAAAAAAATGGGTTAATGGTTATTTACTTTATTAGTAGTTATTAAAACCAAGGCGAATTTATATAAGGTGGCATCGCCGCGACAACAAGTACAACACCAAAACACAACTACATGAATTTTGTTGTTGGTTAAATATACGACAGACGCCAAAAGCACTAATTAAAAAGTAAAGCAAAAAATATTTAACTTGCTGCCACCGTGCTGCCACCTAGTAAAATAGATTCGCTTTGATTAAAACCTACTGCGATCATAAATTTGTGTTTTATACAAACAATGATTTTTTCGTCAATTATAATAAGTATTTTACGATTTCTTTACCATTTGTAAAACAATTTTAATTTCAAATAAATCAGTAACATTAAATGGTAGTTAAATTGTTTTTCATTTCATTATTTTAAATGAAAATTCAATGATAATGAAAAAATCCCAAGTAAACCGTCTATAAATCGTAGAGATGTAGTAAAAATGGGAGAGGGGAGGTGGCCTCACTAAAATATTTTACAAAAAAAAAATGTAGATGCGATCAAAAAAATACAAAAATGGGAGGGGGCCTCACTAAAAAATTTTACAAAAAAAATGTAGATCCGATCAAAAAAATATAAAAATTTGCCTCACTAAAAAATTAAAAAAAAAAAAAAAAACAAAAAAAAATGTAGATCCGATCAAAAAAAAATTAAATTTAATTTCTTCTGTTTTTTACAGGGTTCAGAATATTTCATTGTTCATGACATTCAAAACATAACATTTTTCACGCTCATAAACGAACAGCAAAACATTTTCTGCCCATGTTTATACATGAATGCGTGTACCTGTTTGTTTTTTGTAATATACATATGTACATGAATAGTGATAAATTATCTTCTCTTTTTCATAAATACACATGTTAATTTGTGAACATTGAACATTTATAAAATGTATCATAAATAAATATAAAATAATTTTCTGCCTGCAATCGCACCTGCAGAAGAAAAAAATAAAAAAGAAATAAAGAAAACAACAAAAGTTTTTCTCATTTATTCACTTTTGAACAAAAATAGAAATCATCGCATTCATTAATGAAAAAAGACAAAATATTTTGTAGTCTCTCACACATGTATGAGAAGATTGAGCTAAAAAATAAAATATACATATTCATACTCGTACTCGTACATGAATGAACAGTAAGTGAACATTTCGGTACTTTGGTTCTTTTTTAAGTTGAAATGTCTTTTCTGAAGACATAAGGTAACTTATGGAAATTGTTGGTATACTAGTCTGTTGGTATACTAGTTGGTACATAAATGGTGGAGATATATCTAACATCGCTATGGCGAAGGGTATATAAGATTTATCACCTCCAATGGGGGACTAATATTTCCTAAGCCCATCGACGTGTAAAAAAAATAATGGGAACATATTCTTATCAAACACGTAAATACCTCATATTCACAACATTTTTTAAGAAATGATTTTCTACTGTAATTAAGCAAAATTAAAAACATTGGTTTCTTTTAGTTTAAATGTTTTGGGCAAATTAATTCCAACGAAATTACTATTTCCCATCATGTTCATTTGAAGTACATTTAAAAGAAGCTGTTAGTTTATGTAGGTGATGAATTTAAAGACGAGTGTATGAATTTAATAATACAGATTGTATGAGTGTGTAGGCAAGCATGTGTGAAATATATGTGAAAATGTATTTGTATTACACTTCATGTCATTTCCATTAACCTGATATTTGTTTACTTTTCTTAAGTGAAAGTGTTTTTCGTCTTCTTTGTACACTTTTAAACAAATTACAATTTATGTATAATTTTTTGGGGGATGGGGGAGAAGGAAATACGATACTTTTTTTTCCTTTTCCATTTGTTCTCCTAAGTTTGGCTGGAGAAGAAAAAAATCAAAGAATCTATTCTATACTTAAATGTTGCTTTAGTTTAAAGATCATAAATACAATCACTATTAAACAAACTTGCTGACACACTGATAAACTAATACAAGCCCTAGAAGTATACTGGGTTTTAGTTTAGTTTACCTCTTCTTCGAACAAATACTCGTATAAGTACACAAACATACGTACACACATTACCTACTTGCACTTGTTTAGCCGTGTGTGTTTGCTTAGAAACAATAAAAATATGTCTGTACGAGTATGTGTTTTTTGGGGGAAAAATTATAAGTTTTTTCTTCGATTTTTTGCATGTGAATTTTTCGATTTCCCATAGATTTTGTTAAGTTGACGTAAATTACTTCCATTACATTAACACGCTTTTATTATGTATTTCGCTTATGTGCATGTGTATGTGTTTAATAGTGAACACGTATGAAAATTTATTTATTTATTTTCCTTTTGATGTGGTTGTTATCAGCAGCTTAAACATTTACTTGTTTTGTCGGTATCAGTGTAACAAACTCCAACAAGAAAAAAATATATTTTTTCCTCAAGGAAAGCAGTAGAAAAAATAATAACGAAACACGCAGCTGTTAATAGGTTTATAAATTCATAAGATTTATTTGTTATTGAAGCGTAAACTTATCAATAAATTAATGTTTGCTTAATTCCATTCTAACATTTAGCATTATTAGTTTAACTAAAAGGTATAATATCAAAGTACATGAGTAATATTTAGCCATGAATATATTAGTTTTCTAACGCTTAAGATTTAATCTGTTTGTAAAAAACGAATGCAAATTTCGACAGAAGTTTTGGTATTTTTTTTACATTTGATGATTACCTCTAGTCTATAATCTGTGTAAAGCAAGTTAACTGTAACAATTTCATACGAGGAATTTATTACTGAAGTTACAGAACAGATGCCCAGGGAGCGACTGTGATCATTTGAATTTTTAACGCCTTTGAATTTTGTTTGTTTGAAGCTCAGGTGGTATCCCATATTGGATTTAGGATCAAATTATAAAATAGAATCAAGCGATCTAACCTCAAGGTCGAGTTTCTGCCAACAAGCCAAATTTGATTTTAATTTTCCTTCTATATGATCCCTACAGGTTATTTGTCTATCAAAATGCATGCCAATGTATTTGACCTCCGAATAGGAGGTTATAATTCGCTACGAGGTATGAACGAATGAGTATATGTATGTATCGTCATTAGTTTTTATTTTTCAGTTTTTAAAACGCAATTCCCAAATGAAACATATGCTAATGTAAATATTGGGATGCTGCTTGGGGAAATGTCATCAGCAAATGTCGATGTGTGCACTTCGTTGTTAGTTGACACAACAAGTATTAAAGGAGGCTTCAACTACTATCATGGGAAGCACCGGCTTTAATTTGCTGAGAAGACCTTAAACAAATTTTCCTCTTTTTTGACATCATAGATAAATTTTCCTTTAACTTGTAAGTTTAGTCTTCATGGTATACTTTGTCAAAGATTTTTTTTGCATTTTATTATTCCCAGAGGGCTCTGGCGGAAATCAAACCTTTTTTAGTTAAACTAATATTGCTTTCGCATATTAAAATAAATAAGTCAAGTGCGAGTTAGACTCACATACGTAGGGTTCCGTACTATGTTTAGTACAACTTTAAAAATTCAAGTGGTTCAGTTTTTTTCATATCTTATGGGGTACCCTTTAATTTTAAAATTAAAGTCATATTCACGAAAATTGCAACACTATTGGAACACCCTTTAAAATTTAGTAATTGTTGTTATAGCGGCCATGTTGTTATACACTTTATATAAAAAAATCAGGCGTCTACCTATGGTGGTTCAAAAAATACGTGAAAAACATGTCACTGATGGAACACCCTTTAGTTATTAGTAATTGCTACAGCGGCCGAAGTACATCTACTGTAAACATTTCAAGAATCTACCTAAATCATCTCTCTCTCGGAACACCCTTTAATTTTGTTATTTTTTTATATCGGCCATGGCAATTCTCTTTCTATGAATATACCAAGAGTCTACCTATTATTTTTCACTATACGTAAAAAACATTTGAAAAACCTTGAAATTTTGAAAAACCTGTCACAACCTTTAATTTTTAGTAATTGTCATAGCGGCCGTGGCAACACACCTTCTGTATAAATTGGGAGAGTCTACCTATTACGATTCAAAAAATAAGGTGTTATACATGTCAATCACGTAACTGTCGGAAAACCCTTTAATTTTTACTCTTTTTATTGGTGTAATACACCATTTGTGAAAATTTTAAGAGTCTATCTATTATGGATAAAAAATTAGGCCATATTAATGCAAATCACATCACTGTCGGCTCACACTTTAGTTTTTAGGTTTAATTTTGTATTCTTGCTTAAAATTTTTTAATTACTGTTTGCAAATTTTAAGTGGTTGCCTCCTAATGCTCCAGTAATAAAGACATAAACGTAAATAACACGTCACTTTCAGAACACCCTATAAGTTTTAATATTAATAAGTTTTAATATAGCGGCCACTGTTATACACCTTCTGTGAAAATTTCAAAAGTCTACCTATTATAGTTCAAAACTTAGGTCATATACGTGTAAATCACGTCACAATCGGAACACCCTTTAATTTTTAGGTTTATTTATTTATACTAGTTTATATAGCAAACTAATTACTGTTTGTAAATTTTAAGTGTATGCCTCCTACAGTACAAGAAAAAACACATATAACTGAATGACACGTCTCTATCCGAACACCATATAAGTTATAGTATTTATTGCTATAGCGGTAACTTCTTCTGTGAAAATTTTATAGAGTCTACCTATTACGGTTGCAGAGATAAAAGGCGCTGACAGACAGACGGACAGACATTGTAGCGAAAACCATAGGGTTACGTTTTTTACCCTTTGGGTACGGAACCCTAAAAAAAAGAGCTATGTGACTATTTGCCAATAAGACGACTCAGAGAAGAGGGTGCCAAGTGACAGATATGAAATTTTTAGACCAGTTAAACTACAAAAGGCTTAGGAAAGATATTTTTGCTTGATTGATTGAAACAAAACGCAGTGGGTAAATAATCTTGCCGCGAACTGGATAGAACTGCACAAATCGGACCGTAAACGCTGGATACGCCAATCTCTATGATACCTCTAGTAGGAAAATTCTTCGGAGCGGAGTCTTAGGAATGAGAGGTCTTATGATATAGAATCACTATAGGCTGTGGTCTTTTGCATATGTTTCCCCATACGTACACTGGGTAATCGTAAAGTCTGACAAGGTGACATGAAGCAGCTACTTGTAGGAAAGCTTAAATTATACTCAATCGATATTTTTAAGGTCTTACATATAATGTATCGAATATATGGCCAAGTGATGCGACATGACAGAAATTAAAATATATTTATTGGGTAAGCCTTTTAGAGAATCAGATGGCACAAATAATGGAACGCATATGTTATACAAGAACATCCAGCACTAATTATAATTAAACAGGAGCTAAGATAGGCTCTTACTGAAAGTGGATGCCATGATAGAAATAAAGTAAAAACGTTGCGGCTATATAGATTTATTTGAAATTTTATTGGTCGCACTATTTATTTTAAATACAGATGAAAATTTGAAGTCAAGCTGATGGTGTCTAAAATTAAATTTTCCCCATTTTTCTTTAATATTATCACCTAATTTGTAATTTAAATTATTCTTTCTTAGAGAGAATAAAACGAACTTAAGCTTGACTTCGTAATTTCATCTGTATATATAAAATCGCTAAAACGAAATGGCAAACGGTGAGAAGGTTTACCATTCGACCTCCGCAGCAAAAAAGATTGAGTTTTTGTGCTGCTTAAAGTGGTTTTACATGACGCGTGTTTATCATATGACTTGCCAATTTGATAACCTATATGTAATTTCATGTGTTTGTCAAAGTAGCCATTTTACATATGGTTTTAATTTTGGCTTTCGAACGTACACGTGTAATTACATGTGACATAACCTACAATATTTATTTTGCCGCCACACAGTTTTTTATTTCCAAACAGAGCTGATGCAAAGATTCAAACCTAGTGCTTTTACCACATTTTTAGCGCTGCTGGTACCACAAAAAGCATAAAAAAACAAAATATCAAGTTGGCATTACAGGATGTCAGGTGCTTTGTTCCTAAAACCTTTTTTTGAAATCCAATTTGCAGGAAAAAGAAAAAGAAAAAGAAAAGGAAGAATTTTTTTAAAACAAAATATCGAAATATTCAATAAAAATATTTTTTTTTTTTGCATTTTAAACTAAATTTCATTTTTCAACTTAAAATAAAATTTTGGAAATTTAAATCTTCCTATAAATTTATTTTATCATTAAAATAAATGACCAAACATAAAAACTATTCACCTAAACAAAACTCGACAAAGAGCAAAAACTAATAATCATAAATTAAACAACAATCGATGTGGAAAAACTTTTCGACCTTTGCTGTTCCTGGCTGCTCTTCTAACAGCCTGACTAATTTTACTTTTACAGCAACAGCATCAGCAACAACAACAACACTCTGGTAAAGCAGTATGTGCTGCTGTTTATTTAATACCATCAACAAACTAAAAGTAATTCCTTAATTGAATTTTAATTACAGTTTTTCACTTTTTTATCTTTTTATTTTTGCCACTACGGCTGCTGCTGCTGCTATTTTCTTCTACGGTCCGTGTGTAAAAGGAAGTACACTTGAAGAAGAAGTAGAAGAGAATGAAAATAACAACAAATAACAACAATTTTACAGATGTTGCTTAAGGAAACTTATGTTTGCTACCTAAAATATGGCAACTAAAAGGTGATGTTGGGTGGCAGTAACTTTGGTACATGGTCGAAAGATCAACCTTTTGTGAAGTAAATTTTTGGAAGAAAAGGGCAAAGGTTATAGTTTTTGTACTGCTACTGTTGCTGCTGCTGCTGCTGCTGTTAACAAACAATTTGTTTATTTGTATAAATATGCAAAACAGCAACTACAAAACAAAAAGTTAAAACTAAATATTTGAAGTTTCTTTAAAGCTCTGCCCAGTCAAACAAACAATCGTCAGAATAATTTTTGACAAAGAAATTAAAATTTGTCCAAAAAAAAAACTACAGTTTGCTGCTGGTAACCTTTTACTTAAATACCTTATATTCTTTCCTTTTCTTTAACGCTGCTCTGATACACTTGCTCTTGACGACTTAACTACTCCGTTTTTAGTTCAGTTGTGTTGTTTTGCTTGAGTTGATGGCAAAATTTGCATTATTTCCGTTAACAACGGTACTTTTTCCCTTGTTCTACTTCCGCTGTATATCATCATGGCTGAAACAACTATTTCACGGTAATCAAGAGTGCGTTGATGAGATGCTGGTGTAAATTAAAAACAAAATAAAGCAGTAAAAATGATTTTTAAGGCCAGGCTTTCTTTATCAGTGTCAGTTGTTTTATTTTTGAAAAATAATATTTGCGTGAAGTTTAATTTTTCGAAACACTTGTTAAGGAAGTCTCAACATCAACTAAACGAAAGAAAGAATGCTCTTTAAGTTCTTATTTTACAGACTTTGTAACTGGGTTTTTTTTTTATTTTTTTTTTTAAAGAGAAGTACCACTCAGGCAGTTAATGCCTATATTAACTGTGGTACTTCCTTTTTGGAAAGGGATAGTAGTAGATAAGACAGATGGTTAGTGTGATAGTAAAGCTTCGATTCTGGCAACACTGCAATTGCACGTTATGATTATTTTTAGAACAGTATTGCAGTGCCTCTGGTGTTATTTAGGCGAATTAGTTTAGTTTGAAGCTAGCATAGCCAATTTATAATTATTTTACTTCGCCGGCGATTTACTGCTATGTGGTATGCGCTGTGATATGAATTATTATAAAAAAAAATAATACATATCAGAAAAATTGATGTTGCCATGGCTGAGTATTGAACTCGTAACCATTGCTTAGTAGTCAACGTGCTAACCACTTAAGCTACAGCACTTCTTTTTGTTAAATAAATTGTTGGTTATTTGCTTTTTGTCCAGCATTACAGGAATCAGTTGCTTAAACCTCCGTTTTAATTGAATCAATTAAAACATTTAAATATTCAATTTATTTGTTGGGAGAAAAGCTAGTTCCTATACGTATTTTACTGGCTGCCCAGGCCAGTTCACCAGGAAGCATTCCTAATTTAAGAAAACCAAAAATCTGTATTGTTTTTTTTGTCGGAAAGCAATAGTTGCCTACACTTGTGGACCGATTTTGCTGAAATTTTCACAATTATCAGGAATGTGGTGGGTAAAATAGAGTACTTATTTTTTTTTTTTGCACTTCCCATACAAAGTAAATATTTATTATGGCATTACTTGGTGACTGCAATAAGTAGAACTTTAGGAAGATTTAATTCTTTAAATTATTTTATAATTTAATTATATTTTAAATGGGTAATACCATGTTAAACCAACTAAAAAGAATTGTTTTCATATTTGCCACTCCCTCTTTTATTTTCAAAACGAGATATCAAACTCTTAAATCGGTTATGTAGTTCCGAAGATATGTACAAAAAGCCTATGTTAATAATGATACAATATCAAAATGTTAAAACTTTCGAAATGTTGCATTCAAAAATCCGAGTTTTCGATTTATTTACAAAATATTTACATCATTCGATAACACAAGATATTCCGCGCTTACTAAGGTGCAACATTGTACAATAAGTTAAAAATAATATTATATTATAAGTCGATGATAAGCTCTGTACAGACGGCTCTCAGATCTTACAATATTGTCCGAAAAATACACAGAAAACGTCTAAGAATCGTATGAACATACAATTGTTGTCTGGCAATACTGTCGGAAAAGGCATTGTCAGACTTCAAACTAACAATAATATTGTCAAACATGTGACAATCGTGTGTCAGCACAATGTTAGGTCTGACAATGTTGTAGGATCTGACTACTGTCTGTACAGAGCTTATCATCGATTGAAAATAAAATATTATTTTTAACTTATTGTACAATGTTGCACCTTAAGTCTAAAAATAAAAATATACTTGTTAAGTCCAACCAGTGCTGGACAAAAAAAATTTATGTTTCACGGTTACTGTAATTTGCGGGTTATCCCACTGATGTACCGATGAGAGAAGCAGTGTCCCTCCTTCTTAGTCGAATGTAACCAGGTTCATTTAGTATGTTACGGGCTAGTGGATTAGGATGAGTGTCAAGCTTCTTTAAATAACTTATGGCAAGTTTCGCTATTTTCGCTTTAACTGTTGGCACGTTTAGATCTTTATGGATGTTCGAGTTTTTTATATACCAAGGCGCAGATGTAATTATACGAAGAATCTTGTTTTGGCTCCTTTGAATTTTTTCTACGTTGGTAGCTGGGGCAGTGCCCCATAATTGAATGCCATAACACCATATTGGTTTTAGAATTGACTTGTATAATAAAAGTTGCAATCTAAAGCTAGAGTAGAATTTCTGCCAATAAGCCAGTTTAGTAGGACTGCTTTTAACTTCATTTGTGTTAACTTTGTTTCTATGTGCCGTTTCCATGTAAGGCGCCGGTCAAGATGTATGCCGAGATATTTGACGTCTGAAAGCTGGGGTATCGTTTGGTTATTTATCCGAATAGGGGGGCAAGATTCTCTACGCAGTGTGAAAGTTATGTGAGTACATTTTTGTTCATTCACTTTTATTCTCCATTTCTTCAAACATTTTTCTAAATTGGATATGTGGTCTTGTAAATATTGTGATGCTACTTCGGGTCTTTCGTGAATGCTCAAAAAAGCTGTTTCGTCAGGAAATGTCGATGTGTGAATTCAGTTACTAGTTGGCATGTCTGAAGTATACAATAAGTATAAAAAGGGCGCCAATATACTACCTTGGGGAACTCCGGCTTCGATTGGCTGGGGTGAGCTCAAAAAATCTCCTTCTTTCACAATAAATTTTCGTTCGGTTAAATAACTATCTAGCAGCTTACATAGGTTTACGGGCAAATTCAGTTTTAGCTTATATATTAGGCCTTCATGCCATACCTTATCGAATGCTTGAGAAACGTCGATAAAAAGCGCAGAGCAGTATTTTCTCTCTTCAAATGTCTTCTTAACAACATTGACTAACCTGTGAGTTTGTTCGATCGTACTATGTTTTTTCCTGAAGCCGAATTGATGGTTTGGAATACATCCTTTGTCGCTTAGAATAGGGTTAAGCTTAGCTATTAACATCCTCTCAAACAGCTTTGACATATTTGACAAAAGGCTTATAGGTCTGTATGATTCAATTTTTGTGTGGTCTTTTCCTGGTTTAGGAATCATGGTAACCAAGGATACCTTCCACTCTGTGGGGAAGTACTCAAGACGTAAAATGACATTAAAAATAAAGAGAACGATCCTGCGAGCTACACGGGGCAATTCAAATAACATCTTGTTAATGGTTTTATCAACGCCAGGGGCTTTTTTGGTGCTTTTTTGGTGTTATTGCCTTTTCAATATCACCAAATTCAAATTTTATCGGTATTGCAGCACTAGCTTCGACAATTGGCAACTCAACTATATCAGTCGATATATTCGGGGTAAAAACCCTTTTCAAATGTCCAACAGATAAATTGCTCACTGACTGCATTTTCTTTGTTTTGCGTTAATTGTTGTTTTGTGTTCATAAGTTAAAAACCTATAAGTGAAATCAAAAGTAAATAACAATTGTTTTGCAATTTGCAATTATAAAATCAGTTAACAAATCATTGACTATTGTTGGCTTAGTTTGGGAAAATTTATGTTTTTCACACGGCCAGTTGTATGTGGCTTGCTCCCGCCAAAAAATATATACGTTTTTACACTAAATAAAAAAACAAAACAATATTGTCTATCCGCTGGCCGTAAGATGAAGTAATAAATAAATATAATTTCCAATTTGCCTTAGATACATGCGTTTCTTTTTTGATTGAATCCATATCTACACCATATGTAAGTTATTCTGTAAAAAAAACTTTATGATATGTATTCCATGTGGTAATGCAAAACTAATGTTTGCTTAGGGCCAGCTACCCGGATCGGGTCAGCTAGTTATTTATATTCTTTGAATTTCTGAAGTCAAATATAATTAAAAAAAATTCTATCTCTTACAGTTTTTTTTAGCTATACAGTTATCAATTATTTATTTCTCATTACGCATAATTCCTTTTTTTAAATTTATTATCTTATAGTAATCCAAACAGATTACTATTGGAAAGCATATCCATATAGCATATAGCTATGTCACTGGTGCTTACCTAGATCGTCAGTGGACTTTTTTAAATTTTCTGAATAAAAACTCAGATTCTTATGCTCAAAATTTAATAAACCAAATGAGAAGTTTATTAAATTTAGAAATCAAGAAAAAATCCAAAATTTCTAAACAAAAAATATACAGTTATCAAAATAGGAAAATATCGTTTTTTTACATATACGCTCGAGGATTAAATATATTCCAGTTCTAAAAGCCCTAGGAAGCTAAGTACTAGTTCATTTGAAGGGGATTTCATGCGCTTTAATTTCATATAAATAATGAAAAAAATAAAGTTTTATAGGGCCATATTCATAAAAAATATTTTTGGGTTATAAAAGGTTTATTGAACAAATTTTGTATGAAAATTTGTTTTATAAACCTTTTAGAAAATAAAAATATTTTTTATGAGTTTGGCCCATAGTATCTTTTTTTTTAATTAAAAGCTAATTAACTATTTTACAGCAAAAGATAAAATATTTTTTTTTAGTTTTGGGTAAGAAGTCTGTCCTCAGCTGGGGACAATGAGTATATACATATATGATATTTTTCGAAACTGCAGGACAAATTCATACAGACTACAATAAAAAAAATAAAATTAAATAAAACTGTTTTAGTAAAATAACATTAAAGTACCCATCATCATCAAAGTTTCTTCAAGTTTGTAAAAAGCACTTATCTAAATATAAAAACAGAAGCACAATTTTAATCTAAGGCCAAGATTCTCAAAGTAATAAATTCAACCTCCGAATTCAATACCTTTATGCAGTAAATTCCAAAATCATAATTTTTATAGCCCCTTAGCAATACGAATTATCATAAAAAATTATTATATCATACCAAACATAATTTATGTGGATACATAAAGAGGTGTTCTCAAATGGGGGCAGCGGGCATAAATGGGTTAATGTGCATAATGTTTCGAAAAACATACTGGATTGGAATAGTGAGCATTGTACCTGCCATACAATGTAAAAAATTATTAGTAACCCCAACATTAATATATAGTGGGCGTGGTACCTACCATACAAAGTGAAAAATTATTATCATGATAGTACTATAGATAATACTATAGTAAAATATAGTATTGAATTATGTGTGTTTTCGAGTTAAAGCTGGTACAAAGTGGTTATCCTATAAAAATTGTTTTATTAAATTGAAGAAATTTCTTCAATATGACTATTTTCTTTTCATTATTTAATAGGGTGTAAATATGATAAAAAAGAAGATAAATTAATTAAAAATATTAGTGACTTAAGAAAATGTCCAAAATCAGCAGTCCGTATGCTTGTCAAAAAAGAGACAAATATAGTACCCAATTTTTTCAAAAATGGAAATGTCAACAAAACAAAAATTAAAAATTCTGAAATTCTATCAAAACCAAAGGGGATTAAAAAATTTGTTAATATTAAATTCTTTGATTAAATATTAATTAAAACCATAAAGTATCAATAAAATAAACAACAAATTGTGCTCTCCTCTTTGGTGTTGTTAAATTTAATAAAAGTAACAAAAGAAATTCTTAAAAAAAAAACAAATTGCAAATTTGGAAAAAATAAAAATTGGCGCTTTTATGCTTTCATCCCTTGTTTTTTACCTTTTAAAATACGATAATATTTTATGCGCCAGAAAGTGGAACAACAGTGAAATCATAAAAAGGCACTGTTTCATCACCGTGTCACCTGTTGGGTTCTCTTTGGTGCCCACACATGTTGTGTGCGTCCCGACAATATATTGTTTAATTTTACTTTGAAAGTAATCCACACAAAATTTCAAGACTCTAACGTATCTAATTTATATAAAGGTACCCATGCCTGGATTAAATTCTAAAATTTATATAAAATTCTAAAAATTATTGTAATGCTCTGTAAAAGACAGACAGGAAATAAGTTACTTATTATTTTAAAACAGCTTAAAATATTGCTTAAAATATACTGATTTCAAAAATAAAAAATGGCTTAAAGTGTGCAGTGCCTTTAAATCGTTAAAAAATCGGATTTTTCTCCACTTTCTCTTGGAAATAAGATATTCTTGAGTAAAAAAAAGTATCCTATCAGGATGCTAAGGTACCTTCTCACAAAATACTGGTAAAATCCATCTAGTAGTTTTTACGTGATGCAAACACAAAAAGAGAAGGACAGACAGGAAGGAAATGAGTTACTATTTTATTATATGTATAGATTGTGTACCATGTGCATATGCACGTTCCTACAAACTTAATATTTTGTCAAAATATAGATGATTGCTCCAGTTTGGGCAACTATAGCAAAATGTCATATAAAAAACTTTCAAATCGCTCAAAATAAGCTACTAAAAATGATGTATGACCTTCCATGGCATTTCTCTACCAGAAGATTGCATAATATAAACAGCATCGAAATGGTAGATGTGAAGATACAACGGCTTAAACTTAATTTCGACCAAAGATGTCAAATATCACAATATCTGCATATCAGTAATATCATGACACCATATCAGTAATATGATGCGAACATAAATCAAGGTACCTCGGGAGCCTAAAATATTACTAGTCTATTTCAATATTATCACAGCGAACAGGGTGGTCCAAAATGGACTTTCTCTGTATTTTGTTAAAAGTAACAAATTTTTAGATATTTTTCAATTCCTATACCTTTTTTGTGTTGAGAGATTTTGTAACAAAAAAAAATTTTTATAATTATAGCTTATAAGCTATTAGTTCCCAAAAAATATAGTCTTTGTGTCTTTCAGAAATTTAAAAAAATTTTTTTAAGTCTTTAAAATCTGCGATTTAATAAATTGAGGTCAAACCAAGTCAAAAAATTTTTCCACCAGTTTGTAGTTCGAACCCTCACCTATACTCCTTTACTCCATATAAAGACAACAACTATTTCTCAAATTGTCTCTTTGAGTGTTGGGTCCTATTACTCGAACCCTGCCAACAAAAGCAACATATGACAAAAATTAAAGATCAAAGTCTAACCTGTAAAACACACAAAAAAAAAAAAACGCGTATAAAAATTCAAAACCAATCAAAAGTCATGGATTTTTTACCCCCTTCCTATGAAATGGTCCACTGTGCACCGTAGTGATTTTAAGTTTTATTACTATTTTTAACCGACTTCAAAAAAAGTAGGAGGTTATCTATTCGTCTGAATGTTGCTTTTTTTATGTTTGTGCCCGCAGAACTCAGTCATTTCTGAACCGATTTTTTTTCTTTATTAGAAAGGAAAAGCTTACAGATTGGTCCCATTTTAAAATAAGTTCAGAATTTTGAAAATTAAAGGGTGTCCCCATACAACATACGTGTTTTTTACGTGTATTATGAACTGTAATGGGCACCCTTTTAAAATTTTAAAAAACTGCATATCACTATAGCTGCCAATAACAGAAAGTAATAAAAAAATAAACTTAAAAATTAAAGGGTGTCCCCATATGTGACGTCAATTTAAATATATGAACCATTTGAACCATTGTATACAATCACTTGAAAATTGGACAGAATGTCCAATATTTATAATCAGAAATTAAATATTTATAATTAGAAGTTAAAGGGTGTCCTAATAGTTGCTGTAATTTGATGTATATTGCAAACCTTTTGAACCGTAACAGGGAGACGGTTGAAATTTGCAAAGAACCTGCATATCTAAGACCTTTATAACATCAAGTATAAAATTTAAATTTGGAAACTAAAGGGTGTCCCCATAATTGATAAAATTTTACCTATCTAGCCCTATCTTTTTAACCGTTATAGACACACACTTGAAAATTAGACAGAATCTCGACTACTATGTCCCGTATAATAACATTTATAAATATTTAAAGTTGTAAAGGGTGTCTCAATAGTTGATGTAAATTGATGCATATGGCCAAACTTTGGAACCGTTGTAGACAGACATTTGAAATTTACAAAGAATCTGTCCTTTAAAATAAGTGTTTAATTTAAAATTTTACATTAAAGGGTGTCCCCTAGGTGATATTGTTTAACCTATATGGCCATATCTTTGGAACCGTTACTTTTTATTGCTATGTCAGTAATAATAAGTGTAAAAAAATAAAGGGTGTCCTCATATCTGCGTATATGGCTTTATCTGCTGAACCGTTTTGGATAGACATTTGAATTTACAGAACGTATACTACTATGTCCGTTAGAGCACCTTTACACTAGTTTATTTTTAAGTTTATTTTATCTTTACAAATTTTTTTTTCTTAAAGAGTTTTTTATACAATTTTTCTCTAGATCTTAAATGTTAATTATTTCTAATTAATTTAATCAAAAAATTATATATTAACAAATTGAAATTGAAATATAGATGAGTGTAGTTACATAGTTTTACGTTTTATATGACGATATATTAGTTTCTGTTCATTTTCAGTAGCACATAATTGTCGGCGAAGTAAAATATTAATAAAATGGCTATACAGCTTTTAAAGAAATATGCCTACTTGACACCAGTAGTGCTGTAGCTCTATCATCAAAGTAAATATGACGTGGTATTGCAACGTTGCCAAGAATTGAAGATTTTCTCTATTCCTACATTTTACTACCCGTCTTTCTACACTAATCCTTCTTCCCAAAGAAAGTAACACATAATAGGTCGACATAATCACTTGTCCTTAAAAAACCCAAATAAAAACAACATTTCAGTTTTTTACACATTTATCTTTATTGATAGCATTTTAAATTACATTAAAGTTGATTTCATCATCCAGATTTGACGTTATTAATATAAAATCTAATACTATACTTTCAAAGGATGGGAGAAAAGCATTGCAAATGAGAACCACCTTTATGGATATAAAATTCAATTACCAAATTTAATAAAGATTTTTTAAGCAATATTCAATGCAGTTTTTAAATTTGCATGCAATAAAAACATGAACATTTATTTGCTTTTTCTTTTTAATGCTTTTTAATAAAAAAAGTGTAAATTATGTTAAAATGTTTAAAGTTTAACCATAAAAATCCGGTTGCTTTTTTACTCTGCTCTTTCATTAATCTCATCCTGTTTTGCTGTTTTCTTCTCACTTCATATCTAAACATCATATTTTAATCATTAAGAAAAGTTTAACAATTTTTTCTTTCAAACTTCTTTTGTTCACTTATTTTTCCATTTATTTTCTGCTTAAGTTTGGTCATATTTTGATGTATGAATCATGTTTTTATCCTTGTTCTTTTACCTCATTCTGTAGCTGGACTCTCATCTTTTTTTAATGCAATTTTTTTTACACTAAAAAGTTTTTAATATCTTTTTTATGATATTTTCTTGTTACCTTTTGTTCACTTTTTTCTCTTGTTATGATTTAATCTTTAACAATATTTATTCATTTTTTTTTAATTTCTCACTTAACGGAAGTGGTTGAATTTATTCGTTTGGAAATATTGTTGTAATTTTTTCCACAGTCCATGTTGAGATATTTCAATTTGTTGTAAAAGTGTAATTTTTCATAAACATCTTATGACAGCCATGTCGCACTAAGCAAAAAAACAAGCCGTTAGAACAGAAGAAAATTTTAAAGGTATATTTATGTTTTGTAACTGCATGGTTGAGTGAAGATTTACATTAATTAATTAATTTTTTTAAGAAGGCATCAGAAATTACTCAGAAATAAACGAACTAAGATAAACGAATTAAGAAATTTAAGATTTTTTTAAGTCCCATAAAAGGGATAAGAAATGACTAAGGATACCAGAAATATAAAATATTAAGACACTATAGGTATTCATCGTCTAGATCTTCAAAACTCCCACCAAGATGTGGATTTTAAGCAGTATTTAAGTTTCAGTCATCTTAAGAGTATCTGAAATTAACTACCGAACGTAATTACTATAAATACGTTCGGTTCAATTAATCGTCAAATTTGAAGTCAATTAATTGTTCGAGTGAGAAAAATTGAAAATTTTGATAAATAATAAATCAAACAAATTATATCGGTTAATCGACAAATCAATTTAAATATATTTATATTAAGATCGCCAATTTTTTACTCATTTCGTTTAAGAATTATTTCGAACTAGATGGGTTTAGGAAACATACAGAGAAAAAAAATATATATGGCCCATGTCTTTTTTCATAAATAACGAGTGATTTTTTAAGAGCTTGAGAACTTTTTTTAAAAAAAAACGCATAAAATTTGCAAAATCTCATCGGTTCTTTATTTGAAACGTTAGATTGGTCCATGACATTTACTTTTTGAAGATAATTTCATTTAAATGTTGACCGCGGCTGCGTCTTAGGTGGTCCATTCGGAAAGTCCAATTTTGGGCAACTTTTTCGAGCATTTCGGCCGGAATAGCCCGAATTTCTTCGGAAATGTTGTCTCCCAAAGCTGGAATAGTTGCTGGCTTATTTCTGTAGACTTTAGACTTGACGTAGCCCCACAAAAAATAGTCTAAAGGCGTCAAATCGCATGATCTTGGTGGCCAACTTACCGGTCCATTTCTTGAGATGAATTGTTCTCCGAAGTTTTCCCTCAAAATGGCCATAGAATCGCGAGCTGTGGCATGTAGCGCCATCTTGTTGAAACCACATGTCAACCAAGTTCAGTTGTTCCATTTTTGGCAACAAAAAGTTTGTTAGCATCGAACGATAGCGATCGCCATTCACCGTAACGTTGCGTCCAACAGCATCTTTGAAAAAATACGGTCCAATGATTCCACCAGCGTACAAACCACACCAAACAGTGCATTTTTCGGGATGCATGGGCAGTTCTTGAACGGCTTCTGGTTGCTCTTCACTCCAAATGCGGCAATTTTGCTTATTTACGTAGCCATTCAACCAGAAATGAGCCTCATCGCTGAACAAAATTTGTCACATTTGAACATTTCGAACCGAACACTGATTTTGGTAATAAAATTCAATGATTTGCAAGCGTTGCTCGTTAGTAAGTCTATTCATGATGAAATGTCAAAGCATACTGAGCATCTTTCTCTTTGGCACCATGTCTGAAATCTCACGTGATCTGTCAAATACTAATGCATGAAAATCCTAACCTCAAAAAAATCACCCAATAGAATTGATTTTTTTCCAAACATTTTACATTCAGTTTATGATCATCGTATAAAAAATATAAACATACTTAACTAGTGTTTTTTTAAATTCTTACTATTCTATTATGCTACATAATTCAAATCTTCCAACTAGTGTATCTATATATATATATATATAAAGCACAAAAAGTGTTTGTTTGTCGGAAAGCTATGGCTGCCTACACCAGTGAACCTATTTTTCTGTTACTAAATATACGGTTGGTAAAATAGGGTACTTATTATTTGAATATTCGACGTGGACGTGGCACCTCCCATGTAAAGTAAATATTTATCATCGTGTAGCTTGCTAACAGTAATAGGTAGGGCTTTGCAATTTTGCACCCGCAACCTCTATATTAACTTACATAGTTTAGAGAAAGATAGACTGAATTGAAATAGTGGTCGTGGTACCTCCCATACAAAGTGAAAAAATTGTATCCTGTATCTAGAGAACAGAATTAGGTAGCACCTTAGAATTTCGCACCAGTAACTCCCATATTAACGTACATAGTCAAGCTAAACACGGGCTAAATTAGAATAGTGGGCGTGATACCTCCCATACAAAGTGAATAATTATTATCGTGTTCCTGGCAAACTACAATAGTTAGCGCCTTGTAACTTTGCATGAGTAACCCCTGTGCAAATCTACCAAAATACAGATTGAATTTAGATAGTGTGCGTGGTACCTACCACACAAAGTGAAAAATTATTATCGTTTACATAGAGTACTATAAAAGGTATGGTCTTGAAAGTAGGTAAAAATAACCCTCATACTTATGGGAATTCTCTAGAAAAAGATGGGCTGGATTGGGACAGTGATCGTGGAAAAAATGATTATCGTGTATCTAGAGATCAGAATTAGGAAGCACCTTGAAATTTCGCACCAGTAACCCCCATATTAACGTACATAGTCAAGCTAAACACAGGCTGAATTGGAATGGTGGGCGCGGTACCTCCCAAATTAAGTGAAAAATTAGTATCGTGTACCTGGAGAACTACAATAGCTAGTCTTGAGAGTAATGTGCATTGCCTAGCAAAATACAGATTGGGTTAGGATAGTGGGAGTGGTACCTCCCATAAAAAGTAAAAAAAAATATTATCGTGTCAATACGTATAGTCTAGCAAAAACAGATTGGTTAGTTTAGTTAAGTTAGTTTAGTTTATATACCTTGCATATAAACTAAAACATTTTCGTATTGTATTTTTTGTGGAGGGGTATAGCGAAGCGCACCGGAGATAGCTAGTAATAGATAAATTGTAAACTGCGCTGTGTCTAAGTATCAGGTAAATACTGTTTCAGAATTTCTCCTACTAGGAGGAATGTCCATGTATCTTACATATTTAAATAAGTGTGTTTGAAGAGCAAAAGTAAAGAATTAATATTTGCACTTAATGAAAAATGTTATGTTTAACACATGTTCCTTACCTTTTTCGCGTAACGACAAAATAATACTATTAATGAAATAATTCATATTTTTATTTTAATGTCACAATATAATTACAAATTAAATACGAACTTTATTATCGAGCATACTAACGAAGACCTTCACTAGTTGCAGTGAAACACTTTTTGAGAAACGAACTCATAACCCCCAGACTCATATATTAGCGTACTACCTACTAGGGCACCTAATTTAGTTATGAAATCAATTATGATAAAAATATTCAATGAAAATAATTGTCTAATTAAAATACACAAATCAATAAAATATTTTTGAAAATTTTAAAAATTGTCATTAATAATATTCAGCAATCTTATATGGTTGTCTTTTCTCATTGATTAAATCGAGTTATTCGAGTAATTTAAAAACCTTAACCGATTAATCGACTAAAATTTTAATTGCAAAATCGATTAATTATTTGCTCGAATAAAATCAAAACCCGATTAAATGGATACTATAGTTAGTACATAAAGGCCTAGTTAGTCAACCCAACTTTAACGGAATTTAACATTCATATACATATAACAAAAACAAATTTTGTTTGAAACTCTAGTTTTGCTTTGTTTATCAATGACTCGTTAAAATACAAGCCAATACATTTTTGGTAGATTGGCTTATATATTTTCACGTCGAAGAGTGCAAGAGAACCTGATAGAGCAGAAAACTCCTCTATCAGGTTTTAAGAACTCTGCTTCTTAGTTTTATATGAAAAACTAAGATGCAGATTTCTTAAGAATACACTTTTATGTAGGGTCTTTGGTAGTCTTGTAGATATGTAGTATGCTAATCTATTATTTAGGGAGACTCTGAGAGTTGATGCTCGATAATTTAAGTTAGAATATAAATTGTAATTGTTTTGTAAAATTTAATAAATAAACAAAAGAACTTGATTCAATTAGGTTGGACATTTCGTTGTTGCCGCTGTTATATTGTCATTGTTCAGGCAGTGTCTTAATTTTACATTCATAAAATTTTTATTTATTAATATTTAAAAACAGCATCAAATCAATCAATTTTGTCATTTAAGGAGTCGTGCATGGAATGAACTAAATGGAATTTAAAGTCAAAAAGTTCACGAATATATGGTGGATGTGCGGGCATATCCAAGTTTTAATAATTTTAGACGAGCGACCAACAGAATGAAATATTGTAAACTCATTTTTCTACTGCTTTTCTCTCACCCCCCCTGGGGTACTAGCACTCACTGCAGGATTTGCAAAAGCTTTGACAAAATGCTCTTGGGGGGCACCAGACGCCAGGGTTCTTCAAACCTGAATCTGAAAAAACAAGTCTGTTTTATTATGGGTCCGAATCGAGACTCGACCAGTGCCAAGGGACTGGTACCAAGAAACCGGTGGCCCCTCAGAGAGCCGTCTCTCTCGTTGGTCGGTTGGTGGTGAGGTCCCCTTCTGTAGGCAGGTATGGTGCATTGTTGATCAAATTGTGCTGTTGCACTCTCAACAGAATGGGATTTGGATAGTGTACAAAAAACATATCAGGTTAGAACTTGGGTCCACGTTTGCCATGTTCTATAAATTGCTACTCATTGTGAGTGTTCAGTATGTCTAGTGCGACATGGGTGCCATTACACATGGCACGTTGTCGTAAAGTATGCTGTTACTACAAAATGGGGGCGCTAATCTACGCTTTTATTTCACTCGGTGGTAAGACCACCGTCGGATAAGAGCCAACGCGGCTATATGCCGACGTTAAGCTTGATCACATCTGCCTTTCTCTCAAGGGTTAATTCCCATGTACTCACATATCGTCTATTGAGCTTGCGATACATTTCTGTTTGATCGGAAATCTATACATCTATATATCTATACATATAATAATGCTGTAACAGGACATATTATGGAGCTTATAATATGATCTTTGTATATGTAAAAAAATTCTACTAGAACATTTTCAATACTTTATTTTGTTTAACTTTTCATATACCACTGACCTTTCTTGGTAGAGCAGATGTGTTAGTTGTTACAAATGAATAATTTTGTTTATGAAAAACATACAAATTATGCAAATATTCGTCTAGAATGAAAATATCTGAAATTAATTTCAATTGTAAATGAAGCACAATTTTATTAAATTTTTCTTTTACGTTTTTACTTGCAGGTCAGTAACCGCACAAAATGACAAACAACACAAGTGGCAAGCAATTTGTAGAAAAAAAAACTCATTATATAGAACAAAATTATCCTTTAAGGCATAAAACTGTTGCTCGCTGTTATTTGAAATTAAATTAACATAATATTCCCCTTTTCAATAAAATGTAAATAACATTATACCGAAAGTATGTTGAACAACATCTACGTTATTAGTTGGCTAACAGCATCTGCTCATTAACAGTGAAAGTGTTGACAAAATAAAACATCATTATTAAGTTGTAATGTTCCTTAGTCAACATGATGAGCTGCTAAAAACAAAACATCTTTTACTTTTCCAAACGAATCTCTTCGATTTATTCTTTAACAAATTCTTGAGAGCAACAAAAATATAAATATTTTTGAGTTCCTTGTGGCCATTAATCTCTTTCAGTGCGCATGCGTTCTACAACCTTTTGTTTTGGGGGGCTTTTGTCATGTTGTTGTTGGGTTTGTTGCTGCATCAGTTTGTAGTAAGTGTGTCTTCTTCAACATAAAATTGAATTTTATGAAAGCCCACTGGCGCTAATGGCAATCAAAGCAGTTTGTTGTGGCACGTGTATATATGTAGTACAACATACATACCTTACGCATCCACCCAACCAACCATCCATTCATCCATCTATCCACCAATCTACCTGCAAAATGAGAAAATAAAATATAGTTGCTTGCTTTACATTTAACCGCACATCTATACAGCCATCCAAAATTCGTAGCCACATACAACCCAACCTCCCCAACAAGAAAAAAGTGTTGTGCTACAAATACATTCTCAGTTTAAATCAGTGTCTTCTTGTTGTTATTGCTGTTGAATTCTTCTTAGACAGTGTTGTTACGAGTATTTCAATGCTATTTTGAGTACGTTTGTATAGAGTTTGCTTTTGGATCGGTGCAAATGTGTTTTTGTGTGTGTGTGTGTGTAAGTGATTGTAAATGTATGTGTACATACCTGCCTTAAGGTGTATATACGTGAGTTAACTCAAGTTGTTGAACAGAGTATATACTACAACACAATTACATTAGAAAAATATGTCATAGTAGTGGTACTAGGTGGCGTAGAAATAACAAATTATTTTGTTTGACGAAGCATCTGCTATGAATAGGATAAAGGAACGGTGTGTTTGATTGTATATGTATGTGTGTGTGTGTGTGTGTGAGTGTGTATCTAAAACTTAAGGTGCCAGCGTATAATAATTGTTTATGTATGTGTGTGTGTGTGTGTGTGTGAGTGTGTATCTAAAACTTAAGGTGCCAGCGTATAATAATTGTTTATATACTACTTTCTGTTAGAAGGGAACCTATATTTTTGGTGAATGTATGTGAGGTGGACGGATTGTCGATAGTTTTATGTGTCAAAAATAGAAGTTTAGTGATTTAAACGAATTTTATTGTCACTACAAGGCAAGTAATATGATTTGTTGTATTATTGTATTTGAATAAGTTTAAATGAATTATATTAAACCAGTTTAAAAAACGGATGAATTTATGAAAAACTAAAACAGCTGTAAGAATATTACAAACAGCAATGATAATCTTAAAAAGAATTCGCGCTAAACATAGGCTTGTTATTTTTTTCATTTTATATTATTGAATCTATTGGTGCTGTGCTAGTTAAATGTATTACGAATAATTTTCTAAAATTGCTTGTTACGTTGATAACAATGACCGTTCGCCTGTTGCTGAGAATTGCTCATTTGGAAAACTTTTTGCAGAATTTACTAAAATCAAAATATCGAAAGTCTTTTTTTTATCCAAAAAACAGTATATATAATTTTATAAAGACATATAATTTGTCATTTTCATAATTGGAATTTAATATTGATATGGATGGTAAACAGAAATAAGACAAAATAAAATCATCTGAATCATGATAGGAAGTTTAAAGGGTTATTCGGCCTGTTCATACAATTTAACACCGATTGGAATGACAATATTTTCTCATTGTTTTCATGAAATCTATTTGCATATTTGTACGGAACTTGGAAATTGGTTAATATCCCTTCGAAAAGAAAGGTATGGATGCCCGTCATTTTGTTTAGCAATTAAAACTTTTAAGGTCACAGAATGTTCAAAAACTTAAAGCTGGACTCAAGAGAATCTTTAATGATATTTTTAGCCCCGCCCCCTTTTGTGGGCGGTGAAATCAAAAATTATTTGAAAAAATAATGCAATTATTAAAAGAAATAGATTACATACTTCTTAAAACCATACAAATTTATTTTTATGGGCAGGGGGAGTGTTACCATCGTTGGTGTTTTCAAATCCAGCTTTCGGTACACCCACTATTAGCCCTAATTCACTTCAAAATTTTTCTTGGATATTTTTTTCCGCGCGTTAAAAATGGCTTTGTCGTCATCAGATTTTATTTGTCATTTTTTCACTGTCAGTTTATATGACAGGTGTAATATGCTCTCAAATAGGCGAATTCTTGCGTGTAAAGTAGATAGTCCGAAAGAAAAGGCATCTACGTCTATATCTCTTTTAATATTTAAATTGTTTTTTTGTACAGGTAATAACAGCGTTAGATGTAATGATTTAAATAAAAAACATCTTCAGTTATTAAGACCCAAAACATTATTAATATAAAGGGTGTTTTTATAGAGGTATAAAATTTTAAGTTGCAATAAAACAACGATGGATTATTCGATTGACATGAATTTTATTTATCCGAAAGATAATCTTGTGGCATTACATTTTAAATATGATTTCTAGCATATGACCGCTGGCGCGAATGTAGTCCGAACTGGACGTCCAATTTTCGATGAATTTTTCCAATATTTGTGGCCCTATATCGGCAATAACACGGTGAATATTGTCTTCCAAATGGTCAAGCGTTTGTGGCTTATCCGCATAGACCAATGACTTTACATAGCCCCACAGAAAGTAGTCTAGCGGTGTTAAATCACAAGATCTTGGAGGCCAATTTACAGGTTCAAAATGTGAAATTATGCGCTCACCAAACGTGTCTTTCAATAAATCTATTGTGGCACGAGCTGTGTGACATGTTGCGCCGTCGTGTTGAAACCACATCTCCTGGACATCATGGTTATTTAATTTAGGAATGAAAAAGTTAGTAATCATGGCTCTATACCGATCACCATTGACTGTAACGTTCTGGCCACCATCGTTGTTGAAAAAGTACGGACCAATGATTCCACCAGTATGTCGTAGCCATTCAACCAGAAGTGCGCTTCATCGCTAAACAAAATTCGCTTATGAAAATCGGGAACAACGGTAATCTCGTTTTGGGCCCAAATTGCACTATTTGCAAGCGTTGTTCAGGCGTGAGTCTATTCATGATGAATTGCCAAACCAAACGGAGAATAAATCACTTGACAGCTGTTAAATCGGTCGCCATCTTGAAAAGTAATGCCAACTTAAAGATCTATACCTCTATAAAAACACCCTTTACAAGGGTTTACTACTCGTATTTACCTATCCAAGATAAGAAAAAACATAAAAAGGTAAAATTTTAAAAAAATCGCAAAAAATGGCGCAAAAACGCGCAACGTTTTTTTAAAGTTTAAAAGTACAGATCGTAAATTTTGTAGTTATATATAACATTTTTAGGATCGCGATGGAGATCACTCTTAAAAAGCTTTTCACTTTTTTTTTGACAAAAAATTTTTTTAATTTTGAACGAAATTTTTTATCAATAAAAATTAAATAAAAAATTTTCTAAAAATTAACATAAGTAGCTACTAATAAACCCTTTCACAGAAAAAAAATCAATACAAAATCTTTATTCGTTTAGCCACCAAAAAATATATTGCAAACCTCTCAAAATCGTTTAAATTCAATAAAAACGTATGCGATTTACTCAATTTTCCTGATTTTAACAGTGTCCCAAAACGACAAATCTCAAGCAAAAGCCTTGAAAATTGACTATACGATGCAAAATTTTGTTGTCTGTCGAGCTGTGTACTTAAATTTTTACATTTCTCAAAATTAATTTTTGGCCTAATGTCCGGCTAGATTGGCAAAATACCCCTCTCTGCGAAGGTTGGCTGAAGCAACAACAAATATAAGGTGGTAAAATATTAAAGTAAAAATACTTATAGCAAGAGGAAAGCTTTGGGTAGTGGTAGACTATAAACTGACGATAAATGATTGAATGCGATTTTTCTCGTATTCCTTTATCTGAATTTGGTTAATTAAATAGATGATGTTTAAAAATTTTTCTTTAAAAAATATAAAAATCAAAATATAAATTATCAAATTGGTTTTGCCTAATTTTCGTTGCAGTTTTAACATCTGCATGTCACTACTTTTGGTATATCCTCATATGCATAAGTGTCACATTGATATTTGGTGTTAAGCATGTCGATTGCATGTAAGATTTATATTAGTTTTGATCCTTGGCGTGATTTTAGTTGTTTTCTATATTTATTATCGAGTTTTACACAGTATCTATGAAGATATATAAACCAGAATAAGACATTTTTTGATGCTATTTCCTATTTCCTAGAATTTAAAGAAGTTCAGTGTGTGATAAAGTATCGAAAGCCTTATCAAAAGTTTATTTTATTGTCTTTTTGGTGGTAGCTGAACTGATTTGGATGTATTATTGCAAAATTTAGTTAGAAATTTCTTTAGTCTCTTTAAAATAATTTATTTTAATACCTTTTATATTATTAATAGTATAGCTATTGTTCTATGGTTGTGGCCATTATATTTTTTACATGGGCCTGGTATGTGATAAAGTATCGAATGCCTTATTAAAAGTTTTTGTTATTGTCTTTTTGGTGGTTGCTGAACTGATTTGGGTGAATTAGTGCAAAATTTAGTTAGAAATTTCGTTAGTCTCTTTAAAATAATTTATTTTAATACCTTTTATGTTATTAATAGTATAGCTATTGTTCTATGGTTGTTTATGTTATTAATAGTATAGCTATTGTTCTATGGTTGTGGCCATTATATTTTTTACATGGGCCCGGTGACAAAACAACTTTGGAACAACTATGCAGTTTCTACTTTCATTTATTATTTTGTCACTGAAGGTGTTGATGACGCAGCATTATTTTGTAAGCCTTTCTGTCTGATTGTTTTGAAATCCAGGGCCTTCGTTGTGATTTTGTTGTCAGGAATAATCTTCAAATACTATAAGTAAGTATGTTTTGAAATTTGTGTAATATTTTAAAGCCTTAGTCATCAGTTTAAGCTACAAAACCTTCGCAAATCATGTGGAAACTATAAAAAATAAAAAATCTGTACTAGTACATGGAATGAAAATATTAAAGTTTTCTACTCATATTATTGTAATTATAATTTTATTATTTTGAAGATGTCAAATCGAACCCAAATAAATTTTTCGTAAGAATTGAGACAATTTGGTAATAATTTAAATACCAAATTGTCTCAAAAAATAAACCTCACATATTTTATATAGTTTATTTGACCTTTTTGTTAATATTAATTTAACTTTTTATTTAAGCTTTAGGTCTTTAAATAATTTTAAATTTTATTTTTTTTTTTCGATATTTCGCTACTCCTTTGTGTAGCATCATCAGGAAAAATTAACTAATTAACGTTATGAAAATTTACAATTAAAAAAGTATTGAAAAAACATTTTTTTTTTTTAAATAACATATTTCAAAAAAAAATGTTTGTCATAAACTTATTAAAAAGTTTTTAAACAAGTACAAACAATAATTAAATTATTTCTTATTTACTAAATGTCTGTAAATTTGAGCTACATTATCTGTGTCTGCCTTAAAATTAATTCTCTGTGTGTTTGGTGTATTAATAATTTGTAACATTTCTAATATGTAACGACGTTTATAATTGTTTTCTGAATTTAGTACTGAAACATTATCAAAATTGGGATAGTGATTTAATTCAGCACAATGAGAAGATAATGCTGTTTTTTGCGAATTAATATTCCTATATTTTTGGTCTGATTTATGTCCTGCTATTCTAGTTTTAGGTTTATTTTTCGTTGTGCCTACATATACTTTATTACAATTTTCATTTTCATTACCGTTACAAGGTATTTTATATACTATATTTGACAATTCTAATTTTTGGATTCTATCTTTAGTTTTACTGAATAATTTGTTTAGAGTATTTTGAGTCTTAAAAGCCATTTTATATTTATTATTATCAAAGATTTTAGATTTTTCTAAACGTTCAGATATTTCTGGTACATATATTAAAGATTTATAAATTTTTTGTTCTGTAATATCTCTTGTATTTTGATTACTTCTTCTCCCATATTGATTTATTAATCTATTTGTTAATTGTTTTGGAAAATTATTATCATTTAAAATATTTCTTATTTTTTCCTTATTATTTTTATGGAATTCTTTATTACTAATTCTCAGAACCCTGTCTATTAAATTTTTAGCTGCGTTAACTATTATTCGTTTACAATGTTTCGAATAATAGTTAATAATTCTTCCGGAAGACGTTGGTTTTTGATACCAATCTATTAATATGTCATTGCCTCTCCTTATGAGTAATGTATCTAAATACGGAAGTCTAAAATCAGACTCTATCTCAAGTGTAAATTTAATGTTAGGATTAAATTTATTAAATGTCGTTAGTAAATTGTCAATTGCCCTATCGGATATTATACAAAATAAATCATCTACATATTTAGTCAATATTATTTTTAATACTTAACTTTTCAATACTTGTGTCTAGTAATTTCTCCATAACAATATCTGCTACAATTGGGGAAGCAGGAGATCCCATAGGTAGTCCTTTCTCTTGTTTATAAATTTTATTATCGTATTTAAAATATCTGTTATCTTCAATACAAAATTTTAAGATACGTAAAAACAAACTTTTTTCTATACTTGTGTGTCTTTCTATGATATCCTACTTTTCTTCAATAGTACTAATTGCTAAATCAACAGGTATACTAGGAAATAATGATATCAACCTTTCGTCATCTTTTATTTTTTGATTTACTATTTTATCTTTAAATTCTATAGAGTTTTTTATGTTATATTTTGAATGTTCCGCTATCTTTTTTAAAATGTTTGTAATATATTTACATAATTCACATATTATTTTTTTTTGATTATTTCTTTATTTGATTATTTCTTATTTCTTAGTTTAATCAAACATAACTGATTAAAAGTTTAAATAAACTGAGTAGACATGTAGGGTCTTAAAACATACTCGTGTAAAAAGAAAATGATGCTGTTATACGAGCAGCCAAGGAGGGACACAGCTGTGTATTTGCAAAAACAAAAACGACACCATAAAATCAGCATACAGCACCTGCTGCCAACGTAAAACAGTTGTGTGGCGATAGTATATACTTTTTTTTTAAACCAGGGCTTTCTTCTTAGCCAATACCTTCTTTGCAGACAATCTCAGCCACTTGTACTCGTTCAGAATGTACACCTCCTAAGTTACCTCAAAATCATTATTTACATGACATAATAATGATGATGATGCTGATGATCATGATGATGATGATTTGGCTATATAAATGTATGATATATAAAAACCACAAGTAGCTATCTATGAACGTTGCTGTTGTTGTTGCTGTATACATATTAAACTTTGTTAACTCATGCTCTCTCGCTCTCATTTGTTGTAGTTGTTGTTTTGGCTAGAAATAAAAAGCAACAGCAACAACTATTATAAAATGCACACAAGCAATGTTACCCATTGTAACGTGTATATTTTTAAACGTGTTCTTTGTCTGTATGTATTTTATTTTCTTACCTATGTAAAATATTAACAAAAGTACAAATGTGCTTGTTAATATACGTATGTATATGTGTGTATAAATGTATTCATATATTTTGTGCATGTTCTCGTTCTCTCTTTTTGTTATTTCTTTACTTAACTTTATGTAGTTGTATATGAGTACGTGTGTGTCTGTTTGTACGTACATAGATGTGAAATTGTTAAGGTGTGCTATAAGGAAAACTTGGCAGCCAACCAAAAGTAACGAGTTTTTTTTTACATTTTATTCATTCATTTTGTTTTTTTTTTTTTCATATTTTATTTTTACTTTTCTGCTTTAGCTTAAGGGAAGAGCACATTTTTTACTTAAAAAAAACATAATATAAAATTCCCGTCGGTACCTTGAAATTTCTCTTTGGGTATATTTCTTTCTACAGATTGTACGTTTTATGTTGTTACTTTAGTAAAGGCAGTAAAGTAAATAATATGGTCTTAGCATTTGTTTCTTTGTTGTTTTTTTATTGAGTGTTTGTGTGTTTTTCTTAATTATGTTATGACTTTCTTCTTTTTATTATTTTATTCTTTACTAAACGTGACTTTAAATTGCTTACTCGACAGTATTTGCATTTAATGCAATTTTTTAAGAAAATTTAGAGTTTACAATATTTGTGGACGCGTATGATTAATATTTAATTTTCATAGAAAATATTAATCATACGTAAGCAAATTACATAATATTAACAATGATACAGTGATGTTTTACTGAGATATTTCTCGTCAGTAATTTTTTCTATAATTTTTTTTTTACTTTTAGGCCTAAGATTTGGGCACTTATTATTAGTTCATCTAATTTGAAGTTACAATAAATAATAAGAAATAAAGAAATATATGGATTTCATAGTTAACATACAATTAAAACATAATTGTAAAATGATCAGGATTATATCATAATTTATTATTGCAGATCTCTTAAATATTTTTGTGTATAGTAATTTAAGTCCAACAAGATAAAGTTTTATGTAATTTTTTTTTTTAATTTTTCAAATGATTTACTTGCCAGCTTTTAATAAAAATAGAATTTTCACTTTTAATTTTTTATTTAATAAATATTACCATAAACTTATAAACCATATTCTAACTTAATTTATCGATCATAATAACGAAACACTTAGAAACTTTGTTGGTTATTGAATCCACAACCCCTAACTGAAAGACAAGCGCACTACCTCCTAGTCTACCGGGACAAACAAAATGTTACAGTACAATTAGAAATTATATTCTAACTTAAATTATCAGGCTTAGTTTCACTCACTGTAGTCAAACATCCAAAGTCTGTGTTGGGAATTGTACCCATAACCCCAAAAACTGACAGATTAGAACACTAGCACACTACCGAGGCATTCGGGACAAACAAAATGTTACAATACAATTATAAATTATATTCAAAATTAAATTATTGAGCTTAGTAGCGAATATCTTTAGTCGCTGTAGTGAAAACAGCGAGAGCTTCCAGACTGATAGACTAGATTTTTTCACACTTAATTCAAGAACTTTTTTCTATTGATTTTAATTTATAAGTTGAAATTCTTTATTAAATTATTTGTAGGAGCTAAAAAATAACATTTGTAGTTTTTTCCGTTTTTAGCCACATGATTGCCAGGCCCTAAAATTACTACTCTGATATATTGTCCTTCAAATGCAAGAAATATGTACGTTGATGTTTAATTCCAAAACTAATTTAAATTTAAAAATTCATATTAGCCCAATTCACAATCTTGTGCATTTGGTATTGCAAATTTATGCAATTGTAAAAATTTCCCACGAATTGGGAACAGTTTTTTATTTCAGTTTGCAACTCTTCTTTCAAAACAAAAAATTTCCTATTGGATTTTTTTTTACAATAAAAATTTCGTTGAAGGAAAGTACAAATAGTAAATTTTTAATAGATAAAACTGCTAAAGAAGTTGTTTTCAACAAAGGAGCATATTTCACACACTCTAATTAATAAAATATTCCAAACAGTGTTCCATCGGAAGTTGCAAACACAAAAAAAAAAACACGGAATTATCAAACTATAAAAGATGCTTTATTCCAAAAAATCGACAGTCGTCTTGTATTAAATAACAATTGAATAACAACGTCTAGTATTAGATAACATTATAAATTAATCTACTAGAAATACAAAAAATTTCGGAATTATCAAACAGCCTAGGTAATAGATGCAACTTGCTCAAAATTTGTCGTCTAATACTAGATTACAGTTAACGGCAATAGTATTTCTTTGGAATTTTTAGTGCAAGAAAAGCTAAAGATCATGGAATTAAAAAAATAAAAATAAAATTCCGAAGCGAGACAATCCAGTAATAGATATCAAATAAAATTTTATTGCGTCCATCTGGGTCCATTTAAAATTTTCTTTTGGTTTTTTGGTTTTTCGATTTTAATTTTTTCATATTTTTTGTTTATTTTTATATTTTTTATTTAATTTATATTGTCAGCTGTCAGTTTGAAATTTCTAGCAAATAAAAACTATACTAGGTGTTGTTTATTTCCTAATGTGTAGCATATGCATTTCTAAATACATATTTTGTTAGTATGTTATAAAATTATCCATTACAATTTTGCAAATGCTATGTTGCAAGGCCATTTGCACAAGATTGTGAATTGGGCTATTGAAAATGTTGCCTTTTTATTAAATGGAATAAATGGGACCTCGTGGCGTATGAATAATATTATTTAAATATAACGTATATTTAGCAGGAATAAAAGTCTTTATGTTCGGTTAACAGCTGCCCACTATTGTAGTGGATCTTACCCTATTTTAGCCTCTACACTATTTTTTGTACGTGCGTTTTTATCGCAATTGTTTACCTTTTTCATTATTTACGCCATATTTAGAAGAAAAACACTCAGTAAAGGGTAAAATTGAAAAAAATCGTATTGGAAACTCTATATTTTTTATGTTATTACAGGAAAAAATGTACTTGATTTAAGAGTGGTCATATGTAAATGGAGCCCTGTTCTTTAAGTTTATTTTAATTATTTTAAATGGATAACTGTAAGTGCTTGGTTTGGTGTTCCAAACAAAAAATGCCTTCAATGGGAAAATATCAGATGTAAAAAATATGTATTACTTTATGGGAATATTAGAAGCTGTGTACTTAATATTATAATACCCTTTGTAAATAATAGTTTTTATTATTGAATTTTGCTATTATATCAAATCCAAAAAAAAAAAGAATAAAATATTAAATAAAATAACTTAATACGAATTTTTAATTGCCTGAACTTACATTTAATTTGAATGTTTTTGAAAGTTATTAAAATTTTTGTTGAAGGATAATCAACCTTGAAGATTTTTGATTATAATCACACACATAAATTATAACTGCAGGATTGAACAAAAAAAACAAGAAAAGAAATGGGGTTCTAGTATATATTTTCTCTCTTTAATTAAGTAGATGTCACCTGGTTTCTGCTGACCGCTAAAATTGGTAAGTTTTAAATGGTAAATAATTCTTTATCTATAATTTGATACCATGAATTATTATTCGAATACATCTCAGTATATTTGACGATATTATCGCTTAACTACAATTCTTATAAATCGATAAAGCGTAAAAAAGATATTTTAATAACAAATTCAATTAATATTTTTATAAAGTTTTGACATTATTTAAATTAGTGTTAAACTTTTTAAATGTAACTAACGAAAAGTCGGTAGTAAAAACTTATTATTTATTAAAAAAAAAATAAACCTTGATAGTGAATCAAAGTAAAATTGAAATCCAAATTTTGCTTTTTTGCTACACTTAAAATAGATTTTTTTCTAAGCCGGGCGTAATAAGCAATAATTAAGGAAAATTTAATATTTTTACAGAAAACGACACCAATTATGTAGCTTTGTTAAGCTTTCTATATTATAGAAGTAGAGATACTTTTTTCAATAGCCTTTTTTTCGACAGATCATGAATCGTGACATGCTGTCATGTTATTTTTGTTTAGAATTGTTTGGCATTTCATAATGGAAAGACTTACGCCTGAACAACGTTTACAAATCGGTCAACTTTATTACGAAAATTCACGTTCTGTGAGGAATGTGTTTCGTGCACATCGCTCAAATTATGGTCAATATAATCGGCCTACTGAGGATACTATTCGCAACACCATCACACATTTTGAGACCCAGCATTCATTATTGGATAATATTTGACAAAATACACCACGTCCAGCACGCTGTGAAGAAAATATAGCGGCCGTAGCTGAGAGTGCACACGAAGACCGTGGAGAGTCTTTTCGGCGCCGTTCGTAGCAACTCGGACTGACGTATGGAACGACTTGGCGCATTTTACGTCGAGATCTTAAATTGAAAGCAGGACATTCGCCAGTTACCAGTCGAAATGCTCGAACGAGTCATCGAAAATTGGACTCAACGGATGGACTCTGCGATGGCCAATATTTGATAGACATAATCCTCAAAAAATAAATGCCAAAGAATATTCTTTCAAATGATAATAAACATTCTCCATTAAATATGAATTTTCTGTGTTTTTTTCTTAAAAAAATATTGGGAACCTCGAAACTTATAGTGTGATCCACACTATAAGTGGAGAATATGAGAAGATTTTTAAATGTCAAAACAAAACAAACATATTGGACCTACAGAAGTCATTATTTGCTCGGAATTAATATCTATTTATCTCGCTAATGGCTTGGAACGAAGTTTTCAACATTTCCTTGACTATTCGATGGAATATTATATTTAAAGATACAACAATACCCGTGTATCTTAATGTTGTTTGATGGGGATTTGCCAAAACTTAATTATAGGAAACGTAAAAATAAATTACAGTATACAGTTTACAGTTTAACATACAATAGTTATTCCTATTGAAATATCAGTAAAGCTAAAACAAAAAAAAGACTAGTATTGACCCTTTTTATGAGTTGCATTCAATTTTCGATATTCGCTGGCTATCGAACATCAAATATCGAATGTAAAATTCGTATTATGAGTAATACGTTCGGATATTTCGTTGTATAACAAAATTTCAATGGAACACAATTTTTTCGATGCCTTTTGAAAATGTAAGCATTTGTACTTTTTTTTTATTGTTTTTATATTATTTTAATTTCATGCTGGAAAATATCGTTTTTCTAATGGAGCAAAAATCTCAGCTGGCAAAAGGAATATGGCAAAAATGTGGGAAGAAACCATACAGGAATTGAATTAAATGGGGCCACCCGTTAGAATAACATCAAAGTGGTCATATAAATTAATTTAATTTTATAATGTCTGTTTATAAATATGTACTATTGTGAATAATCCAGATGACTGAAATTCACAATAGCAATATCGAACATTCGTTCGATTAGTTCTTTCGACCACAGTCGAAGATTGAAAGTTGCTTATAATAGGCACCATTAATTCTTTATTTTATTTATTTTTATGGAATTATAACAGCGTAAGGCAATATCTAATTTCACTATGGCGTATAATATATGTAATGCAAGCCAGGTTAAAATTTTCAGTACGGGACAAACCAAAATTTTATGTTTTCTGTTGCACTTAACGATATCTTGAGATCAACTTACCCCCGGGGGTTCCAATTGTCACTACAGTAATGGCAAATGCTTTGACACGGTTCACTCGGGGAAAATAGGGGCACCAGACGGTAGGGTTCCTAAAGCCTAAATCTGGAAGAAAAGGTCTGTGTGTTAAAACATACGGGTCCTCTTCGAGGCCCGACCAGTGCCCAAAGGACTGGTACCACGGGAATCGGTGGCCCCACAGAGAGCCTATCCTCTCTGTGACCGGTTAATGGTGAGGTCCCCTTCGGGGGTACACGTGGTGGTTGTGGTTTAAGATCGATTTATGTAGGTAAGGTGCAAGGTCGATCAAGTGTGCTGTTGCACTCTCAACAGACGGAGTTTGGATAGTCTCCAAACCCCTAAGCAAGAGGTTATAATGTGGATCTAGGCTTGTCTTGGAAAGACTTGCCATATTATATAAATTGCTACTCATTGTGACTGTATCACACATAAAAATCGATTGGTGGCAATCGTAAAGTGTTGTTATACTACACAATGGGAGCGCTAGTCTACGCCTAAGTTTCACTCGGTGGTAAGACCACCGTGAGGTTAGGCCGAGTAGGCAGGTACTCACGTTAATCTTGTTCCACAATCTTGAGATCAACTACAGATTTTGTTTCGTATTTATTTAGGCTGACTTAAGAATTGAATACTTGCACAAATTAGTTGTCCAACTTTAACCTTATCGCAAAACAGTTATCGCAAAACTATACTTTTAAACTAAAAACTTCAAAACATCTTAACTTCGTCAATTTCTTAGATTTTGCCTGATTTTTTTTTGTGTTCTGTCTTGAATTTTGTATTTTATCGAAGCCAATTTGAACCCATGGAAAGATAAGGTTTCTTTCGTTAGCCTCACATACACATATATGTACATATTCATGTTTATACATATAAAAATCATTGCAATTACCGGAGGGCGTATACTTATTGTTAACAAATTTGTATAAATCATCCGTTCTATTTTGAGCTTTGTATTTAAAAAATGAAATTTAAATTTAATAATTTCAAATCAGGATTTGAAATCAAAAACTTTTAGTTTTAAATTAAATCATGCACCTCAAATACACTCTCTTAATTTTCAACTTCAATTCAAATACAAAAATCACAGAAAAATTACCCACCAGTTTGAAATATAATAATCAATAAAACTTAAATCTTAAAGATTCCTACGAAAAACAACAACAAAATAGCAATAAAAATTAATAAAGCATTTTTTAGAGACAAAGAAAAAAAAAACACGCAAAAATTGGTCAACATTTCTTAAAGAGTAAATTCCCACAATGAACAATGAAATTTGCTACAATTTTTTAAAACGAACTGAAATGCTCAACAAGCATTTGTTTTGCTTTCAATGTTCTCTTTTTATTAATGACGAGAGCACTGATAAAGACGATGAGGATGAAAACGAAGGCAACGACAACAATGAATGACAAGTGGTACAGACCGTAGAGAACCTACATAAGTTTTGTTCACAGAAATTACTACTTGAAAATACACTCATCCACACACACATATAACTACACATTCGGCAGTAACTTAATGATGTTGAAACTGAAATAAGGAGATAATGATGTTACACACACCATGAGAAAGAGTAGCAGTTAGTTAAAGGAAATACGTAAGAAAATGTTGTTGTAAGGATTACTAAGGTACCTACAACACACTGTTAGTGGACTTTAAGTGTGTGAAAGTGTTTAACTGTTGTTGTTGTTGTTGTTGTTGTTGATGCTGTTGTTGTAATAGAAATCTCGTTATGCGCATATGTTGAATTAATGAGAATTATGCTCTTATGCTCCTAAAAATGTGTATGAAAGTGTTTGTGTGTATATATGTATGTTGGTTTGGTTTTATAACAAGTATTATATACCTTCTATATATGTATTTTATGTTCACACAAACACACTTACATCATTACAAATACATGCTTATTTTACCTTTTTACGTCTACCGACTACCAGTGTGTTAATGTTAAAGGTTCCTTCTTGTTGAACATTTGTTCGTTTTTGTTGTAAGTGGCAGCTATTGTTGTTATAGTTTTTGTAGTGCCCTAATGAAGAGTAAGAATATAGTTGGAGCACTATTCCTAATGCTGAATAGTTGCTAATGTAAAAGTAACAAAAAAAGTACGTAAGCAGTCGCCAAAGTTATTGAAACTGCTAACAGCTTGTAGATGTGTTTTAAAAGTAAATATTTTATAGGGAGTATTTATGGCTGATGACAAATATTAATATTTTATTTTACGATAAGATACATATATGTGTTAATCATTTTTAATATTTATTTAATATTAATGGTTCACGTTTGAATGAACTAAAAAGATATTTTTTTATTACGCAATTTTTAACTTTCCTTGGACTTTGACTAATGAAAAATGTATAATGAATGTGAAAATGTGTGGGAATATCATATGTAGATGAGGGTTTTTAGGTTTAGAGCAATAAAACACTACGAGATTTATTAACAAAAAAAATTGATAATTGAAAAATGAAAAATGAACATTGATTATTTATTAATTATTTTTTATCATCTAAAGCTAACGTCATTATGACTTTTAGTATTCCCAAAATGAGGGGTAGTTAAAATGAAATAGATGTATTGTATTATGAAAATAATTTAATATTTCCTTAAATCTTCGCTGTTTCTCATTAAGCTGAGAGATCCCAAAACGAGGACATTAGTCATTTAAACGAAAACTATCTTAAAGCGTAAAATTTTGAAAAATTTCATTCAATTTGAGGTCATGCCACAGGTCCACTTTCTTTTTTTTTGAGTTCTTATTGCCGACGATTATGATAGTTACGTTGCAATAAAATCAAACTACTACTATTCGTTGTTTTGAAAATAATTTTCTCCTCGTTTACTCTTATATTAATTTGGCGTTGTATAAGCCTTTTAGACCCATGTCGAAATGAATGGAACAATTCTTAAGATTTTTCATTGCAGATTTTATTTCGTCAAAACTATTTAAACGTTTGATATCGCATCGTTCAATCAGTTCTGGGATACGCACACTTTATTCCTTATGGGCTGTATTGTTAAAAAGTTCAAATTTAGGATAATAAAGGAAGTAATGTTAAATGAAAAAAAATATTGCATTTGTGTGTAATAACAATAGAAAAAAAGGCCACAGTAAACCGTCTAGTGGAAAAAATTTTTAGAATTTATAAATAAAATACATATGGGATGAAAGCTGAGACTCCCATGATTCCAGAGGTGGTTTGGTTTTTCATGTGTATTACACCTATAGCAAGTTACACGGCTTTAAATTATTTTGATAAGTTTTGCATAATTTTTAAGTAACAAAAAATGGGTTTAATAAAGTAATAATGAAAAAACTAACTTTTCAATAAAAATGCATGCAATTATATTTGTTTTATTCAGAAATGCAGTAGAATCAATGAAAGAATCCTAAATTTCAAATATTTATAAGAACACTGGAAAAAAAATTGTGAAGTTTTTAGCCAAAATATGTACTTAAAAAAAAAATAGTCAGCTTCGTTGGACCCGAAAAAATAGGCGCATCAAAAAACTACTTTTATGCATCAATAATCTTATTTTCTGTTATATATACTAAAATATGTATAAAAAGGTTTAGGTGTTTTCTATGCCAACTTTTGAAATAAAATTAATTTAAAAATCATCCATATTTGATATTTTTATAAAATTATTAGATGATATTTTTAATATTTGAAAATAAATTCCAAAAAGGCATACGACAACCCTAAATAATTAGATATTGGTTATATTTTATAAAAAAAAATATCACGCTTTATCATTTTGTATGATTAAAATTAAAAAGAGTAATTTTGAGTTAATTTATGGAAAAAATCTAAAATTTCAAGAGTTTATTTGTGAAAAAGAAAACGCAAAACGTTTCATTTGTGAAAAAAATTGTATCTAAAAATTGTATTCAAAGACATTCGCGAAGCACTCGCATGCCGAAAAGTAACAACAAACGCTAAAGGGATCATTTCATAACAATTATAATTGGCGCTTCTCTATTACTAGATTTATTGAAATGGACAAGATTAATTATGATAACATTGCATTTTAAGATATGCATATGTAGTACCATATGCGAGACGAAAGTATTATACACCTGTTCTTTTTATACCCCTCACCATAGGTGGAACGGGTATATATAAGTATGTCATTCCGTGTGTAATTTCTACAATATTCATTTGCGACCCTATAAAGTATATATATTCTGGATCATTATACATAGAGAAGTTGATTAAGCGATGTCCGTCTGTCCGTGTTCGGGTAGTAATGTAATTTGCCAAGGCACCAGAAGAGATACAAAGATTTAAACCCAGCAATCTGCCAGGCATAGTTTCGACAATTTTGGTATTGCAATTCAGCAACATCGGATCATTCCTTTGGAGGCTGCAGGAAAAAAAACACGCCCACCTATATTATTTCACATTTTTTTTAGTTTTTTTCGGCTTTAATGATTCTGTTTTGCTTTTTTTTATCAGGTAGATCGCAAGGAGTGCATACAGGTCTTGGGGGATCAATAACCCCCTGCGAGGGCTGATTTTGTGTTGGTAAGGTTTTTCTGCTTTGATTTATATTAAAAGCCTTTATAGAAAGCAATACATATAGAGGTAGCCAATAAAGGGTGCCCACTGGATACCAGGTGGTAAATATGAGGAAATTTTTATAAAGAATTTTTTTGCTTCTGAGTAAAATATATATTGCAGGTAGTTTCTAATTTTTACAAAATTATTTTCAACACAATTTTTAAAAAAATCGAACACAAAATTTTACATAAAAAATTTTCCAAAAAATATTTACAAAAATTAAAAAAATTTACAAAGAAATTTAAAAAAAATATTAAAAAATAAATTACAAAAAATTTAAGAAAAAAAATTTTACAAAAAAGTTTCAAAAAATTTAACAACAAAGAAATATAAAGAAACATAAAAGGATAACACAATAAATAGCATTACTATAGTGTAGAGTATATAAGAGTCGGCATGGCCGAATATAGCACTCTTTAATATGGTTTTTATGGTTTTCATAATCGAATGAATAAATGAATTGAAATGAAATATTTATATTCGCATTCGTTTCCGCAAAATTTAAAATTATATGTCGCATTTGCAAGCGCTAAACAATGACTTAGTACGAAGTACCAAAAAAGGGCCATCGCTAAAATATTTTTTTATTATGTTAAAGTCAACGAAATAAATTGTTTTACTTAGGGCTATCCGTTTCAGCGGCTGATTTTTATTTAAATGCCATGCTTCGTTTTTATATGAAGAATTCCAAGTAGGAGTCTATAATCCCACAATTCATTAAAGGTACTCCTCAAACTAACCCCGTTAAATTCTTTACCATAATAACAGCTACTAGAATTCAGTCTCTTTTGGTTTACGAAAAAAGGAAACGACAAAAACAGCGATAAAAGCAACACCAGAATAAGAATAAGCATAATAAGAGCAAGGTAATATTGTTCTGAAAAATACTCGTGAAAATGAGGTAGTAGGATGGTGTCAATGATTTTGGAAATTCTAAGGTAGACGACTGACTGACTCAATTCGTTACGTCTGCAGTTGAATCGGAGTAAACGATGTAAGTCTTGTACTCATAGTACACGTTGTTGTTCTTGTTGTATGCAGTTAGTTGCTGATGAGAAGGTAAATACAAATGATCTTTTTAGACTCCACCTTTATGTATCTAACTGTTTATATATGTACTCGTACATACAAATAGAAGCATTAAATAAGGTAAATTTTGAGGTAGGTGGAGCAGGTGTATCCCTATTTGTAGGTAGTAAGTTGGTATTCATGTTGATGTGAAGTATGGAACCACCTTTTTTATTCTTATTTTATGCTATTTTATTATATTTTCTTGCTCACCGTAACGAGCTTGTTTTGTATAATTTTTCTATTTTTTCACTCTTCATTATCATCGTTTTGCTGTTTTTTACATTCTAGGTACATATATACAAATGTTGTTGTTGTTGTTTCTGTTGTAAGCTTTTATTCGTTTTTGATTTATGCCAGCCAATGGTTGGGTTTTTACCAAGAGGTGTGACATTCGTTAACTTGCTTAGGTGTGTGTATGGCTTTCTGCTTACGAATACGTATAAAAAGTAACCAAATGAGGTACACATCCTGCATATGTATGTAAGACGTTTAAGAAATAAAATGAAAATTAGGGATTGTTGTTAAATGTTTAATTGTATTTCTTCTATTTTAACAATTTCAATGGGTTGTTATAAATTATAAGACGGATGAGTTTGGATTGCATTGCTGAGATGGAGGTGTAGTTTATTAATGCACATCTACTTGCTTTCGGATTGAAATAGATTTTTCGAGGACATTAGGAAGTTGTAAATCTTTTTTTGGTGTCATCTGTCAGATGAAGTTTCATTCTATTAAAAATCATAAAATGTTTGAGGACATGAAAAAAATCGAAATATAATTGCTCTGAAATATCGAGATGTTAAAAATGAATCTACATCAAAAAATTCAAGTTTTATCATTGATTGATTTCACCCAAAAAAATGGATAACCCCAAAAACTTGTACATTTCACAAAACAAAAAAAAAAAAAAAAAATATTTCACGAAAAAAAAACATTTCGTCATAAATTTTTGTTCTAACCAAAATCTGAAAATCTCAAATTAAGAATTTTACTAGAAACGCCTAGAATTTTACTAGGCGTTCAAAAATATACTTTGCCGAAAGAAGAAAAAAAAATTAAATTAAACAAAAAAAAAAAAAAAAAATATTAACAATAAATCAAAATTGATTTCGCCAGATAGTGGCAAAATATTTTTCACAAAAAACTCGACATTTAAAAAAAAGTATCAAATTTAGATTTTACCAAAAATTGTCTAAACACCACTTATAGGAGATATATGCGAATAACACTGAAGATATCTGTTACGATCTAGAAAATGTATTTCATTCTGCTAGTTTCTAAAAAAGTTTATTAAAGCTCCATTAACAATTTCAGATTCCATATTTGGATCAATTTTTCTTTAAAATTAATCACCTAATTTAAAAAAAAAACATTCTTTCGACTAAGACTAAATAACAACAAACTCAAGCTTTACTTCTGAATTCACTAAAACTTGATTTCAAAACTTCTAACGAATTCAAACTAGTTTATGCATATGAATGCTAACTCTAACACGTCAGATATTATCTATCAATTATTATTGACATAATGGCAACGCTTGGAATCAACGCAACGTGATTAAAAAAATATTTGTACACGTAGAGAAAAAACATGGTTATGGTATGATCACAAGAACCATCTTATGTGCTCTGTAAAAATATATGATTGCGATGAACAACTTATAGTTATTTTAATCATTACTATGGTCACAACAAACAAGTTTGTGTTACTATTTGATAACTAAATGGTTACTACACCCAAAAAATACATCATGGTTGGTTAGAACCTAGTAATTTTCAAACCACAACAAGAGTTTTATTAGTATTCCAAAATAATATTGTTTTTATAACCATAATAAGTTTGCTCTATGTAACCACTGTAGTCATACTAACAACAACAAAACAAACAAATAATGTTTGGTTTTTTTTTGTGTTGTGTTTAATTTTTTATTGAGTTATTTCTCATATCGAATGTGTGTTTGTATAAACAAGTAACGGCCAATTTAACTAACTGTCGGTTACTTTAACAGAATCTATTTAACCGACGGTTATCAATTTGGGTTTCGCCATCATAATGTTACTTAACAAAAGAATAACATAAAAAGTATGGCAATGCTGTATTTATTTGTTTACGAAAAATAGTACAATGGAGGATTTGATTTAAAAAACTTGGTGAATTTTGAAAACAAATGACACAACCACACATGGTTTTGAACTGGATGTTGTTTATTAGGTTATTTGGGGTCCTGAATTCAAATCTCCATTCCGTTTCATTTAATATCCAGAACTTTATAATAACTACGCAACTATTATAATAATCTTCTAGATGAAAAATATAATTTAAACAATATTACAAGCCCTACAAGAGGAAATCATCATAATTTAGTGATTTTTAAATTGAAAGTTTTTATTTTAGCAATTTTTGCTTCAATAGATTGTGGGATAAGATAAAAAAACATACAAAATTATTTCTAAATAGCAATTGCAGATTTACGCTGGCGACATTTTCTTGCATTCGTGACAAAAGAGAAAGTAACAGCTGCCACGCACTGATGCCTCTTGTTTTATCAGTGTTTTTGAGGGTCAACTTTCGCTGGCAAAACATGTGTAAACGATTCCAACTAGTCCGTGATTCCATTTTGGTTAACACCATTCAATTGCATCAGGAGACGTGTACACAAAATATTATCAACCACCTTTAGTTCGACAACATCGGTGCCAATGATGGAGGTATCATTAGATTATGATACTTATGCCATGTCACAGATATAAAATCTATCAGTAATAAAAAGGACATTCACCAGTCCATCAGGACCCATTAATATGACAAACGTGGGAAAAAACTATATATAAAAACAATAAACTAAATTATGAAACATTTTTTTGTAAAATTAATTTTTAAATAAATATTTTTATTGAACAAAATGTGACAATTAAAATACTAACCGGCACATTTTCTTCGGTTAAATTTAACAAAAACTTTTTTATTAAATGGTGTCAATTAAAAGTTAATCATACTTTGTGAAATACAATTTAAGTTAACATGCAGTTATTCTTCATGTTAATTTGTAATCATACATTGTGAAAAGGGCCGTAAGATCTGTGTTTTTAAATATACATATATTTCACTCTATTTATTTAATTTATTTCATAATACAATTTTACATTTTACAATATTATTTTTAAGTTACAACAATATTATTATTACGTAAATAATAATATGGTTTGACCACAACCATATAATTCAATCGTAATATGTTGCTTTTAGATTATGGTTACCTCAACCATGTTTTTTCTTGGCGTGTACTTAACATTTATTTACACATTTATATGACACTAGCAAATTATGTTTAAGCGTAGTGATGTTTGAAATTAAAAGAGATAAAAGTTAAAGCTTGCGTTGCAAAAATGGATTTGAAATCTTTTTTTTTTTTATGTGGAACTAGTAAAATATGATATGCGTTAAATTTTCTGTTCCATGACTTGAGTACAAAAATTATTGAGTGTTCATAGTGTAAGGCGGTTATGTAGATTTGATGGACTCTGTCGAAATTTGCCTGCAAATATTCAGGTTTAAAGACATTGGTTAAGCCATGAACTTCAACAGCAAATATTAAATTTCATTAAAAATAAACTTCATCGGCTTAATAAACATTCTGCAAAAACTGTTTAGGGAATGATTATATCCAAGAAAAATTGCCACGCTAGATTTTTTGTGTTAAGCTCTAGTATTCCCTTGCTCATGAAAACAGGATTTAATCGAGGCTCTTTAAGACAATCCAGGCTATAGTTTGAATTTAGCCAGATCTAAGCCGTGCCGCCTCGCTATATCATGGTGTTTGAAAACGCTATATCATGGTGTTGATGCACAGTGGTTTGAAAACCATTTATTATAAACATAATTCAGTATCTCATGAACTACTAAAGATATCATAAAAAAATTTCACAGAGGCGCAGTTTTAAATTTAAGTAGACCTTGAAAATATCTATAAAAAGTCTCAAGCCTCTGAATTGGGAAAATGTAAAAATAACGTTTTTTCCCCAAAAAGGTGGTATTCTTTTTTTGCTTATGTAATTTAGGCCCATTATTATAACTTGCCATTAGCTAAAGTTAGGATTTTATTAGAGTGATAAGTAGTTTTTCGTTATTATAAGTATACATTAAGCTAGAAGTGACTGATAGACTAAAGGGAAGAACATCTTGCCTTTAACTTTTAACATTTGATGTAAGAATTTGAAGTTGCCATGTTTCGTCATCTATAAAGTTGCCGAATTTTCTAATCTATGAAGAAAAATAAATTCATTTTAATTTAATTTTGCATTTGAAAAATTAAAATAGAAAACAGATCTCCTTTGTTGTAAATAAAATCTTTTCGGTTTTTTGTTGCACAGATAACTAATTTGTGGTTTGTTAAAAGTAAACAAATAAATGGAAGGTATGGCGTTGCCACTACGTTTTTAAGAATCAATTTATTTTGTCAAAAGTAGTCGGTGTTTATTATTGTACTGCCATATTTTCAAAACGATTAATTTTATTGTACAAGGAAGTTGTAATAACGAAAAATAGTTATTGTTCACTTTATCGCTCACTTAAGTAGAAGTGAAATTTAAATAAAACGTACTTTAAAGTCAAGTTATAATAATGGGCCTTAATCTTACTTCGGTACTAGTAAATTTTTTTAAACCATTTTGAAAAACAATTTATTAATTACACCTAATTCTGTTTTTACACGGTAGATTGGTTCCAGAAAAATCTGTGTAAAAAAACCCGTGTAAAAAAGACATTGCTCATATACGAAAATAGGTGATTGGTTCCTTATTTCTAAAACCTATTAAAATTAGTGAAAAACGAGAATGTTTTTAAGAACTAGAAATCATATTTATTTTTACACATACACATATGCATGTATATATAATGTGTATTTGCACTGTTTATTTGCATCTTTAGTGTATGATGAAGACTTAACAGATAGTTTCGTTCCAGAAATCAACGATTGCCTAATTGAATTCTAATTTTTTTATAGTTCTTACTGTGACTTCGTTTAAACCGAGCATTTTGCTAAGAAATGTTGAGCCTTCTTGATTTTTAAGGCGATGTTAAATTTCAATTTTGTTTTCTAAAGAAATGGCTTTACGTTGCAATTTTTTATTTCCACGTCTTCTTTTAGAGATCCATTGCTAGTTCACAAAATATTAACACGTTGCAATTGCTGTAACCAGTTAAAATGCTTGTATGTACAAAAAGGGAATTCCTCTAAATTTTTGATATGAAAATATTTCGCAAAACTTAAATTTTACAAATAAAATCTAAGCTAAATGGAATAAAATCGTGTAAAAAAATATTTTTTTTTATTTTCAAACCGTGTTAAATCAAAACCGTTTAAAAAAAGACCTTGTAAAAACAGAACTGGGTGTATTGTTAAATTTCTCGGAGTGCAAAGCAGTGATTAAAAAAACGTAAACGAATGTTTAAAGCCTCAATAGCTGGCTAAGTACTCCAAAAAAGATTTGTAATTGATACGGGCAGAGTAGCCACTTTTATAACAACAACTTTTTGTGACATGTTTTCTCCATTCCGGAAATTTATATGTTAATATAGAAAATGTTCAAATTTTATTTCACCATTTGACACCTCTGCTTTGCGGTTTATGAGATATCGAATTACAGTACACTCGCGATAACATGAATACCCTATTATATGAACACCCCAAAATATGAAAATTTTTTTTCTTCCATTGATTACTCTAAAATATGAACTTAGTGTGAAAGCTTTAAAATATAAACAACTTAATTTTGAATTTTTGAACGGACTTTTATCTAAACAGTGATGAAATCTTTGCAAACAGGGTTGTAAATAAATTCTGGTTCAATTGCATAATAATTTTGGGATTTCCCTAGCTTTTTGCTTTTGAATTACCTTTTAAGCTGTAAGTCAAAATTTCTTACATACGCTTTTAGTTCGCGCTCACATTCAGCTGTATTAATTTTTGTATATACCTTCCGAGTACCTGAAAATGGAATATGATTTATACCGATGGTTTCTGGATATGAGAGACAAAAAGTTTGCTATAAATGGACTTATGTTAAAAAAAAAAGGCTCAAGATCTAAATAATAAAATTAAAGAAAATGCTTTGAAGTTCAATCCCAGCGATGGATATCTTAAAAACTTCAAAAAGAGATACGGCGTTCGCTTGCTTCAAATATCTGAAGAAAAACTTTCTTCACAGCACCACTTAGTGGTTCCTTTCAAAATTAAGCTAAAAAGTAAAATTGAAGAGTTGGGATTGGCCAATGACCAGCTTTATAATGCTGATGAATCCGGATTATTTTGGAAATTTCTGCAACAAAAGACCTACCTCTCATCATTGAAAAAAACAGCTCCTGGTGCAAAAACTGAAAATCAGCGGGTAATTTTCGTGTGCTGCGCAAACGCCGCAGGTACTCACCAACTTGAACTGCTTGTAGTTGGAAAGGCTAAAAAGCCTCTCTGTTTTTTGAGAATTTTAATTTTCCTGTTCATTTTAGACTTTCTAAATAAGCTTGGATGACAGGAGCCATTTTTAAGGATTAGTTTCATCTTTTATTTGTTTCGGAAGTAAAATTTATATATTCGAGCTAATTTCCATCTTACAACTAATTTTGTGTAATTTAGGTTAAAAAATGTTTTCAAAAAAAGTTGCCGTAAAAGCTATTCTCCTAATAGACAACGCTTTATCTCATCCATCTGAGGATGGCTGTATTTTTGCAATGTTTATACCACCAAATGCGACGCCATCAGGATTATAAAACTTTATTATAGAAATAGTCTGCTAGCTTCAGTTGCTGCAATATACATAATAAATTGTTATTTTTTGGGGAAAAGGGAAATTAAATGCCATTCGTAAATATGAACAATCTTGCAAAAGTGAACTGGCTTGGTTTTAATTAGTTCATATTAGAGCGAGTGCACTGTATGTCCAAAATAAATCGTTTTCAATCCACTGTGCGATGTAATATTTTTGATATATAATGTCATGCATGGCATCATTCACAGCTCCTCTGTAAATAAAGTATTAAAACTAGAACTACATGCAAAGCAAAAAAATGGTTAAGGGTAATCGCAATCCTAGAAAACTATATTATGATTAAATTATATGATTATTAATGTAATAATAAATTAATATTTATTCTGGCTTAAGATCTTTATTATAAAGGGATAAAGAAAAATTAGACACTGGCATAATGTAATTAATTTTCTGGATCGCTACATCAGTCGTCAGCATTCTTCGCATCTATCTACGAGGTAGTTTAATTTGTAATAATTTTTCTATTTAAACTATATAAAGAAATAGGATATGAGAATTTGAGTTTGAGTTTTTTAAGTTTGTCATTATATTTCATAAGTGAAAGAGCTTTTTATGAAGTTAGTTGGACTAATAAGATATTAAATATTCAGTATTAAATTTATAAAATAATAATAGTATTGTTATGTTAGAAATATTTAAATTGTCTAACTAAAAAATTATTATGAAATAAATTTAATAAATATAGTGAGATATATAAACATCAAAATACACACAACACTAAAGACTGTTAATTAGTTTATTTTTTAAACATTGGATATAAAAAATGATTCAATTCATATATTATTATTTTTGGAATAATACCGGTTAAATAAGATTCTAAACATAAAAAAGAAAACTAAACAAAACTCTAAAAAAAACAATATTATATGTTTGTTTTTAACCATACTGTGGTTACATAGGAGCATAATTTGTTACTAATACTATATTAGGTTTATAAATACAATATTATTTTTGAATACAAATAAAACTTTGGTTGTGATTTCATAATTATATAGTTCAAACCAACCATGTTGCATTTTTGGGTGCAGTACCTATTTGATGATTAGATAGTGACAAAAACTTGTGTATCGTGACCATAGTAGTGATTAAAACAACTATAAGCTGTTCATCGCAACTATATATTGTTTCAGAGAACATAAAATGGTTCTTGTAACCATACCACAACAATTTTTTTTTCTCTGATCGTATCACTTAGCTACTACCCTCCTTACTAGTTACTACTTTGTGGCAGTTCCTTTAGGTTTATTTGTTAAAGACCATTTTCAAAATTTCCTTTGAGCCAATTCCTAAACTATCATGAATTATTTGGAAAAACATTCAAGTTTAATTTTTTTAAGGTACAGTATTATAACTTGGTTCTTTTAGAAATTTTTCATATTAATATCTTGTCGCACCGCTGTTAATAGAGGTTATACAACTTAGACACTTAAATCGTATTTTCAATATTCTTAATGGCCTTTTATTGAGTTTCATTCATTGTAAAAAACTGAAAATAATATATTTTTCTCGCAAAACAAAATTTAAAATCCTTGCAAATACAAACAAAAAATAAAACTAATATTTTTTCTGCCTCCCATAATTAATGTTTTCACATTTTTCTAAGTATCTTCTAAAAAAGAGAGAAAAAAAATATTTGTCTGCCTTTAGTTAGTACAAGTGTACCACATATATGTACAAGCAAACATATTCTATTTGTAATATTGAAGTTTGAAAAAAACTTTTCTAATTAGCCACTGGCTTTATGTTTAAGTTCATTTGCCGGAGAAAGTTGGTAGAGTTTTTTAGACTTTAAATATTTGTATGTGTGTATATTGTACACACATCCACATGAAAAGCTAATTTTCGTTCTTTGATACAAATTGAAGTTTGTAGTTTTTTTCTACAGCCGCCATCCACTTCTATATTCACATCATGGAAATTTAATTTTATTCTTGTTCCCTCAGATTTTTTTATCATTTAAAATATAAAGAATTTTTCAAATCTCTTTTTTATTGATAAGAATTCTTCAAAATCTTTTATATTATTAACGTTTCCCTGGTATATCGTCTCTTCCTCTCTTATAAACGAGTTTTTCTCACTGTTCGCAGTATTTTTGTATTAAGGTTCTTAAGGTTCTTACATTGGCTGGTTACTTACTATATTCGTGCCTATAGGTTGCCACATTAAAGTTATTTTATTTTTTAAGAATTTTTTATTATTAAAAGTTATAAAATTAAATTCAAAAGTTTATATGATTCTTGACATTAAAGATTTATTTTTCATCATCATTACGGACATCGTTTTTGACCAAAAAATGATTTTATCGCATTTATGCCAGGCTAGAATTGATGCTACTTAGTTGCACTGATGAGATATCAGATAGGTTCTCAGTGTCAGTGTTCAAGTGCAGGGCACAAACAGAGGAAATGTTCGATCGTTTGCAGCTTGCAGTTTACAGAAATCCTTTTGGCATGGGTATCAAAACAGGCAAACGGGCCCAGTGACTGTAGCGACAAAGTTTCGTAGTTGCGTTTTCAGCATCCGTAGTAATACAGCCATTTTCTTTTGACATAGAAAGGGCCAGATTGTCAAACAACTCGGTATATTTTATCATCTGACTTTGGCGAGATAATAAAAAGCATTGCTTATGCGATGCTCGCAGGCAGATATGCCAACAAACAATATTACCGAATCTAAGGATCGACAAATCCGGACGTTATTGTCGAGAAACAAATGCATCCACCATCAGACCATTTTTTCGAAAAAGCTGCTAGGAAAGTAATTTCGAATTACGGATTACGGATTTATAATGGCCTGAAATGTAAGATATAAACTTAGGTTTTTCTTTGGTTTCAGCAGGATGACACTGTGTATAGTGATATGGAACATAGCTTATTAGGCAATTAATTTTATGTGCACTGAGTTCAGTAATCGTGTTATCAGCCATCTTGACACTATGAATTGGTCGTTTCGGAGCTGCGATTTAAATTCTTTTTATGGGATTTCGTTAAAGGCCGATGCTATGCTACACACACTCTTAAATAAAATATCGTCCATGTTATTCGTGAGATAAAATGAGAAACCTTTAACAAAGCCTTAGAAATTTGGACTGAAAGGATAAGCTATTGTGAATCCAGCCAAGCATTCATTATATACCAAGAGAAATTAATTTTAATTTTTAAGAAAACTAACTTGTATTTGGAGTACGCGGTATAGTAAAAAATTTGTATCAACATGTACCAAGGTGTTGTCTATAAACTTTGTCCTTTAACTGCACACAGAGAAAGGGACCTAAGGATAGGTTGACTACAAATTTTTTTTTTAAATTGAGAATCGAATGGTGGGACTGGTCCCAGACCCCACTGAATGAAAATCTGTTTGGATAATTATATTATTTGAAAATGAATATTTTATGATTCTTTCATAAAATATTTATTTAATAAAATTTGAAGGAATTGTGCGAGGCATATTAATACTACTGCACGGGTGAATTCATGCTTTTTCGCCGCCTTTGCAGTTGTCAGATTGCATATACATATGTAGAAAAAATTTGTTTATAATTTTTTTTATATGGATATTGACTTTTCGATTTCATGCATATGATGGGATTTTTCGCCACTGCAATCACCTCTTATGGATTCGCCTTGGAATTGTGCGTGTCTAGAAATAAATAATGTTACTCTTAATACCAAGGCGAATTTATATTAGGTGGTATCGCCGCGACAACAAATACAACACCAAAAAACACCCACATGCATTTTGTTGTTACATGTGCGACAGACGCCAAAAGCACTAAATAAAATATCACACCCAACAACTAAAAACACTTCTTTCTTACCTTTTCTGGTAGTATTTTGTATTTTTTTAATATTGAAACATTTTTTTTAAATAATTACAATTTTATTTCTCAAATTTTTCAAATTAAAAAAAAAAAATATAAACGAATTTTTGAAAGTTGCCATGGACAAAAAAAGTAAAGCGAAAATAATTAACTTTGCCGTGCTGCCACCAAGGCATATTAATCAGGTAGCCTCACTACTGAGGGGAAATATTAAGGCGAAAATAATCATTTTTTTTTATACGGATTTTGACACTTAAACTTACAATTTTTCCCCTTAAATGGAAATTGAACTATCAAACTTCATATAAAAAAAATTTAAAAATTTTCGCCTTAATATTTCCACTTCGTAGTGAGGTTACCTGATGAATGTGCCTTGGCTGCCACCTAGTGAAATAGATTCGCCTTGCTAAATATTATTTATTTTCAAAATTTTTTCTGGCTTTAGAGAAAGAAATGAATATTTCGAATGAAAATAATTTTCTAAAGGAAATAAATTAATCAATAAATAATTTTTTTTAAATCATCTACATTCATTATTAATAATTTATTTATTTTATTTATTTTAATTACAATTAAAATTATAATTAAAAGGAAATTAGCACTAGCAACTAAGGCTATCGGCTTCTACATTCATTATTAATAAAATATATTATTAAATAGATTTGTATGGTTGTCTTTTCTCATTGGATACAAATTTTTAAAAATCTGTGCGTCTAATTCGAGTTATTTGAATTATTAAAAAATTATGTCCCAATTTCATGCTGATCATCTTTTCTTTGAATCTAATTTTTTATTGTTATTTAAAAAAAAAATTAAATATTAAATTTGGCCATTTGAATTGATTTTGTTACTTTCGGACGGGACAATGGAAATAGAATTTATTGAGCTTAATGTCTAAAGCAAAACAGTTTTTAAAGCCTTTAACAAATTTGGCTTTTTTTCTACGAACACATAGGCGCTGTAATTATAGTGGGTTTTCAAATTAATAGGATTAGGTTCATTTATGGTTTTTATCAAAATGAATAACAGTCTCCAACTTTCCCAAGAAATAATGAACTTGGCCGTATTTTTTTGTGCAGATTTATGTTTAGCATGTGGCATCTCCTGCGAGATGAATACAAATATTACCATATTTTAGTGTAAATGAGTTTTTGTAAGTATGTATATGTACATGCAATCACACGTACATATAAGTGTGTATTTTTATTTGTCTATTTAAACATTTCTTTCATTCACATGGTGTAAGTGTCCTCATTGTTTTGTTTGTGTATGTGCATGTTTAAGTCTCATTTTGTTTTTGTTGCTTTATATACAAATGTATGTATGTATTATTTTTTTAACTCATAATGTGCACATTTTTATATACAATCTTTTATATCTTTTAACCAACATTTTGTGTGTTGCTGACTTTTGTTGCAAGAATACAAAAATACAAGATAAAGAAAATGGAAAATAAACTTGTTTATAAAATCGATAATTTTTTATGGCAATTTAATTTGACCTTCGTGGCTTATTTTTTTATGTAGTCGTACATAAGCTTTATCGTATAACTTACATACATATGTATTTTGCTTATTGGACATGTATGTACATAAGTATGTTTAAAGTGTTTTTTCTCTTCTTTTATGATTTACGTTTTCTTTTGCTATTATTTTCTTTTATTTTCTTAACAAAAAAGAAATAATGTATGCATTTCTTGTATTTATTTCATGCCTTTATTGCTGCTTAATTTAAATTTTTACTTAGTGTGTGTAAAAATATCGTTATATATGTAAGTAGACATGCTTAAAGATTTTTACAGTCATTTCGACATTAAATAGATTCTTTACATTTATTAAATTGCACATTCACTTTTGTTGCTGATTTAATTTTATTTTCATATATTTTTATTTGGGTTTTGTTATGTCGTCTGTAGTCGGCTTTTATAAGTTTTTAGCTGCAACAAGTGTTTTTTTTTGGCCAAGTAATTAATTATTCAACTTTTTGGATAACTCGTATATTTATTGAATTTATAATATTCATACGACATGTAGGTCAATAAATTTGTGTCACAGTATCGATGACCGAATAATACAAATAAATGGTGGGTATCGTGTTTATAAGATTAATGTAAATATTGATAATATGAATGAAATGCAAAAAACATGAAAATAAATTCTCGGAGAAGTCTGTGTCAAATTTAGAGTGTGCCACTTTGCAGTTCTATAGTTTTACGAGGTACGATGCCCACTGTTCCCATCCAATCTTGGCTCTATCTATTGCAGTTTTCTAGTTACATAATAATAGTTTTTCACTTTGTACAGGAGGTATAACGCCAACCATTCCAATCCAGTATATGTTTCTCTACAGAATGTATCTTAATATAGGGGTTACTGATGCAAAATTCTCATTCAGTCTATGTTTTTCTAGAGTATACATACAAAACTTAGGCCTTATACTTGCAAAACACCACCACTATCGGAACACCCTTTAATTTTTATTTTTATTTTTTTATAGTTGTTTATATAGTGAACTAAGTTTTAATTACTGTTTGTTAATTTCAAGTGTATCCCACCTACAGTTCACGAAATAGGCACATATTCGTGAATAACACCTCTCTATCGGAACACCCTATAAGTTTTAGTATTTATTGCTATAGTGGCAACAGCTATACATCATCTATGAAAATTTCAAGTGTCTACCTATTACGGTTCCAGACATAAAAGGCGCTGACAGACGGACAGACATTGTAGCGAAAACAATAGGGTAACGTTTTAACACTTTGTGTACGGAACCCTAAAAAAGATAACAAAAATTTTATTGTATGTCCTGTTTAAAATGATATGCAGATTTTATCATTCATCGTTTTAATGCAGAAAAAATCTTTCAACAAAACGGAAAATTGCCTTCTAAGAAAGCATATTTTCAGAAGAAATTGTGACTCTGCTCTGTCAAGTGGAAATGGAGAAGTTATCGTTTCTAAAGTTGGATCCCTTTAAACAGATCAGCAGCATACATGGGAAATTTTTCAAATCTTTCTCCTGGCCCACTACGTTTTGATGTGTCTAGAGCAGAAGGTATTAAGTCACCTTTTATTCTATTCTTGTTGAATGCAATAATGAAAATAGGTGTTTAAGTGACTAATCTATCGGGTTTGTTGGATTTGATTCAGCATTTCCGTATTTAGCAAAAATTGGATTCTTGTAGACAATATTACTATTGACACATATTTTAAACTTCTTTAATTGGCTGCTGTATATCGGTCATATGGTGAAGCTTTGGAGTGTACATGAGATTAGCGAAAAGTTTGCTCAGAATTCAAAATATGAATGTTTAATCCAGGTGATTGTGTAAGAAAAAATATAAATATAACTTTTATATGGACATAAGAAACATTGTTCTGTTTTTCTGCCTAGCACGGTACACCATAATAAGCTAATTTATTTATTTATTTATATATTAGTAAATAGAATATAATCCTTACAGAGTAGTAACAATAATTTTTAAATTTTTAATATTTTGCTATCCCCCCGGGGGCACTAATTGTCAGTTCTATCGGGGAAAATGGGGGCACCAGATGCCAGGATTCCTTGAACCTTAATCTGGAAGAACCTCACCCTAATCCAAGGTGGAACAGCATACGCCAGGGATGCGTGATCAGGAGGGTGCTTGGCCATTAGTATGCGAACTCTGGATACCAGTCGACCTCCAGTTTCAATGTAGGAGCTCTGTGCGGGTGGACAACGTGTTTTCCAATAATGGCCTAGGGAAGAATTCAGGAGGGATGAAAAGGAACGCCTCACAAGGGGTGAACAGATTAATTTCTAAAGGTTCTCCTATGGCGTTGAACCAGGATATTTCGATAGGGATGGACAAGAAAGCCTAGTTAGAGGTGGAGAGGTTAATCCCTTGAGGAAATCCGGTTGCCACTGTCCAGGGGAGGATATCGAAATAGAATATCAATGAAACCTCGCAAGGGGTGGAGATCACTCTTAAAAAGGCTTTTTTTTTGACAAAACATTTTACAAAAAAAATCTTTTTTTAATTTTGAACGAAATTTTTTACCATTAAAAATTAAATTAAAAAAAAATTCTAAAAATTAACATAAGTAGCTACTAATAAATCCTTTCACAGAAAAAAAAAAATCAATACAAAATCGTTATTCGTTTAGCCACCAAAACATATATTGCAAACTTCTTAAAATCGTTTAAAGTCTTTAAAAACGTATGCGATTTACTCAACTTTCACTATACGATGCAGTAATTTTTTTTCTGTCGAGCTGCATACTTAAATTTTTACATTTCTCTAAATTAATTTTTGGCCTAATGTCCGGCTAGATTGGCAAAATACCCCTCTGTGCGCTGTTCATTACATTAAGAATAAACCATGAAAAATTCAAATAAAAAAGTTCGATTTCTTGGTAAGTGGACTTACGCCACTTTCGATATAATATGACTTATAGTTTTGTTATCTTTCTAGCTTTCATCTTGCAATAAATTGGTAATAAAAAAAATTTTATAAATTTAAGTTAAAATAAATACATACGTAGGTCCGATAGAAATATAATTATTTTATTGGTCATCTCAATTTTTTTTGGTAAGTATAAGTTCACTTCAAAACAGACAGCTCATTTACATAATTTGTGTTTTATTTTTATATGTATTTTTGTTCTTTTCTCTGAAGAAATGTATCATATAAAGCTGATGTTGTTTTATTTTCATTTATTTTTTATTTTGTATTTAAGACTCATGTCATACTTGACTCTTGATTTCTGTTTTATTTGTAAATGTGAAATAAAAAATATACTTGTATGTACAGACAAGTTGTTAAAAATGTTGCAAAAGGAAAGGAACTAGTTGAGGTCAAATACCTTGAATTTTGATGAGTAGTAATGGCTGCAATAACAATAATATTTATAGAGACAAAGAAATCTGTGTTTTACTATTTACACAATCTTTTGTTTTATTTGTTGAGTTCATGATATGAAGAATGATTGTTTTAATGGAAATGAAGCACAATAAAATGTTAAAAAAGTATTTGCAAATAGTTTTTATAGCTAAATGTAAAAATAAATAAAGAATACTTTTTATAAATTAGTGTAAGATTGATCCTACAAAAAGCTTGTTTCCACAGAGATAGCATAACATTGAAAATTTTATTGTTATTTTCATATTTATTACCAAAGAGTAAGATTGATTATCTGAACTTTTAAAATGCTTAAAAGCAAGCTGGAGCTTATTTCTAAAATTTTAGGACTTTATTTTATTCAATTGCAAATGAATTTTTATAATTAAGCTGAAGTTCGTTTTATTCTCATTAAGTTGAAAGAATATTTTTGACCATTCAGGTGATTAATTTTAACGAAAAAAAAGGAAAATTTTATTTTTGATGCTAGCAGAATGTAGCACGATTAAAATTCTATTCAATTATCATCGTTAATTGGTTAGAACGAAGTCTACTGCTACATAAAGCTTTACCCTTGTTTGATATTTTTCTTTTATATTTACCACTTTATATTTGATGTTACCGCAGCCAACTTTGGGTTATGAGATCAACTTTTGTTATTTGTTTTCCTTTTTAGTTGATAATAATCTACAATAGTATCAAATAGTAGTTAGGTAAACATGTTTGCGCCGTGTCCTGAAATTTTGAATATCTATATCTATACATATAATAAAATAGTAACTCATTTCCCTCTATCTGTCTGTCTGCTTTTCATTTGTGTTCGCATCTCGTAAAAACTACTGCATGGATTTTAACAAAATTTTATGATTAGTTACCTTAGCATCCTGGTCCCAATATAGGATACTTTTTTCCGCAAAAGTACTTTATTTCAAAGAGAAGAAAAAGAGAAAAAGCAGTAAAAATACGCCGAATTTTTTTTTTTACCAATTTAAAGGTACTGCATACTTTAAGGCATTTTTTGTTTATTTTTGAAAGGGGGATATTTTAATACGGTTGCGCAACAGATGGTGTTGTTTTAATATAATGACAAAATATGAATTACTTACTGCCAAATAGCCATTTGAATAAAATTTGTATTTAATTTGTAGTTTTACTTTGTGGAATTACGTTTTTAAAATACTTTAAACACTGTTTGCAGAGCTTTATAATAATTTTTAGAATTTTTTATAAATTTTATCCAGGCGTGGGTACCTTTATATAAAGTAAATACATAAACTATAACTGAACCTCTATAAAAGTAAGAACCTTACAGTTGGTGTGGAATACTTTCAAAGCCAAATCGAACAAAATATTGTAAGGACGCCCACGACGTGGCGCGCACAGCTAGTTTAGAATAAGGGAACAGTGAAGAAGAAAACACTTCCAGGGAATTGGTGTTCTTAATTGGGCTGTATAAAAATGCAACTGTGTTTTGCGTTCTTCTTTACATCTGGACAGATACCATAACAAGTGGTAACCAACCTTATTGTAAAAAATCCTTTTAGGTCGTCAACATAAAGGATAAAAGGGACCTAAACTTAAATCACACTGCAGAGTATATTTCTAATGTATTTGCTGATATTTTAAAAGATTGGAACAATTTACTTGCGTAAGGACAAATAACGGTCATTAGGGATTAGGGTTTTCGCAGTAAAGAGAGTTTTTCTATTGATTTAAAAGTTTGATATATTTTTGACTTGATATAAAAATTTGCTTTAATTTACCAATTTTAAATTCGAATTAATCCTGATTCTTGGTACTATTCAACCCTATTTGCGTTGGTATAATGTGTTATATAATTTTAGCGACTTGATACACGATTTTATATTTATAATAAAACGCCGTTTTGTAATAAATTTTTTTTGATTCATTGTGTATCTAAAATAATTGAAATGATTTTTTAGCAAAATAAAAAAAGAAACAAAAAAATTACTTAACTATTTTTTATTCGGCGTTCTTTCTGGCTTTGACGTTATTTTTAAAAGGCTTAATAACGATTACAAGTGCCTCGATAGAGCGATTGGTAGCTCGCTAATCTATCAATGTGGAAGTTGCGGGTTCGATTTCCGTCAAAGACTATGTGTGTTTTCTGTAGACAAACAAAAAAGCCTCGCAGAGGTAGTGTAGTCTTAAAAAAAAGAAAATACTTTAAAAATTGGGTACCTTTGTAAGAGGACCAGAATAAACAAATTATTAAAACAGAGTGGTACCACAATAATAATTAAATTCATAACGATCGATTCAAGCAAATTAGTTCAAAATAAAATTCAAAAGCTCCATTTAATTCACAACGCAAACTATTTGGTTAATGCAAAACCTTTAGAATGATGGAATTCTGGACATATGCAGCTTTGATTTAAAAATCAACTTCGGACACCTTAAGCCTGTGGAAGAAAATAAGAAGCTTTATAAGGAAGCAGAAGCCTCCAACGAAAATATTTTAGGAAGAACAATTTCGATTTTTGAATACATTACAATTATATTTTATATATTAGAATAATGGAATTAGTTAAAAACACGTATCCAACGTTATATAAGCAGGCACGATTGTACATTAGGGTCGCAGCTTTTTTACAATTTTTGAAAATATCAAAATGGCCCTATCCATACCATGTAGTGCATAAAAAACAATAAGCAGATATTAGTAATGCTCCGTGGAATGATATTTACTATATCCAATCTGCCAATGATCAAGTAAAGTTACTCAACAGCATCATTTTATCGATATTTAATAAACACGTCCCATTAAAAACAAAATATACAAAACAAAAAATTACACCATGGTTCACAGCGGAGATAAAGCTACTTATAGAAAATCGCGATAATTTATATTACAGATGGAAACGCTGCCGCACAAATGAATTGTTTATCAATTTTCGAGCTGCAAAAAAGGCAGCTGCCTCCAAAATAAAGCAAGAAAAGTCTTCATATTATAGGAGTAAATTCAACAATGCGATCGACACAAAACAAACTTGGAAGCAAATCCGTGATATTGGCATTATTGGAAAGAAAGTTCATACTAATGAAATAGACGTCAGTTCCCTAAATGAGAAATTTGTGAATATACCTCAACCTCCAGTACTACATAGCTTTTATAATACAGATAATCTTGCTGTTACGTCGCCTGAAAATCCGTTTAACGTTATGTGCTTTCACATAAATGAAGTATTTGAAGGTTTCTGGTCAATTAAGTCCAATGCCATTGGGCCAGATGATATTCATCCTAGATTCATAAAAATTATACTCCCATGGATCATAAGTTATGTATATCATATTTTTAATACCATAGTCACCACCAGCACATATCCAACAGAATGGAAGTATGCCAAAGTAATACCAGTGCTAAAATCAGATAAAGAATATAGACCTATATCTATTCTTCCCTATCTCTCTAAAGTCTTCGAGCGGATTTTACATAAACAAATTTCCAAATATATCTACTCAAACGAGCTTTTGACTGATCGGCAATCTGGCTTTAGGCCACATTATAGTTGTATCACAGCCTTAACGGAAGTGGTTGAAAATATCCGTGTTAATCTTGATGACAACAAAATTACCTTCTTAGTTTTGTTAGATCACTCAAAAGCATTCGACACTGTGGATCACAATACATTGATTATGAGACTCAAAAAAATATTTAACTTTTCGTCCACAGCGACAAAGTTAATTAAATCATACCTGACGGATAGATTTCAATCAGTTACAAATAAAGACAGAACATCAAGGCCTTTGCACTTGCCTAGAGGTGTTCCTCAAGGGTCTATACTTGGTCCATTATTGTATTCATTATACGCAAATGATTTACCTGAGCAAATCCAACACTGTCGTATTCGTATGTATGCAGACGATGTTCAAATTTACCTCAGTAGTCCCAAGGATCTTATTCATGAAAAAGTTAACGAACTCAATCAAGATCTTAATAGAGTTATTACCTGGGCCTCTGCCAATGGTTTACGATTAAATCCAAAGAAATCAAAATGTATTATCATTTGCAAAAAATCCGTATCATTAAGTGATGACATCAATATATACCTGGGAGAGACCAAAATTGATATTGTAACCACTATAAAAAACCTTGGAGTCACATTCAATCGGTCGCTTAACTGGTCCGATCATATTACACAAGCCTGTGGAAGAACATATGGTATGCTCAGAAGTCTATGGCCAAGTCATAACTACACACCACCGAAAATAAGGATGATTTTAGCAAAGACGTTCCTTATACCCACACTGCTGTATTCATAAGAAATTTTTGCAAGTTGTAATTTAAAGGAAAAAAGAAAGATTAACACTACTTTTAACAATATTACACGTTATGTTTATGGCCTAACACGATTTGAAAGTGTTTCTTCATTCTCAAAACGTATATTTGGAATTACACTCGATAACTACCTGGAACTAAAAAATCTAACTTTTCTACAAAAAATTATCACTACGAAGGAGCCTTACCATCTTTATAACAAATTGACTTTTACCACATCACTTAGGAATAATTCAATTAGGACCTTCCAATATCGTGATACAGCATCCTACCATCAATTCTTCATCTTCACCATACATCTCTGGAACCGTCTTCCCTCATACCTACAATTCACCAGCAACGCATATAAATTTAAAAAACTTTTGTTCCAATATTACAATGGTAACAATTAAAATGAACACTAAAATTTTCTTCTCTTTTAATTTTGTCAAAATTGTTCGTATATATATTTATATCTATTTTGTACACAAGCATATATATGTTTATTTGTCTTAATTAAATTGATTATAACTTATCTGATTCTAATACTGTAAATTAAAAGATGTTGCATCTTGTTGTATTAGAAAATCACTCAATAAAAAAAATACAAATACAAATACAAAAAAAAAAAAAATACAAAGAACTGCATCTTTAGATTTTCGATATCGTTAAAAAAGGTTCCGCGTTAAATGATAAATAAAAGCAGGTGCTATCACTTTTGATATCCAAAAATTGTACAATACTCCAATTTGTAAGTTTGTTGTGCATTCATTTTATAATAATCGAATTTAATCGTTTGTTTTCGTTCAACTTTTTAAAATATCTTTTAAACATAGCGAAATTGCAGTTCGGAAAAACGCGGATAAGTGGACCGAAAATTAAAAAAATTCAGAAAATAAATGTAAAAATATTCCAAGTATCAATACAGTCATTGGAAGATTTAATGCGTTATATGAAAAAGAAAAATCAAAAACAGAGAGGTATAAAATTATATCACAAGAATTATTCGATTTATGGACTAAACTAAAAATTCCGAAATTGGCTACCAAATCTGAAGGAGGAAAGTGGAATGTTTGATTCGTGCATACCAGAAAGGTATCAAAACTTCAAAAACTGCTGAAAAGTTTGATAACAATTTTAATATTTCGTTCGAAAACATTGCACCAAAATCTGAAATAAGTGTCCAAGATTCAGACTCCGACTCTGTCTCAATGCTCAATTATGGAGACACCGACTTTGTCTCAATGATCGATGATTCATTTGAAGATGACAATGATTATATGGCACCTTTAAGACTTGGAACAACAAAGCGATTAATAAATCCAGCACTAACGTTAGTAAATACTGCCAAAGTAAGTACTAGGAAAGCAGCAAAAATATGCAAGGAACTGGCAGAATCAAGGGTCAATATTGCAACTCCATAACAGCAAGCACTTTATAAAGCTGTTTACAAATCTGCAGAGAAAAAGGAAGAAATAATGAAACAGTCTTTACAACATGAGAATTGGTGTCTCCATTTTGATGGTAGAAAAAATTGGACGACAAGAAGTACAGGTAGTTGTTGAATGAATCTCAAGAAATAAAAGTAGCTGCATTAGTTCTGGAAAATGGGAAAGCGATAACTATTTTCAATGGCATCAAAGAAAATTTAGAAAAATTTATTTTGATGAAGTCAATAAAAACGATAATCTGCGACACAACCAGTGTTAATACAAGAAAAACCAAAGGTGTTGCAACACTACTGCAGAACCATTTTAAATCAATATCTCTACTACCACCGCAGTACATTGGATGTCAGCACCATGTGTTGGATTTAATACTACGATATGTAATGGATGCATCATTGGACGGAAAAACCACGTCACCAGATATTGCATATGAATTCGTTTCAGAGTTGATAAGCAATTACAATACATTAAAACACGAATATCAGCAAAACGAGAAACGGCTATATGTTGGAAATTTAAAGTGGCGTGATGATATGCAATATTTATATGAACTAGGACAGGCTTTTAAATACTATATGGAGCACAATAAATTTCCATTTATAAACTTTAAGACTATTCCACCGATTAGTAATGCTAGATGGAATTCTAGAGCAATTCTTGCAATTCTAGCTTACATACTAATTACAAAATATCGTAGCAAATTATATGCAATATGCGAATTTATATGTGGCCCTTGGTACAACATTTGGTTTTCAGACCATTGTTACAATAAAAATGACTTCGAAGCCTTAAACAAATCATTATCGGGCTTTACTAATGCTCAGAAATGCTTTCTAAGACATTGGGTGAAAGATGAATCAAGAATTCCAAAACAACAACCCAGCAACATTTGTGCGGAACGCGCCATCAAAGTCGTACAAGATATTTTCCCCCAATGCAAATCAACTCGAACTCTTAATCTTAATCTTAAGAAATGTAAATAGTTAAATAATTATAAAATAAAAAATTTAGAAAAAATAAAAAATAAAATCTTAAAAGGCTTTCAGAAAGCGGCTTCGACGCGGAACGTTTTTGTTTCGAAATGACCTGAGGACACATTTTTCGGTTTCAGCACAACATCGGCTACAGCGTGGTGATAGGGCCTTATTTTGGTTGTATCCCTATTGTACATACACATTCCTTTTTATGTGGAAACACAGTTACTGCACAGTTAAAAAACACATGTGGTAATCATCTAGAAAATTTATTCTCTTGAAAGCCCATCAAACGTAAAAAGTTTCATTTTTATAGTACATATAATGAAAGAATATAATGATCAAACTTTGCCGAATAGCGAAAGCCCCCATAAATCAAAACAAGTTCAAACAATAATACATTTTCACTAACAAAGTTAAACGATACGGAAAATTCATATCATAATACAAATTGCCTAATTTTGCACATAAAAGCCCGCCGGGAAGCTATACTACCTTGTTTTGCCGCCATTTTAGTAAACATTAGTCATTAGTCAGTTCATATTTAGCAGTCGTGAAGTAGACACGTGGCAAATTTATTATTAAAAAATATTCCATAAACCAACGTGTTTTAATCGTTAAAACATTTTATCAAAATTAATCATGGATTACTGTGAAATGTTTGGGAGAAACAACGTTTCAACAAAACGCACTATTTATCGTGTAGTGAATGATCTCGAAGAAAATGGGCCTGTAGGTGATAGGCCCAAGCATGGATCACAACGTACTGCAAGCTGAAAACATTACTGCTGCATACCTGTGAATGGGGTGCGATATCGTGATACGATTGAAAACTTTTTAACGCCACAACTGCATGCTTTGGGCTTGAATAACATGTGGTATCGACAAAACGGTGCCACATCGCATACAGCCAGGATTACAATGGACTTACTGCTGTTTTTATTTGCCTTAAACGTCTATAAAAATCGACCGATACGAATAAGTAAAGATATTTTTCGGTGAAGACTGTCATAACTTGCTGTTGGTTTGAACGTTTGGCAAGCGCTTTCGATGTAAAAACATCATTATCAAGCCGATAATATTTAATATCAAGGGAGTATCGATACCCTGTCTGAAAGTACCTTGTACACAATTAACAACCCTTAAACAAAAAAATTAAAGTTCAAACAAAATTATTGATAAACAAATCATTTTCCTATGAATCGATCAAGATAACTATTACAAATTTAAAGCTGGTTAACAAAATTATTACTTATGATTTGAAATAAAAAAAAGGCACACTTAATGAAACTTTTATTTTATTGTTTGGAAAATATGTTTAAAAGAATCACTTTAATATAAAAACTTTTAAACAGACACCTCAGCTGCCTCTTCAGACGTATTATTGTACTGCAACTTATAAAAGTTATTAGAATGTAAACGTGTGTGTGCATAAGTGTTCTATTTATGAAAATGTCTGCATGGACATATGTATATGTGTGTGTGTGTGTGTGTTTATGATTATGACTGATGTGAGAAGTTAAACAGTCTCATAAGAGGACCTGGTCAAGTTAAGAGGATGTAAGTGCATGAAATTGTGTTTGAGTCCTTCATACGAAACGTAGAATCGAGCCAAAATATACCATTTTCATTTTTCTTTTATTTATTTATTTTTTTCAAAAAATTATTGTTTACTTTTGTGCTTATAATGAAAATATAAGAAGTATAGAAACCACACGCATACAGATTTCTAATGGCCTTCTTGATCATCTCACTGCCAGAATGATTTCATTCATACGAAATGACTACAAAACAATGATACCGACAATCATCATGATGATGGTGATGATGTTGTGCTGATGATGGAATTGGCAATGGTGATAAAGAAAATCCCTGCATTTACTTAAAGAGAACATTTTTTATTCAGTAATGTCCGGTCTGGTCATTTAACAATAATAGTAATAGTTGTGTTCAATACGAGGGTGGTGCTGTGGTTAATTTTGTAGCGAATCAGGTATATGCTGAAAAACGATCGATTTTGAAACAATCGTTTCCAAAGGGTGTGATGAATTTCGATCGATTTTGAGCATTGTTTTTGAGTCCATCTCTTAACATTTGCGTTTGAAAAGTATACCAGAAAAAAATCAAACAATTATGAGGAATTTAGACAAAAATTAAAAAATAGTAAAAACTAGTTTTTATACAAAACGACAAAATCGTTTTAAAATCGCTTCGTTTTTAAAATCGTTTTCCATCACATAGGTAAATAATTTTTGAAAAAATGATTCTTTGCTAAAGGGCTTTTATTTTAGGGCATGGAGACATTGGATTTTTTGTAATACTTCCTGTTCTGTTATTTCTTTGAGGCGCATAGATTACCTAATGGACTTTTTTAAAGGTCAAACTAGAATTTGTGCAGTATTCTCTGCAAAGTTATACAAATTCTTATTCATTAAAGGTATAAATTTCTATTTGACGATGTTTGCCTGTGCACACCATAATTGAAATAGGTTTCTGAGGATTATGATATCTTGGCGAACTGTATAATATACCGATATTTTGGATATACATACTTTATACAATTTTGGGATTGGAAATCAATATCGGGCAATTAAATTTTTCTTATATCAACTTTAATTTTAAATTTGCTATAGCCAAACATTTTACTACATTTACAACGTTTAAAGCATAAAATTTGCAAACAATTTAACAAAAAACGAAATATTTTTAAAAAGTACAATTAAAAAAAATTTATTTCTCTAATTTCAATTTTTAAAATTGCCCAAAAAACCAAAATGTACTTAATTAAACAATTTAAAAATACATAATTAGGATTTATCCACTAATTTAAAATTACAGAAAAGAAATGAGATTTCGCCAATAAACAAAGTTTAAAAAAATAATAATAAAATCAAACCGGAGATGGTGCACAGTGGGAATCAAAATATTATGATTATCACTAAGCCATTCGTAAAGGGATAGGATTGGTGCAAAATTTAGCACGAGCATAGCAGAAGAGAATATCAGCTTAATTTTTGACGGTGGGAACTACCCACTCGCCAGGGGTGGCGCTATGTGGTCTCAAAATTGGGTACCTCCCCTCTGAAAAATCTATTCGACCTTGGAATTTCTTAAATTTTTGTTTGGTTTTTAAAAATTTTACATTTGTAATTTTACATTGTTTTAATATGAGTTTTTTATAATCAAAAGAAAATTAAAATTTAAATTTTTTTTTAATTTTGTCCATAGTTAGTGAGCGAAACTTAAAGTATTGTGGTAAAATTTAAATTTTTATCTTTTCTAAGATTAAAACTAGAGATTGTTAATTTAAAAATTCCAAAATTAATGAATTTTCCTGTATTTTAGCCTAAAAATAGCTATAAATCTTGTTTTTCTATAGAAAAAAAAAAATCTTATGAAAATATATAAAAAAATATAAAAATTTTATATTTTTGTGTAAGCTTACGTTTATACCAATTGTTGTGTAAAATTGATCAGACGATGGAGGTCCATATATTTTACAACGAAATTTTGATTTTAGCTTATGTTCTAAAATCCCACAGCTGGGACCGGAAAAAGAAAGTTGCAGTAATAAAGCTATTGCATATATACTCCCAACTATTGCTGAAAGTATTTCATGACCCCTAGTCCATATGTGGACTTTATGGGCAAAAGAGTGAAAAATTCCAATTTTCGGATTTTTGGCATTTATTTTGGGAATTGTGGGATTAACTTTGCCTTAAGCTTGCAGATGTTTTTACGATTTAATTTTTTCTGGCTGATAACATAACCACAAAAAATAATATTTCATCGGTAAACTTATACAAATTTTATTGCATTTTTAATATTTTTACTTTCCTTAAATTTGGAAAACTTTTTTGGATCAATCTTTTCGGATCAATGGCTGAGTTATTTCCAACATGTTATGATTCTGATTTGTTTGACAATTGTTAGAGAAATAACCACTGTTCATTACTGCATATCAGTTTTGTTTTCTATTTTTATTCGTAATCATTTACAAAGTTTGATTAGAAGGACTAGTTTGTCTTATACTGAAAACCCATTTAAGTTTTCGGAGGAGTTAATGATCTAAACCAAAGTTTGATAGACCTCTCGGTCGGAGTTTTCAGATAAATCTGAAAAAGAAAACTATTGGAAGTGTCTACTCTAGTTAATTAATGTTTAGCTTAAAAACTAAATTTGGCTGCTGGCGTTTATAAATCTGGTAATAGGTGACCTGTTGAGATTCTATGAAATGGGAATGAGTCTCTAACGATAGCAGCTACAATAGAATGAAAAAATGTTGAGTGCAATGCATCATCTAGGGTACCAATACCATATACAGATCAAGAAGCAGTACGTCTGTTTATCAATCTCAAATTTACGATAACGCCTATAATATAATGTAGTGGTGGTTAAATGCGTATTGCCCATATTTATCCATCATATCCTAGAATTTTGGAAGCCAAACGAAAGTTCTACCCAAGTAAAAGAAGGGAGGATGTAGACGTTTAAAATGTGTTCAGAGGACCTCTACATCCGTAAAAATTTCGTAAGAGAAAAAATTTTTTTTACTAAGCTTCTAGGAGAAGTGCCACGCCCACTTTACCTACACGGGCCAGTTGTTGTATAGATATTACTATTAACAAGGAATATAAAATTTCAAAATTTCATTTGCCTATCTGTTTCCAAGCAGAAATTTTAATTTTTTTCCAGCTAGATTGATCAGGCGCAACACTGTACGCTGGAGGAATTTGGACAATGAACCGGATCTGGCAGATCCCAAAATGAACCTATACTGGCAGACTGTCCATTCTTAATTAAAGAGACAACATTCCACGTAGGATATCTAAAAGGCACTCCAATGGATTCCATAATTCGAAATCTGCAAACAAAAAAAAAAAAAATAAGAAGAAACCGAAACTACACAAAAATCTAAGTTTTACCAAAATAATGAAGATTACACTACAGGAAGATTACATTACAGGAGCCAATAGGTGAAGGGTATATAAAATTATGATTGGCGCCTTTGAATTTTTTGTAAATTTGAAGCTGCGGCATTAGCCCATAACTGAGAGCTGTAACATCATATTGGTTTAAGAATCGAATTATAAAGTGAAAGCTTGAAATCTAAGCTTAGGATTGCGTTTCTGCCAATGAGCCAATTTATTTGCACTGCTTTTAACTTCATTTGGATTAGTTTTGCTTCAATGTGACTTTTTCAGGTTAAGCGTCTATCGAGATGTATGCCGAGGTATTTATTTGATCTCTCAGTGTTGATAAATAGTTTGGTTATTTTTTCGAATAGGAGAGCATGAGTCTCTACGCAAAGTGAAGGTGTGACTACATTTTTGTTCGATGCTTTTTATTCTAAATTTTTTTAACCACAATTCCAAATTAAATATGTGGTCTTGTAAGTATTAAGATGCCACTTGGGGGCTTTTATGAATGCTTAGAAAAGCAGTGTAGTCAGCAAATGTTGAGTTATGAACTCGATTGCTAGTTGACATATCCGTTGTATACAGAAAATATAAAACGGGTCCTAAAACTCTTCCTTGGTGAACTCCAGCTTTAATTGGTTTAGGCGAGCCTAAAAAATATCCTTCATTAATTATAAACTTACGACCAGTTAAGTAACTTTTTAGCGATTTATAAAAATGTTTGGGCATGTTTTGCATGCAAAATGACCCTATGAAAAATCGCCCAAAACAATAATAAAAAATTGCCCAATGAATAATCACCGTAAAAAATGAAAAATTGCCCAAAAAAGAAAGGTGGAAATTTGGCCCAAAAAAATACCCAAATATAAATGAAATGTCGCCCAAATGTATTTATAGTTTTAGTAAGGGCAATGATATTAGTTAAATTCATTGAGCAAGCATTGGGCTTGCAACTTCTGTGTGTAATCTTTGATCAAAATCTAAGAAAGCAGCAACATCTGCTGCCCGTCGTTGTGCTGCTAAACGAACGCTGCGTAACAGTAGTCACAGTCGCTACAACCATTGATTTAATTCATCGAGCAAACTTTGAGTTGTATGTAATCTGTGATCACTTGGTAGCTTTTTGCTACCAAGTTAAATATATTGTTGCCAATATATTTATAGGCGCCATCATCATATAAACGACGAAAAAAACACCCAAATTTTTTGGGTTTATTTTGATATGAAATATTACCCAATTTTGTATGAAGATTTCTTGGACGATTTTTCATAGGGTAATTTTCCATGCTGCCATTTTGCTTTAACTTGTAAACTAGGCCTTCATGCCATACTTTATCGAACGCTTGAGAAACGTCTATGAAAAGCGCAGAACAATATTTTCTTTCCTCGAAAGCCTTTTTTCTACATTTACTAATCAGAGCGTTTCTTCAATAGTGCTGTGCTGTTTTATAAAACTGTTTTAGTGGTTCAGAATACATCCTTTTTCACTCAAAATTAGGTTCAGATTAGTAACTAATATTTTCTCAAATAGTTTTGAAATATTTGATAACATTTATTAGCATATAGGATTCTACCTATGTGTGATACTTTCCTGGTTTAGGTATCATAAAATTTTCTATGAAAAAAAAAAAAATAAAATTAAAATATTGTAACCTTATCAAGCACACCTCGTATAAATTGTAGAATTGTTTAGTTTGTTTGCTCAGACGACCCCAAGCCGTCTTAAACAGTATGTAGTCTTATTCTCATATTTTTTCTCTTCCAGCTCCATTTTGTTTCGTCTTGAGCTCTGCTTTATCCTCAATGCCATACAGCATTTTAAATCGCATTTGTGTTATTCATGTTGTTGTATCTCTTGGTTTTGGCTACTTGGTTTTTTCCATAACTTTTGTTGTAATTTAAGTATTCAGTTTTCTAAATATATATGTATGTATATGTATGTATATAAAAAAGAAATATAATTTCTCTACATTTTAAATGGGTTTCTATCATCAGTTGCGCTTGGCTGGATGGTGGTTTGTGTGTTGCTTCCTTTGGGTCATAGCCTCCGGTATTTCGTTGGATGTTGTTGTAGTTCCTCAGCAGAAAACTCTCAAAGGTCATTTATACACCGGATGGTTACTTACGTTTTCTAAAGTAATTTTCTACAAAAGGTTTGTTTGCTTTAATATTTGGTTTTTCGTTATGTACTGTATGCGAGTGTAAGCTGTTTTAAGTAGATTTTTTTTATTTTTTCTCTTATTTATCTTTAAGATTTTCCTTGTAACTTTGGCTTCTGATGATGATGTTAGGAAGAAGAAAAATTATAACAATGCGTCAGTCTGGCGTTTATATTGCGGTTTTTCACGTTTTTGTCATTGTCCACTCAGTCATTTTAACTTGTTAATATGTTACTTAAATACAACTACCCACAAACATATACACACATTTTATATATACATGAATGTGTATACTTTAAACGTTGTGCTGCTTGTGTATTTTGTGGTTAGTATGGGTTGTACCACCACTTGACATTGCTAACAATGTCAACAATATCTTGTTTAAGTGGTCAAATGTTTCAATGCGTTTGTGTCTGTATTTTTTCGTAAACAATTGTATTTGTATGTTTGTGTATGTTGTGTGTATACATATAAGGGTTTTGTTACCACTTATTAATTGTGGAGTTTTTTTTTAATTTTATTTAACCTTTCAAGGTATGGAAACGTTTGTTAAGCTTTAATTTGTAATTTGAGATTTAACAACACATTTGTTTAATAGAGCTAAAGTATTGAGTTACTTTTATTTGATACCAACAATTAAATCTTTACTACTCTCATTGTTAAGAAGAAATCGTTAAAAGTCAAAGTGTTCATTTACGTAGTTTGTTTTTCTTTGTTATGGCTTTAAAAAAAAATTCAAATAAAAATCCAAAATTAAAGCATAGCAAAAATATAAAGTTAAATTTAAAAAC